>JADMNL010000032.1:3545000-4115000 GCA_016271365.2 Neoceratodus forsteri | reverse complement strand
TGAACCGTTTAATATTTTTTCACAAAATATTTGCAAGACACATCGGGGACCCTGGCTGCATGTTCCCTGAAGATTTCAGGCCAGTCATGCAAACCGTGTGACATGTAGGTGTGAGCAAAGAATGTGCAAAAAATGGTAGATGCACTACGGAATGTCACTTTATAACTCGCAACTGTATATCCAACGTTATGAAACTTGGCAGATCCAGACATCCATGGTACCACTCTGTGCCTGCCAAACTTCGACAAATCTGTTGTACAGTGGCAAAGTTATTAAGATGCAAAATTTCACACTTTAACCTTAAATGGGGTACTTAACCCTAACTTATAGTAGGCACTACAGTGCTACTATAAAAAAATATACATATATATATATATATATAGTGATGATATATTGGCAAGGTCTCCAGTATAGTTAGGTTGAGTAGGCACTTTAACGTTAAACCCAAAATTGTGCATGTTAATAACTTTGTAACTGTTAAACAGATTTACATTAAATTTGGAACGTGCGGTCTGGTATGCTAGATCTCTTGATTTGCCAAGTTGCGTTTTGGTCAGACATACGGTTTCTGCACAGCAAAGCACTGATTAATGCATTTTTCACCACTTTTATCACATTTTTTGCCCATTGCGCTATGACCACACCGTTTGGTCATTTGCTCTGAAATTTACAGGGTAGAAAGAGTTTGGGTGAAAGAACAATTCAGCATTAATATGGTTACAAAATATTAATCTGTTCCAAAGTTATTTAATTGTTAATTGTTGGGTTCTGAGCATGCTCAGTTCACTCCAAGATTTAAATGTATGTTTTATGAAAGGGGATTGGGCTCACAGTCAATGATTTTGTCAGCTCACAAAAGGGGATTTAAAAAAATCCCAGTCTGTGAGGAACAATTCAACTTTCGCGAGTCACCATCTTGTTTTCATTTTTTCCCCCCAAACAAAATGTCGTAGCTTCCTCCACGGGTGACTTCTTGTTGCAATTAGGCATGGGTTTTGTTCAGGATGATGCCCTCTACAAACCTATACTTTTGATTTGCTTTGTTTTGGCCAAAAAATATCCATTTCAAATTTTGAAATTCTTCTTTCATGACTCGCTTCTGATCATCTTTCGCGAGCTGACAAAATCCCAGTCCGTGAGCCGATCCCCTTTTCGCAAGGCAGTAAAATCTTTGACTGTCATTTAGGGACCAGATGGTCCTTCTCGTGGATGAGAACTGACTCCCGGTCAAGGATCTTGCTGCCTTGCAAAAGAGGATTGGCTTGCAGACTGGGATTTTTCAGCTCGTGAAAGAGGATTGGGTTTTTGAATCCCCTTTCGTGAGCTGACAAACTCCAGTCTGTGAGCAATCCCTTTTTGTGACATAGCAAAATCCTTGACCATGACTTAGGGACTAGATGGCCCTTCTTGAGGACAAGGATTGACTTACAGTCAAGGATTTTGCTGCCTTGCGAAAGAGGATTGTCTCGCAGACTTGGATTTTGTCAGCTCATGAAAGGATTGGATTTTGAACCCCTTTGTGAGCTGACAAAATCCCCATCCACAAGCAATCCCCTTCATGAGGTAGCAAAATCCTTGACCAACACTTACGGATCAGATGGCCAAAATCTGACGGTCAAGGATTTCTCGTGGATGGCAATTGACAGCTGGCGAAATGGGATTGACCTCATGGTTGGGGATTTTCCTACCTCGTTAACTAGGATTTTAAAACTTTGCCACTGCACTGTAAATAAACAGTTTGGTCTTTTGACTTGACATTTGTAGGGTATTAAGGGATGCCCCAGAGATGTGAATTGTGCTATTTAAGTGTTAACAAAGTTAATCGGTGCCATAGATATGCTATCACAAAGTTTTGATTTTTCCCATAAGATAACATTATGGCACCCATAGTGACTTTCAGTGCCTGTATCTTGAAAATAAAGCAAGACACGGATTTTTCACTACCCACAGTTTAGAAAAAAGTTTGGAAATCATAGATTACACCAGCAATGGATTTTTTTTTCCTACTTGCTACGGTTACGGAGATATTGGCAAAAACGTGTTGCAAGGGTTCCAAGGGTGCCTTTTCAGCGCTGTTCAGTGCCTGTATCTTGTAAATAATGTGAGATACAGATTTAGTTGACTTATCTTGCGTGGAGGTCTCACTGTCATGATTACGACACTTGAATTTTTTTCATAGCTGTTACAGTTGCTGCAATGTTGGCAAATTAGTGTTACAAGTGTTTCTTGCTCTATAGGACTGCTGTATGGCTCCATACTGATGTGTAAGTGGGAGCACGGGGCCTGGAGGCCCCGTGCTCCCACAGACGCATATCATTATGCACAAATGGGCAGCTTGGTGGGAGTGAGGGGCCTTCACCAACACATACCAATTACTAGTTATATTACACTTTTTCAAAAAGTAAGGACATTTATTGCAAAACATCATTAATGCATCAGTTAGTTAAAGTGACAAAGTGGGGAAATTAGCTGTTGAGGTTGAGGCCTCTACCCTCCCCACCCTTCCTCCATAGACTGACAGACAACGGGGTGTGCCATGGGGTCATGAGGCCTAACTCTCACCCCATTCTCTTTCACTGTAGTATGTCAACCTGTTTATACATGGAATGGGTGAGAATTGGGCCTCACAACCCCATGGCATACCCTGTTGTCTGTTGGTCTGTGGAGGATGGGGCGGTGAGGAGGTGGGGGGGGTTAGGGGCTCAACCCTAACAGCTCATTTCCCCACTTTTGTCACTTTAACCCTAACTGATGCAGTAACAAAGTTTTTTGCCAAGAATATATTATATATATATATATATATATATATATATATATATATATATATATATATATATATATATATATATATATATATATATATATATATATATATATATATATATATATTTTTTTTCTACTGTCCTAATAGCATCGGTATAGTTAGGGTTGAGGATCACTTCTATGTTAAACCTTAAATTTTGCTTCTTAATAACTTCACAGCAGTTCAACAGATTTGCATGACATTTTGCATGTATAATCTCTTGGCGGTAGGTCTCTTGACATGGCAAATTTCATGTGAATCTGTTGGGCCAGATTTTCAAAGGCCAGAGAATGATGCAGGTGCTTGCATTAAAAACAACTGACGCAAGGAGCAGTATGGGTCAAACCTTGCATCAATTCTGATTTTGAAATGATGCTTGCATCAAAAAAACAGGTCTGCATGTGCCAGAGTGGCTTGCCCAATGCTTGCACCAAAAAAATGCCTGCGCCATGTTGGAAGGGATGCCTGCATCACTGTAATGATGCACCATCCCCTTATTTGGGATTTTTAAAGAATGCAAGTCCTGTCCTTGTGCCTAAGATTCATGTCACTGTTAGACCAGCCAGAGCTGGTCTAAGGGACACTAGAGCATATACAGAGACTCACTGCAGGTGGTCAGACCTGATTATGCTACTATTAGGGCCAGTATTCTCCTGCAGAACTAGCTGAGAACATTTTGGGGGGGGGGGCTTAGTCTTGGCCATTTCATCTGCCATTTTATTTTACTTAGCTTGCATCATTCTTGTCCTTTGCGTCATTTTTTACTCAACTTGCACCATTTTTTTACTCAGTTTGCATAATTTTTGTTCCTTGAGTCATTTTTTTGGCTCAATGTGCACCATTTATTTTGGTGCAGCTTGCCTCATTCCCATCCCTTATGCCATTTTGTTGATGCAGTGGACTTCATCCATCAGTTTGGGGGAGTTTGTCACAGAGAACACTTTTCTTGCAAAATATGGCGCACAGTATTTGGTGCACCTAGATCTGACTCAAGCTGCTTGTTTGATGCCGCTTGCATGGAGCTAAGGGCCATTTGAGAATCCATCCCGTTGTGTGGTTTCTGAGATACAGAGTGTTAAAAATCCTTAAATTTACATGCTTTTGCTTTTTCTTTGTCCACCTGTGTCTCAAAAACTGTTTTAAACTGTAACTCTATAACCACCCTTAGAGCTCCATTTTTTTTAGCACCAGTTCCCACCCCTTATTGCCCCACACCACACTGCCTCACCCACCCATCCCCTCTCTAATGGCACTTTCAGATATGGGGCCCTCCAGCCCATCCACCTCGCACTTTTGCCACCCACCTCTACCCGCTGACAATGGCCCTTTAGCCTGTCTACTGCTTCCTGACTCCCTCCTACCCTATACTAACTACATACTGTTCACCCTGAAACTTGTCTAAAGCTGGCTTATGTTGTCTCTCTCCTGACTCCCTCCTATCCTATACTAACCATATACTGTTCACCCTGAAACTTGTCTGAAGCTGGCTTATGTTGTCTCTCTCCATATTTGGCTGTATGATAAATGCTTAGACATCTTTTTGTTTTAAGACTGTAACCACTGTTGAGCTTTGTATGTATGTTAACCTATATCCTTTGACATGGAACCTTTAAATGAGCAGTTCCAGCTCAAAGGTATTTGTAATCCTAGAGTTTAATAAAATAAAAATAAAAATAAACTGGTCTGAAATTTTCAGATTAGAAAGCCTTTGCCTCTCAGATGTGCCTTTTGCTGGTTTGGTGAAAAAATAGTAATCCATTCCAAAGTTATTAAATTTTGAAGTTCACATTATTTTCAATGGGAATAAATAGATGTCCAGCACGAAAATGGATATAGTGTCACAGGAGCTAATCCATTTTCACAAACGAGTCATCCTGCATCCAACATTATGTTTTTTCAGTTAGCGAGAGAAAGAAAAGTAAGAAAACACATAAAAAGGAATGTATTCTAAAAAAACAAACTCCAGAACCTAGCTAAATGGGAACTATTCATCTACATTCTGATGTTTGTTTTTTTAAATTTTGGCCAGAAACACCTTTTCTGGGCACCCAAAATCCTGGGTGCCCTGTTTAGCAAGAGGACCGTTTCCCCCACATTCTCTGTATGAGAGCAGCAGGATTTTCTTGACTTCTGGAGCTGCAGCTAGAACTCATGCTGCTGACTACAGTTTCAGCTGTGAGCCTCCATTTCCCTGGTGTAATGTCACCCCCACCTCGGATAGCTGGCTCCAACTCCCCATAACAAATATCAGTGTATTCCCTGTCTGGTGTAATGTCATGCCCCACCTCAGATAGCTGCCTCCAACTCCCCATAACAAATATCAGTGTATTCCCTGCCTGGTGTTTATTGGCACCCCCCAACCACCGATTGCTGTTTCATCTTTCCCTGGTGCCTAGTGGCACCCCCATGTGCCAACTGTCATTTGTGGTAGTCTACTCATCCCTTCCCTCCTTTGATATCCGATCACTCCCCCTCATTAATTAAAAATCCTGGTAATCCAGTGGTCCCTCCCTGATGTTCGATAGCCATCCCCATAGAAAATAAATTACATGGTAGTCTAGTGGTCCCTTCCCCCTTCCCCAATGTCTGATCCCATCCTCATATAAAATAAAAATAAATCACCTGGTAGTTATTGGTCCCTCCCCACTCCCTGATCCCCCTTTCTAAAAATTAATTTATTTTCCTGGTGGTCTAGTAGCTCCCCACCCCACCCCCACCTTGTTAGGTAATGACCCACCACCCAGACCCCCCATCCTCATTCCCCATCTGCAACCAGCACAGCTCTCCTCTCACCTCCATGACTGGCCACAGAGTGCACTCTGAGTGAGCACTGCCACAGGCTGTGGCAATGAATGAGCACCTACTGTATACAGTAGGCACTTATTTATAGCCACATTCTGCAGTGGCGCTCTTTCATATCTCATAACTGTTTGAACTGCTAAAAACTTCAAGAAATGGAAAAGATCACAGTGCTGTTGAAACATAAAAAGGACAAATATACAGGTCTGTGGTTCCTGTTTGTGAATTTCAAAATGGACAAGGCGGGATGAGATATTTTGGAAATCCTAGCTGGAGAAGATTGAGGATTTCAATCTATAACACTTCCTTTAGGAATTATTTGTAATTACTGTACATCTTAAGCTTTCCCTTCCTAGCCTCCTTACTCATCTTACGCGTAGGTTGCGTCAGCTATATGTCTCTGTTTCAGTTAACAATATATGAGGAATTGTACATTACTCCATGTGTGCTCTTTTCTGTACAGTGTAATTTTTTATTCTGGTTTGCTGTTAATTTGTGTATTTGTTTGATCTTTGTTAATGTTTTTTGTGCTGACAGTCTTGGCTATTTATGAAAAACGAATAAACCTTGCTTTAAAAAAAATATCTAGTTCATTTTAATCCAACTCAGTGGGGCATATGGGACACTAATATGAGGATTGCTTTCTATATTAAGCTAAGAAGTGATTTGTGATTTTGAATAGACATATCAGGGCATCAGTGTCCTATACTAATGTTAATTCAATTGTGAACGGTATCTCGAGCTTGCTTTTCTCTTCTGCTTTGAGTTTAACGATTGTCATTGTTGTTATTGCGTTGAGATATTCATGACTCAATATATTGGCTTTGTGAGAAAAAGAGTTTCTAGTACTTGACAGGACAAAGAAAGGTCACATTACCCAGAGGCACAGTTTAAAATGCTTGTCCAGGACAAGCAGTGACTCCATTAAAATGAAAGTGTGTTATGACTGATAAAAGCTACTGCTCAACGTGTAAAAACACTGAAACTGTTGCAGTTTCATATAAAATAAAAATAAATAAAAAATATATAAAATAAAAAGAAATTACCTGGTAGTCTAGTGGTCCCTCCCCATCCCCATCCCCGATTCCCCTCCCCTGAAAATGAATTTATTTTCCTGGTAGTCTAGTGGCCCCCAGCCCCACATCCTGTTAGGTAATGACCAACCACCCCCACTCCTCCATCCCCATTCCCCATCTGAGACCAGCACAGCACTCCTCTCACCTCCACAGCTGACCGCAGACTGCACTCTGAATGATCTTTCATATCGTGGGTTCTACCACTCATGAGGTTACTTGAGGTCAGTGGCAACTACACTACATAAATGATTTATGGCAGCTAAAATTCAACATCAGGAAGTGTGCTGTTATGCACCTGGGGCACAGGAACCAAAGGATTGAGTATATGCTGAGTGGAGAGAGGGTCCGGGTATCAGAGGATGAGAGGGATCTGGGGGTAATAGTCTCCAGCAACTTCAAGGTAGGGAAGCAATGGTCGAGGGTGGTGGGGAAGGTGTAAAGGATGCTGGCAAGCATTGGCAGGGGGATCACCAGCAGGCCTAGGAAGGTCCTGCTACCCATGTATCAGGCCCTGATAAGGCCACACCTTGAGTACAGTGTCCAGTTTTGGAGGCGTTACCTGTGCAAAGATATGGACTCGATCAAAAGGGTCTATTGGAGGGTGACCAGGATGGTGCAGGGTATGGAGGGCAAGCCATATGAACAGAGGTGCAAGGAGTTGAGACTATATACATTGGAGACCAGGATGGAGAGGGGGACATGATTGAGACTTATACCAAAGGGATGAACAAGGGAGGCACAGAGAAGTCATTCCACATGAAGGAAGGGACCATAACAAGGGGGCATGGACTGAGATTCCAAGGGGGCACTTCAAGAGCAACGTGAGAGGTCAATTTTCATGGAGAGGGTGGTGAAAGAGCTGGTATGGGCTTCTGGAGGAGATGGTGAATTCAGAGACCAAGAGGATTTAAGTCCACTTGGTACAGACACATGGAGCTAAGGGAAGGGGTGTCTCAAGATATGGTAGGGTGGACTGAGGGGCAAGGGCAGACTAGATGGGCCATGGGGTCCTTTTCTGCCGTCACCTTCTGTGACTCTGTGATTTATCATGCTACCACCCATATCATATATATATATATATATATCTCTCTCTATCTCTCTCTCTCTCTCTCTCTCTCTCTCTCTCTCTCTATATATATATATATATATAGCGGTGTGGTGGTAGTAGTAGCTGTAGCAGTAGTTTATTATTATTTAACACATGCACCATTTACAAAGTGGGAGAAAGAGTCAGAGATCAATTAGGATTTGTTTTGTGATACTGTAGGTAGGAAAAAATAGACTGAATGGGACAAGTAGTCCTTATCTGCCATGAGATTCTATGTTTCTATGCCCTTCCATGGGCTCAGAGGACCAGAACTTATGATTACAAAAGGTGAGAGGGGAAGACAGATAAACAGAACATACAGTTATGTACATCTTCAAAACAACATGCGCTAAAGGGCAATTTGCAAGCATTAAAAATATGGATGCCCAGATCTGGTCAATTTTGATCTGATAGGATTCCATGAGAATTTTTGACTATACAATTCCAAGTCCAATTTAATTCCGATTCTGAGAAGGAACTAGGAATGAGAACTGGAACTGGGACCATAATCAGAATCCTTAATCCTGAGTTAAAACCTTTGGCTAGATTTTCAAAACGTTCAAGGACTAAGTCCCATACCACAGTCATCGCTACATCAGAAATCTCCACACCTGCAGAGATTTCTATTTTCCTGCCATGTCTCTACGGGTGGCAAGCGCCAACTGAGGAGATGTTATGCCTGGTCAACCAGATGTAATATTTCTGTGCAGCTACACTGAAAAACAAGCGCAAGTTGCCGTAAATCAGGAAGCCAGTCATAAACTAGTTCCCACTTTGAAAATATGGTGCACGTGAAGAAAACAGCAACTCCGCAAGTGAAGCCTTACTTGTGGCAGTTTTTCTCCACACTTACATCGATTTAGGATAAGCTGAAAATCCAGCCACTTGTCTTCTATTTATACATGCAAAATTAGGATTGCCAGGTGGTAAATCTACAAATCTTTATTCCAAAAAAAAGGGACAGAGATCTGACTATTCCAATTCTGAATCCACAATAGCGAGCATCCCATAGTTAATGCTAATAAATAAATGCCAATTATAAACCTGATCAATAAATTGTAGGCCATTTTATGACAGGTAGGGCCTGATACAACAGACATCTTCTCAGTCTGGCTTTGAAGACTTTGAGGGTAGTGAACTGGTGCGAAGGTGGTGGTAATGTGTTCCACAGAACTGACTCTGCAACAGTACACGCAGTCCCTGCAAATTTTAAGTGGGATGGGGAACCCAGAGCAGCCCCTTTCCCCTTGCACCTTGGAGTTATGCCAGGGCTGTAGAGGGTCAGAGATTCACAGAGATAGTGGGTGCCCAAATTGTTCAGGGGTTTGAACGTTAACAAAATCATTTCATAGTCATTTTGCTGCCCAATATGCAATTAACCCAAAGTGCGTGACGAGAGAATGATGTGTTCCGACTTCTGAACAGATGTCAGAGACATCACTGGTGTATTCTTGACTAGCTGCAGGTGTTGAATCTAACCACCAGGTAAACCCTTGTACAGTGTGTTGCAGTAAGCCAATCTAGATGACATGAGCCTGTGTAAACATGTGCAGATAGGAAACATCAAGGAAGAGGCACTATCTGCCTATGTTTTGTATCATAAAGGTAGCCCTTGACTGTGGCTAACATCTAAGACTCGAGTATTGCTGCTAGTGACCATTCCCAGACGGAGAACAACCTAGCCATTTCCAGCTGTACCCTATCAAGGACCAGGAGCCTGAAGCCACAACTGGGTGCTGAAATCTACCAAACAGAGCAAAAAGGGAGTTATGACTTTCCCTGTTTTGGTGCCAGGCAGCTACTGTTCTAACCGAAGCACAGAGGAGTACTTGTTCAGGGCAAAGGACAGACAGAGCAGGGCATCATCTGTATGACAGTGAAACTGTGTATTGTATTTCATTATGATTTCCCCCAGCAGCAGCATATACTGTGCAAAAAACACAGGTGAAAGGACAGACCCCCTGAGGAATACCAGAGTCAAGGCAATCAGGTGTAGTCAGTAAGAATAAGTCACCTCTGACTGCTACTGTCTTGGCAGCACAAATTGAAACTATTGGAGAACTGAAGTGGATAGTCCTCCACGTACCTCCAGTCTATTTACCAGCATCCCTTGGTTGACAGTGTCAGATGCAGATGACTGGTCAAAGAGAATCAGGATGGAAACTTTTTCCCAGTCATATCACACCTTAACAAGGGCTGTCTCAGTGCTGTGTCTCCACTGGAACCTAGACTACCTGCCTGGGAGGCAGTATAGTATAGTGCAGGGTTTCTCAAATGGTGAGGCCAGCCTCCCTGGGGAGGCCTCAACCTGTTCCAAGGGAGGCTCAACCAAGTCTGAAAAAGAACTTTATTTAAATTTTGAGTTTTAGGTATTTTGTGTGAAGGGATGAGGCAATCTGAAAAAGGATAATAGTAGGTGAATTTATGTATTTACAAATTCATGACCAGGAAAGACACTTTGAGCCAAGGCTCATTTCAAGTGTACATTGGGAAGTGTAGAGTGAATAAAATTCAAAAGGCAACTACAAAACAAAGCAATACAAAATGAACAGTGCAAAACAAATAGGAACAATGAACAAATGAAAGGTAACAATTGCCAGTTAGACTGGTGGCAGAACAACCCAAATACAGGGTTTAAGAAGAGACGTTGTAGGAACAAGAGCAGGAGGAAGCCACGAGAAAAATCTGCATGTGCAATCAGACAGGCAAGGGAGAGATAAGTGGCAGAAGAGGAGAATACAAAATAAATCCTTGCTTTGAACTCTCTCTCTGAATAACAAATGGAAGAGGGTCTTATCCAGCCCTGCTACAGTGACTAACTAATACTGTTGCTTTAAATAATACAATAGGCTGTAATAATAATCACATTGCCTGTGACATGTTAAATTGTGTTTTTGTTTTATTCTGTGATTTAGGGTAAGACTTTTAAATGGTACATAAACCTTGCTTTTTTTTTTAATATTATGGGAAACATGGGCATTTACATATTGGCTGGGATATTCAGAGCTGTTGTGCAATGCTAACAGGGATGCACCAGCGCAAGTGCTGCATGCGCCGCAGTGTGATATTCAGCACCACCAAATGTACCATGTAAGTACCAATGTGCCAATGCACAAGGATAATGAATGCATGCGCCAAATGCAGGGGCATAGCCATGCATACGTGGTGCAGTGCGATATACAATGGCAGGTGAATAGTGCAAGAGAGAGCAACCAGGACATGTGCAGAGCAGCCTTGAGCACATAAAAGAGGAGCAAGTGAGGAAAGGAAGCTTGTGCCATGGGGAGCCAGACTGAGGGGAGTGAGGGAGCAGTCCGAGGCCAAAGGGGAGCCACAGAGCATGTGGCAGGCTGACAGAGGCACAGGTGGTGACCTGAGAGCCTGAAAGTGCCAGACACTGGGCATGTCAGCGTGTGAGTGAGTGGAAGTGTGTGTGTGTGTGTGCGCGTGAGAGAGTTGGCATGAGACAGGGTGCAGGACAACCCATAGCGGGTGTCTGTGACACCCAGCACAGGAGGAACAGCACAGGTGCATGGAGAGATGGGAGGCGGAGACCACAGACAGCAGGCCAGGCAGCCCCGAACAGGGGTGCGCATGGTGCAGGGGCACAGTCAGCAGCCAACAGCCGGGGGGCCAGGGGATAGGGCCACCCAGGGGGAGGACGTACAGCCCAGGCCATGGCCAGTGCAATATTCCAGATGGAGGCAATAATGAGAGGAGTGAGGAGGCAGCACACAGACCAGCGCAGCCATGGAAGGGCCCATTGGCAGTGTGCCCAGAACAGGTGGTACTGTGCCCACATCGCCGTTGAACAGTATAGTGACACAGAGATCGTGGGCTATTACCACCTGAACCGGGCCATTCTGAGGCGGCTGTGTGAGCTGTGTAGTGAGGAGATGCAGGTACCCACAAGACGGAGCCATGCCCTGTCTGTGAAGACAAAGGTCAAGGCAGTCATGTGCCTGCTCGCCACAGGCACATTCCAGAGACCAACAGGGGACACCACAATTCATAACCCAGTCAGCCATACGAACATACGAAATTTGCCAGCAGATAAAGGCCTAGAGGTCTATCAAGTCTGCTCAAATGTGCAGCCAGCACCCCTTATTCTGCAGCTGCCTCTCCCTTCCACCCTTCCCCTTCATTAACCCTCCCCCTTGTCCTGTCCCATCCTCGTTTGAAGCAGTCCACTGTTCTACTGCATACCACTTCAGCAGGTAACGATTCCACCCAGCCACCACCCTCTGTAAAAAGTGTCTCCTCATCTCCCTCCTGAACCTTCCTTGCTCCAGTCTCATATCATGGCCCCTGGTGGCCCTCCCCTCCCTTACTTTGAACAGCCCCTCTGTACCCATCTTGTTTATTCCTTTCATGTATTTAAAGGTTTCAATTATGTCACCCCTGTCTCTCCTCTCCTCCAGTGAGTACATGTTCAACTCCTTCAACCTCCTCTCGTATGATAAGTCCCCCAGCCCCTTGGTCATCTTTGTCGCTCTGCGCTGCACCCCATCCAGTAACTTAATGTCCCTCTTCAGATACGGATGCCAGTACTGCATGCAGTACTCCAGGTGTGGTCTAACTAATGACCTATACAGTGGCAGAATCACCTCCTCCCTCCTCGAGGATATACCCCTTGCAATACAACCCAGCATTTTGTTGGCTTTTGCAGCTGCCTTCCTACATTGTGCCGAGTTGTTCATTGACCCTGTAATGAGCACACCCAGATCCTTTTCCTCCTCTGTCTGGGCTAGCTGCACTCCCCCTAGCTGGTAACTCCTCCTTGGGTTCTTCATCCCATGCCACATCTCCTCACACAATTCCTCAGTGCACTGCCGCCACATGCTGTGGAGTACATCCGTTTCCCCAGCACACAGGCAGAGCATACAGCAAACATGCAGGAGTTCCACAGGATGGCATGGTTGCCTGGCATGCTAGGGGTCATCGACTGCACCCATGTTGGCATCTGCACACCACCAGGCCCGAAGGGGGTGGCCTACATAAACAGGAAGAGCTACCCCAGTGTCAACTGCCAGGTGGTGTGCTATGCCAGAGGGCGCATAATCAATATCTGTGCCACACACCCTGGGGAGCACATGATGCCTTCATCTGACACCAGTCAGCACTGTGCCAGAGGTTTGAGAGTGGGGACATCCCCACTGGCCACCTAGTCAGTGAGTATGCTGTGTATGCCATATGCCGGGAACAGCAGGGCAGGGTGTGTGGGATGCCAGGGCATGGGTGCCAGGGGACGTGGCCGGGATGGTGGGGGGGGTGCACTGTCACAGGCCACCAAGCTAACCAGACATCTCTCCACACAGGTGACAGTGTCTACCCACACTGGCCTTGGCTGCTCACCCCATATCGGTGCCCGTCGACCCCAGCATAGGAGCAATACAATGAGGCACACACCAGCACACGAAACATCATCGAGAGGGTGTTTGGGCTGCTGAAGGCACAGTTCCATTGCCTGGCAGGTCTGGTGGTGCCCTAGAGTATACCCCTCAAAAGCCTGCAGCTATTCATGGCCTGCCGTGTACTCCACAACATGGCCACTGACTGTGGGATAGCTGTCGAGGTCGAAGAGGGACAGCAGTGGGGATGGAGGGCCGCCAGTCCTGGTGGTGGGCAGCCCTCCCCAGGTGAAGGGATCCCCAGCTGATACGGATGGCACAGCAGCACAGAGACACAATCACTGAGGAGCATTATGGAGCACACAGGTAGGTGTACATGGCCACATGCAGGGGCCAGGGCCCAGGGCACAGTGGACAGGCAGGCAGGCATGGATGTCCCCTGTGCCAGGGTTGGTGGAGGGGGGGCCTGGATAGGGGTGGGGCACAGGCACCAAAGCAGAACACAGCACAGGCCCTCACACCACATCGCACACACACACACACACACACACACACACACACACACACACCCACCCCACCCACACACCCACATGCAGATTGGACCCATCATGCCTACGGCCAGTGGTGGGCATCAGGCATGTGTCAGGTGCTGAGCGGCATTGCACAGTGTCAGTCAGCACTGTGTCAGCATCATCATGCACATGCCACAGTGTCCAGCAGCTGGGTGGGTGGGCACATGGGCCGTGTGCAGGGTCGACCACAGTTGCCACGGCCATGGGATGCACATGCACACGATGCACCAATGTGCACACAGGGCAGCAGCAAATGGTGTGTGCGGAGGTGGGTGGTTCAGGATCGTCACACAGTAGAACTGCTACCATGGACACTTGGACGGCCATGCTGGGAATGCACAGCAGTTGCTGCCTGTGCGTCAGCCACAGGGGGTGCCACAGATGTTCCTCCAGGGATGACACTGAAGGACTACAACTGTGTCTGTGCAGGTGTCTGCAGGCTCCACACCATGCCCACACCGGGTATGCTGGGAATGCCCACAGCAGACCCTGGTGGTGACACCGAGGGGGTCACATGCTGCCAGGCCTGAGGGGTGGACGATGCACTCTGCGTTGTGAGCAGTGGATGGTTATGCACCAGGGTGGCCAGAGGTGCCAGTCCTGCTGTGACCGCAGCATTCAGACAATCCATGGCTGTCTCCGTGTCCACCTGCATTTGCTGATTCTCCACCAGGAGCAGGGCGAAGTCCCTGTCCTGCTGCTCTGCCACCTGGCACAGCTCCTCGTGGAGCGCATGCACCCCTGCTGCAAGCTGCACCTGCTGCTCGACAGAGGCCTGGAGCAGATGGGTGTGCTCATCCAAGGGGTCAACACCCTGGGGCACAGAGTCACTGTGCCAACCCAAGTGTGTATCCTGACCCTGCAGCCCAGCACCCCGCGATGGTGGGCACTGCACAGCAGGTCCCTCCTGGGGCTGAGTGCCATGCGCTGCACCGGCAGCAGGCACTGCCAGGCCCCTCAATGCCATCTGGCGCTGCTGCTGCCTCCAGCTGCTGTGTGCAGGGTAACACCAGTGTGGCTGCACCGCCAAAGCCACCACCGCCACCACAGCCATCGTTGCTGCACCTGTGGCAGCCTCAGCTATGCCTGCTGCAGTGGCTGGTGTGCAGGCAACCACCACTGGGCCACCAGCTGCACTGACGTGTCGTGCCTGTGGTATGGGTGTCTCTCCTGCAGCCACAACAGCGCTGTCCGTGATGTGGTTGTTGTCATCATCGGATCCATACCCCACCACAACCTGCATCTCAGCACACAGGACACCATACCTGGCGTCCTGCTGGAATGCAGCCAGGCCCTCATCCGCATCCATGCTGCCAGCATCAGGATGGACAGCAGTACTGACCTGCATTCAATCCAGGCCACAGTGCCCACTGGAGGTGCTTGGATGGTCCTCCGGGACCAGGACTACCCCCACAGTGGACACCCCCACCACTGACACTGCATGCAGGCGCTCAGGAGCTGGAAGGGAACAAAGTGGCATTAGTGTTACTGTCACCCACCCTAGCCCCCATCCCCCTGCCCCTGTCCCTGCCATGCCTACTGTGCAGTGATGGACTTCCACCTGTCTGGAACCCTTCGCTGTGCATGCCCTCAACCACGTTGTGCCGCATGGTGGCTGCCATCATCTCCTCCTGCAGCATGAGGGTGGGCAGGGCTGGCTGACCCCTGCCTATGGTGGCACACACTGCCCAGATGGCTGCAACCTTCTTCTTGATCTGCCTCTGGTCTGGGCCGACCTTCTTTTTGCATTCCTGCACAGACCATTGATGGCTACCCTGCTGGTTCACGGCACGGGCCACACCCTCCCATGCTGTTGCCCGGGCCTGTGGGGTGCCTGTGGAACCACTCAGGAGCAGCTCCTGGTCCAGGTACACCTGGAATAGGGTGTCTGACTCTGCCCTGGTGAAGTTGGGCCTGTGCTTGCTTGCAGGCCCACGCTCCTCACTCTCCTCATGGTTGGTCATGCTTCTTCCTGTGGAGGGTGACATGTGTTAGCATGTGCTGCTAGGTCCCCATTCACCCTCCCATTCCACCATCGCACAGCATGTACCGCACCTCTAAGGGATGCAACCGTTCCTATCCTGTGCAATCCCCATGGTGCCTTTATAGCACATCATATGCAAATGAGGGCTTGCTGAACCGTAATGACATGCAAATGCAGCCCGATGCGCCGTGGATATTGTAATCAGCTGAGTTGCATACATCTGTTGAATATCCGCGTGTTGCGCATTGCGCAATGGAGCTACACATGCACAAGTCATGGTGCAACAATGTGACATCGCAACCGCCTGTGCCGCATGCATGCATGCCGTGTAGACATCATATGCGCCAGTGGCGCATCATTTGCAAGGTGCATGATAGGCAGTACAGTGCCCGCCACTATTGCTCATGACACGCTCATGCACTGTTTGGCCTATGGTGCTATGCACCACTCAGTCGATAGTGCTCAGGCGCCATGCCTTCGATGGCGCCCCTGTGCCATGGGTACTATGGTGCCCATGCACAATGTGGCCATGTACTATGGCAGCCACATGGCCCTACCATGCAGTTGCCTGCCATGCCCAATAGCGCTGCGGCACAGGGTGCGCAGCACGATCCTTGATCCCACAGATGCCCTTTGCCCTTGTAGGTGCACTGCGACAAGTGGTAGCACTGCGTTACCCGGATCATACATGTCCGTGACTGCACGATTGGCGGTGGCAGCATGATGCAAGCCGCACATCCCCAGCACGTGTGGCACGAGTGCTGCCAGGCTCCATTTTGGATTGCCTGTTGAACTGAGATGTATGCTGCACAGGACAGCAGTAAGGGCGCAGAACTGGACTCAAGTTGAGCTGGTTAACTGGTGGCTCTGGTGGTGCCACATGTGGACTCACTGTTCGGCCAGGTGCCTCTCAATAGGCCTAGGTCTGAGGTGTGGCAGGAGGTGGCAGATGCCCTGGAGGAGGCCACATGTGCGCGGCGCACTGGGGAGCAGTGCAGGCACAGGTATGGGGATCTGCAGCGTAGGGACTCAGACTGTCTATGGACACTACAGGCACGCATCCGGAGGGGTGTTGTGCCACGGCCAGGTAAGTGCTCAGCGCCCATGCCCATTTTCATCCTGTGTTCCGGGAAGGCGGTGCCATTGGCTCACCTTTCTGGGGGTGAGGGCTGGGGCTGCATGACCCGTTGGGTGTGGTGGTACACTGTGGCTGCCCTGTGCCACTGGCATGTTGTGCAGGGTGTCACACTGTGCCGGGGGGATTCTCTGTGATTTCTCCCAGTGCTGATGTTTCCTTCTCCATTCATTCCTCCTAGGCCCTGAAGATTGGAGGTGGGCTCACCTCACTGTTGCTGTGGCTGGGCCAGGTCAGGCCACTGCAAGGGGTGGTGCACTGGTCACGGGACGTGTTGGCATGGTGGCTGGACTGCCAAAGGGTGCACCTCAGTGTGCAGGTAGGATCATGTACTTGTCTCCACGTTGTGTCGGGTGGGCAGTGGTGGTTGGGGCGGGACACAGCCCTCTGTAAGCATGGCACAGTCCAGCTGTGCACTGTCTGTGGTGCCCATTGCACTACACCATGGCTTTTGTACATGTGGGAGGCTGCTGCATGTGAGCTGTGGGTGTACCTGGGACCTGGCTGTGTCACCACCCACTGCCTGCATAGCCCGTCTGCCCACCATGGCAGTGGTGTGCTGTACATGGGTGGTGTTAGTGTGTGGTGTTATGCATGGCTGTGGCTCCCCGGGTAGGCAGCTCATGTGGGCGCTCTCACTGCGGGTGGTGGTTTGCCAGCCCAGGGGTGCATGTCACCGATGTCCGCTGTGCACAGTGGGTGGGCTGCCTCGTTCTGGACATACACTCATACGGTGTTCCCTCCTTTGTCCTAGGTGTCGGGCCCAGTGATGAACATACATGGCTCCTGAGGCGGATCCTCTGTGTGACAACAACCACACTTCAGGTGGTGCAATGGCTGGCGTAGACACTACATGTGGGCGCCAATGCCGGCGATGCCCGATGGTGGGGTGGGGATACCCATGTGCCCTGTCAGGACTGTTTCCCTCCCTATGTACCCTCCCTTGTCTCCTTCCCTTGCCTTTGCCCCTGCACCTGCCTCCCTTCTGACCTCCCTGTGTGTGGTGGTCCCTCCTTCCTCTCCATTGTATATATATATACATAGTTTTATTTTGAATATTACATTATATTATTGTTGGTTAACCGTCTGTGTCCATGTCTGCTTTGCAGCTGGCGTGAGGCCATGCTGCAATGGAGTGCATGGCTGATGAGTGTTCCTGCTGGGGTGGATGGGGTTTGTATCTGGTGGTGTTCCTTCTTGGTATGGGTGGGGTGGCTGTGGCCTGTCCTGTCAGGCCGTGTGGTGTGTGCCTGTGCTGGATGCCTGTGTGTTGCTCCTTGGCTTGCTCCCTGTGCATCCCTGGGTGCACTATTGCACTGCACATGCTCCTTTGGTGCATCCCTGGTTGCGCAATGGCTCATCCTCGTGCAATATTCAGCCATGTTGCACAGGCATATCCTGTCTTGTGCATCCTTTGAATATCACGCCCATTGCACCATGGCACACCGTACTTGCGCTGCACACCTCTTGCACCTCCCTCTGGCGCATTTCTGAATATCCTGGCCATTCAGTTTATATTGTTTCACTTACTTTCTATTCCCCTTGTCATTGATTCTGCCCCTTTCAGCCCAGGTGGTGGTGGCATTTAAGCATGGGTGGGACCGAAATATGGGGCTATAGTGGGTGTGTGAAGGCATATGAGACAAAAGCATAAGTGACCACTAGGATGCATGCAACATATATTAGGTAGATTGGGCAGACTGGATGAGTCAGAAGGCCTTTTTCCGCCATCATTGTCTATGTTTCTATGTAATATAGTAACAGAGGAAGGTATGAAGGTATGACAGTATGAAATATAAGCTACATTGCGTGGACTTTTTGTATTGTTTCAAGGTTCTCCCTGTGGTGACTGGGGCTTTTTAAAACATACCAGCATAAGCTCAGCATAACCTCCACAATGGATGAAACTGTTCATGACAACAAAATTAACTGAGCCAGACAGATGAGTTTGCAAAATAGTTAGGAAAAATGGTTGCCTGGCAACAGACTCCTACTCAAAACCTAGCCCTAGGGAGCACAGCTACTCCAGTAGGCTCACACTTAAGTCATTAAAGTTTCATAGGTTTGGAGAAGGCTGTTTGCTTTTTTTTTTTCATTACCTCTATATGTCCTGCCTCCAGCTGCCCCCATCTGACCAACCCCCCAGCTCCATCACCAGGCTCCCCTGGGACTTACCTTGCACCTACTGTTTGTCCTCTGCTACAGGACTTGTGGCACATGCCCAGCCATCAATGTGGAGCCAGTGGGGAGTCAGTCTTCATCCTGCCTCTAGGGGTTCAGTTTATGCCTGGTTATTCACCCCTTACTACCTCAGGACCTTGACCATTCACAGCAGCACATGCGTGTGGAGGCACTCATGTGCACCAACACCGAGCATGTCCCGATCTGCCCACCCAGCCTAATGCCAGCCCCTCCAGTGCTCAGACACTACCAGCAAGCCTCCACTCAGTGGCAGTCAAAAGCTGCAGAGGCCTACCTCCCAATCTGGGGAGGAGAACTGCCTGGTAGCTGTCCTATCCACTCCCAGCCTCCCAGCTGACCCCGGCAATCCATGCCTGTTCCTGAACATGGATCACTGGCATGGTGACAGGCAAGGCACTCAGCACTTCAGCCTCAGCACCACTAGGCTGGCAACTGGAGAAGGCTATTTATACAATCAGATGGCATCCAGGACACACCCCAGAGATCAATGTCACCCACAAATGTTACCTAGGAACTCTGAGATTTTAAAATAACACCAGTGCTAATAACGGACCTAATCTAAACACTCACTGAGAGACACTATTCCCTGGTTCACAAGCCCTATCCAAAATGCCACAGGAAAGATGCCATTCACATGTTAACCGGGCCAATGCAGGGAAGGCACCAGGTACAGCTTGACCTGCCAACCACCATCACTTCCCGCCACGAGAGAACCACCACTGTGGTGCCATTGCTCCCAGGCCAATGGGCCACTGCAACTGGAGAAAACTGTAACAGCATTTCGTGCTATGAATCTGCATCGATTTTAGTTTGGCTAAAGCACAAGATCACAATATATTGTAACAATGTCTCTTGTTACTTATCAAATACTAAAATTGTATGCAAGTGTAAAATGACTGAAAATGCATAACATAGGGGTATGGGGAGGGGCAACACATGGGACTATGTTTTAGAAATACTGTTGTTACATCCTTCTCTGTGGTCTAGGGGTAATGATGGCAAAGTTCTGTTGAGGGGCAGGGGCAAACACCAAACAAATCACTTTGACCTCTGAGATACACAATCAACTCCCAGCTGAGTCTGATTCTTTAGGCAGGTGCAGGGCTACAAATCAGTGAGGTTAACACATTTGTCCTTAAATAAATGAATGTCTGCAACTTATTTGGAAATGCGACCTGATATACTGATGTTTCACTCACAAGCGCTATTAATAGCGATTGCACAAGGATTACACTTTCAGATGTAGTACTCTTTACGTAAGGACCCCATGTTCTGTAATTTCCTGCACCTCATGTTGAGGCCTGTATTTACTGTTGTTCTCCACACCTGTATTGCTTAATGTGCTATGCGTGGCTCGGAGTCGTGGCTGAAATCAGTCCTTTGGATCAGTGCACTAACTGGTTATCAAGACATACACACATACACATACACATACACATACACATACACATACACACATACACACATACACATACACACATACACACATACACACATACACATACACACATCACACACATACACACATACACACATACACACATACACACACACATACACATACACATACACACATACACACACACACACACACACACACACACACACACACACACACACACACACACACACACACACACACACACACACACACACACACACACACACACACACACACACACACACACACACACACACACACACACACACACACATACACACACATACACAAATAAATAAATTACGCTCCATTTTCATCGTATCCCCTTCCACTCACCCTTATTGAGAAAATATCTTATCACCAGGGCCACTGGAAAATTGCTGAAAAAGTTACCCAAAATTGTGAAGCTTTTTACGAAAATTGCAGGGAAATTGTGGAAGTTCTACTATGGACACTGAGTGCTTCACAATAAATCTTTTACAGTTTTATGCAGCATGTATTAGTCAGCATAAGCTGCCAAATGAATACACTTCCACTTGAATATGTTTTAAACATAAAGAAAAGTTTATTTTCCTAAAATGAATATTAATCTGATAAGCTATTGTAAGCGGTGCCTGTCTTCCAAAATTTAAAAACATCTGCCCCATACAGTGCTAAATAGATTCCATAAAGTGAGCCACAGCAAATCAATATTAAATAAATCCAGAAAAAACACAGTTTTCTGTTTCTGGATGTAGAATAATGAAGCCTGATCAACAGCTCTTTACAGTGCTCTGTCAGCTATTCACTCACTTTAGTACAAGAAAAAATAGAGACAGTGGCGAATAATTGAGTTTTAATAAAATGTTGTCAGTGTTTAATGTTCATAATTTGCACTGTAACTACTGTGCACTAGTTCTGAAATCATATATTTAAACATTAAAGCTGGGGGTTATTGGGTCTGGCAGTATAGCTTAGAGGTTAGAGTAAAACTGTGAATGAGCTAAAGATAGCTGGCAAACCTGGGTTTGATTCCCAACCTCCACTTGCATGCTATCAGACTCTACACAATTCACTTTATCTCTTCAGTGCTCCTGGGTTACCCTGAAAACAGGTACTTGAGCCTAGTAGGCCTTACCTGGGTACCAAAAAATATTAAATACCATTATAAAATGGCAAGAAAGAATCCTGGCTTCTGATTGGTCAATTGCCCACCACAGCAGGGATGTTATCCTGACATAATATCTCTGCTGATTGCCCTCATTAGTGTCATCACATCTTCTCTTAAGAAACAAAAATATTTTTACACACTAACAAAAACATTCTTTCAAATATTTTTTTTTATTCTGCATAAGACAACAAGCCATTGTATAATAGGAATAATGCCATCCAGTGTGGGTGTTATGCTGGGATAACATCCCTTCTCAGATGTTGGACATTCTCTGCCGGTGGCCTCGGGCCCAACCACCTGAGGTGGGATGTTATGCCAGCATAACACCCACCCTGTCAGGCATCATTCCTTTAATATATTTTACTGCATCATACAGTAGAAACATAGAAACATAGAAGTTGACAGCAGATAAGGACCGCAAGGCCCATCCAGTCTGCCCATTTCTTTTTCTACCTTATGAATGTGCCATAGGCCTTTGCTCTGTCAATGGCCTATCTATTCATACTCATCTGTATTGCTCCCTTATGCCTATCCCATGCCTGTTTGAAGCCCTACACTATATTCATATCCACCACTTTCTGAGGTAGGCCGTTCCATGCATCCACCACCCTTTCTGTGAAAAGAACTTCCTCACATTACCCCTTAATCGGCCTCCCTCTAATCTCATGTTGTGTCCTCTTGTCCTGCTATTTTTCTCATACTGAAACATGTTAGACTCTTTCACCCTGTTAATGCCCTTAATGTGTTTGAATGTTTCAATCATATCACCTCTCTCCCTCCTTTGCTCTAGGGTATACATATTGAGTTCAGTTAATCTGTCCTCACATGTCTTCTGATGCAGTCCCTGCACCATTTTGGTTGCCCTTCTCTGGACTGCCTCAGTTTGGCTAATGTCCTTGTGAAGGTGTGGCCTCCAGTACTGCTTGCAGTACTCCAGATGGGGCCTAACCAGTGTCTTGTAAAGAGGGATTATTACCTCCCTCTTCTGGCTTGTGATACCTCTACTAATACACCCCAACATCCCCCTAGCCTTATTGAAGTAGCTGTGTGGTCCTTCACCGGGTCGCCATGCCCGGCTGGATCAACAAGTAATGTGCAGAGAAAAGTTCTGCCAGCGCTGGCTACTCGCAATCTCTTCTCTTCAGTTTCAGCAAGTGAAAATCACGGTTAATCCACAGCCAAAAGCAGAAGCAGGAGCAAGATGCTACAGGTGCAAAATAAACAGTGCTCATTTTTTAATCCAAGTGCACATTCACAGAACTCCTAACAGCTTCTATCCAACTAAACCCACTTCTCACAATGAGCTTTTGTGAGAGGCGGGTTTATGGATAGAAGCTGTTGAAGCCTGTGGTATGCTAGAATAATAAAAATAACTGTTTATTTAACCTGTAGCATCTTCTCCGCTCGCTGTCACCCGTGGTCTCACTGCTGAACGAAGAAAAACAGTAACCAGTGCTGAAGGCCCCACCTAGCCTGCCTACTGCTTGGGTTCTGCTTGGATGATTTCAGGTCGGGTGATGATGATAGTAAGGGTACTGCAATCTCGTTTGTTTTACTCTGGCTGCAATGATTTTATTTAGTTAAAGATAAATGTTCAGATACATTCATTTATGTGTTTTATAAGCTAGTTTTCAGACTTTAGTCAGGTTTTATTGCAGTCTTTGCATGTGAGCATCTAGGTTGTAGATTGCTAAGTGCAGGATCACTGTTACCCACTAGCACATTCAAGTTTATAATCAGCAGGGCCTTCCAACATCCTCAGCTGTTTGAATCCAGAATAGTCCGAATGAAAGAATGCTCACAAGGAAAACCCTGCCCCACCACTTACAAAAGACTTCACAGTTAGCACCCCATTTAGGTGATGGGATAATTTGCATCTTTCTCTGATCTTGTTTCAATCTCTGTGGTAACAGAAGGTTTTCTGATAGAGTGCTTCAACACAAACCAAGTATTAAATGTTTAAGTGTATTATGCTTGGCCAGTGGATATTGAAACCAAACAAGAAAAGGATTCAAAAGAAAATAGTGTCACATAAAACCCTTCCCCTACCTTGCACTGCATTGTTTCAGTCAAACCCAAGTCTACATGCAAAATTGTAAATGTATTTGAAAGTATGTTATTAAAAATGTTAATACTTTTACACAGTTCAATGTAAAACTCAAAAATGTAAAGAAATTGTGGAACATGTCAGTTTTTGCTGAGAATGGTGAAAATTGCGGATTCCACAAAAACATTGTGGGTGCAATTTTCCAGTGGCCCTGCTTATCACTGGGTTTAAGGTCCCATCAGGTCAAATTGCTAAACTACTGGTTAAGTTAACATGTTATCCATATGATACATTAATTTAATGGACGAAATTAATGTTAGCTTGACAATTTAACCAGCGCCCTCTCATAGCACCTAAAAAGGATACTCTCACCATCTATGTTTTTGCTCTCGCACAGCAATTTCCTTCAAGAAAACATATTTCAGGTGAATGCATTATTTCTTTTACTTTGACCCACACAGGCCACTTTTAGCTATAGGCCAGAGCTACCCAAACATTGAGGACTCAGGAGCATTTTGCCATAGGCCATAGCTGCCTAAGGACAGTACTCATTCCTCTAGACCAGGGTGCCCTCAGGGGGTCTATGAATCTACACACCTTACCCAACGCTGCTCTGCCTTAGACTGGATTTTATTAATAAATGCAGTTCACCATTAGAACATAAGAAGAACATAAAAAAAAAAAAAAAACAATAGGCAGGAGCAAAAGCCCATTTTGCCTGTCTGCTAAACAATCAATACATACTGCAAACAAAACCCCTGCTCATAAACACCTATCCAGCCTGCCTTTAAATGTGACTAAATTTTGACTATTTACTACTCTCTCTAGTACTACATTCCAGTGTGTTACTGCCCTCTGTGTAAACCAATTCTTCCACTTGATTGTCCTGAAATGAACCTTTAGACACTCACTTACTGACTCATTTTTTCTTTTATTTTCTTTTAGCAAATGGGCACAGAGGGGCATTTGGCACTGGGGAACTGCAGTTACTTTGAGACTTGCTGCATCACCCTCAAGCCTTGTAGGCCCCCACAGGTCATGAGCGTCCCAGAACAAATTACAGTATAACCTCATTTATCCGAATGTGTTGGGGGACAATAAAATTGTTTGGATAAATGGGGTTTCGGATAAGTGAGGGAACTTTACATTTAAGTCTATTAAGCTGGAGACACAACACAGTTTTGGATAACTGAGAGTTTCTGAGATGACTGAGGTTTGGATAAGTGGGGTTTTACTGTAAATACTTTTCTTCAACATTTACTTATCCTTCTGCCTGGCTGAAGAGCTCTGGGACAGGAGATGGATGCCACGTGTTTCAGTCATGCAACCATTTCACAATACATTTCACAGCCCTGAGACACCTGCTAGCTTTCATGTTACCAGTTTTACTTCAGTGTTCCCCCTTTGAAGTTCTGAAATGCTTTAAAATTCTCTGCTCTCATCCTCTTTTTTCGCTGGCTGTGCCTCGGGAATTGGCTGCATAGAGGGGCTTCACCCCTTTGAGGCAGCAATGTGGAATGGTTTCTCCCAGGATCCCAAAAAAAAGTTTTCTAGGAAAACTATCAGCAGGAACAATCAGTGACTCAAGGGAGAGGCTACAACCTCGCAACTGCAGCGTCGTGGCAGTTCAGACCCAAGTACCTGGCTCCACCTGCATAACCCTTAGCAAGTACCAAGGCTCTTAAAGGTGTTCTGAGTGCTCAGAATAATGGTGGGGTAGACCTAAACCCTACATGAGCCTAACTCCCTGCAGTGCACCACTGCTGCTCTGAGTTATAGAACCACAACATAAAATGACCAACATCTTGGCAGCCATATTTCCAGTGGTTTAACCCAGCAGAGTTAGTCCTGAAACTGTCAAAGTTGCCACAACTGTGGCAAAAAAAGCCCTCCCAAAAAATTGTACTTGCAAACTGTATCAGTGAGAGTTACTGCACGCTGTACACTATCTGTGCTCTGACAATTTTACTACAGCCTCCAGAAGCTTCAAAATTTTCATTTGCATTGCCAAGAGCTGATCTCACAGCTGACATGTTTGCTACATCAGTCTGCTCTCATAAAAAGCACTGTGTTGTCAAAAACAAGCATCCTGTATGCAGTCCCATTGTAGCTGTTTTTGCGAACTTCATTAATGTTGGTATGTTACAACCTCCTGGATGGACAACTGAAAGTGAGGATGCTTAGATATGAGGTTTTCAAATATAGAAATAGAAAAAAAGACGGCAGAAGGATACTAAGGGCCCTTCTAGTCTACCCATGTGTTCCTTGGGCCTTCTCAGATCCCAGGAACTAACCCCCCCCCCCCCGCCTAATGCCTCCTACTGCCACTGTTGCTTTTGATCGGGCTTTAGCCTTGCCCCACCCCAGCTTGAATGATGTCATGGACTTTGCTTCCACTACCTCAGCTGGCAGTTTTCCATGACTCCATGACTCTTTCTATAAAACAGTGTTTCCTAAGCTCCCTCTTGAAGTCCCCCAACTTCCACTTGTGCCCTCTAGTGTTAGAGTTGGAGACTCTTTTGAACAGGTTCGAGGATGGCATCTTATTTATTCCACTCAGGAACTTGTATGTTTCAATCATATCTCCCCATATTTCACTATTTTCAACCAGAGGAGGAATAGAGATCATGAAATTCCACACCAACCTGGACAAGGATAAATGATCCACATCCGAAAATGTATCCATGCTATCCTGTAGTATGTCATAGATAAAAGTCTACAGTACACTACTGAACAGTCCTCCATCCCCTCTCCCACCCAAATAAAAAAAGAAAAAGCTAACATTCACCTCACTCCCAACCCAAAAAGTCCTAAAAAAATATTCTCCACCACTTTTACCCTACTAGGTTCTAGATTCTATGCCCTTTGGCTAAGCCAACCCCCACCCCCACCCGCTAAATCAGTACTTGTGTAATCCAACAGCACTTGGCCTGTTCAGTTGCTCTGCTAAGTCTTGCTTTCTGCCACCTCTCCTGTGATGGAGACAGCAGTGGTAGCAGCATGCCACTGAAGAATAGAAGAGCCCTATAGTGTAAGGACAGGGCCCCTGAAGAGTCAACTGCGGATCAATAAAGTCAGGAGTAGGGGCAACACTGGAGTTGGGTAAATTAATTTACATGCAATACCTGTTAATTTCAAAGGGGCTCTGGGGAGGATGAGGCAGTGAATAAAATATTTTGTGGTCCTGTATTACTGCCCCCCCCCCATGATTTGCACGTCTAGCACTATGTATGTCTGTAACATGTTGCCTTGACATCGGAAGTTTAAACGAGTGCCGCTCAATTATTTTTATCCTCAGTAAAATGGAATTAAATATGCTTGACTCATTCCAAACAGGAGAGCATAATTGTTGGATAAGTTTGCCACCTTTTATTGAACCAATAAATATATTGTACAAAGATGTTACAGTAACCACACTTTTGGAGCCACATGATATAGGGCATCAGGTGTTACTGCACCTTAGTAACAGCTTTTGTTCAGAGTGCTACAACACATGATGAAAGGAACTGAGTGTCTCTAAAGGCTTGGATACTAAACATAGTTGAACAATATGTATGGTAGACCTCATAAAAAACATATAGGGCCCCATTTTTGAAAGGTTAGTGCCGCACAAACTGGGTTTGTGCCGCACTAACCAGGAATAGCACCAGCCATCAGGGGGTGGCCATAGCACTGTCAGTTGCTCAGTAGGTAGCGCACTCACCTCTGAGGCCGGGAGATCAGAGGGCTGTAGGTTCATTTCCCACATCTGGCACTTGGGTTAATATCCCAGTACTGACACTGTAGTGCAGCATGAGAGGGGTGCTGCACTTCTGAGGTGCCGTCTTTCAGATAAGACTACAGACCAGTCAGTCTTACCTCAGTAGTGGGCAAGATTATGGAGGCACTCCTTAAGGAAAGGATAGTGCAACACCTGGAATCCATAGGGGCACAGGATCCAAGACAGCATGGGTTTACAAAGGAAGGTCCTGTCAAACTAATCTCATAGATTTCTTTGACTGGGTAACCAAGTGGTGGACCAAGGGAGCAGTTGATGTCACCTACCTTGACTTCAGCAAGCTTTTGACACTGTTCCACATAGAAGATTGATAAATAAGCTGGGTAGGCTCAGGGTGGGTCAGAAGTTGGTCAACTGGATGGCAAACTGGTTGACTGGCAGAAAACAAGGTGGTGGTAAATGGTATACAGTCAGAAGAGATGCAAGCCACAGAGTGGGGTACCTCAGGGATCAGTCCTGGGGCCAGTCCTATTCAACATCTTCATTAGTGACCTTGCAGATGGACTAGAGGGTAAGGCTTGTCTGTTTGCAGATGACACCAAGATCTGCAACAGAGTAGATGATCCAGATGGGGTGGGCAGAATGAGAAGAGATCTGGATAAACTAGCAGAATGGTCAGAAGAGTGGCAACTGGGATTTAATGCAAAGAAGTGCAAAATCATGCACATAGGGAAGAGAAACCCTGAAGCCACTTATAGGCTGGGAGGGGAGTTGCTAGCAGTCACAAAGGAAGAAAGAGACTTGCGCATCATCATCACTGATGACCTAAAATCATCCAAGCAGACCTCTAAAGCAGTAGGTAAGGCTAGGGGTGTTAGGGTGTATTAGTAGGGGTATCACAAGTCGTAAGAGGAGGTAATAATCCCTCTGTACAAGACATTGGTTAGGCCCCATCTGGAGTACTCGTGCAGTATTGGAGCCACACCTTCACAAGGACATTAACCAAATTGAGGCAGTCAGAGAAGAGCAGCCAAAATGGTGCAGGGACTGCATCAGAAGACATATGAGGACAGATTAGCGAGCTCAATATGTATCCCTTGAGCAAAGGAGGGAGAGAGGTGATATGATCGAGGCATTCAAACACCTTAAGGGCATAAACAAGGTGAAAGAGTCTAACATGTTTAAATATAAGAAAAATAGCAGGACAAGAGGACACAGCATGAAGATTAGGGAGGCCGATTAAGGGGAATGTGAGGAAATTCTTTTCACAGAAAGGTGTGGTAGATGCATGGAATGGCTTACCACAAGAAGTGGTGGCTATGAATACAGTGCAGGGCTTCAAACAGGCATGGGATAGGCATAAGGAGCAATACAAATGACTATGAATAGATAGGTCACTGACAGAGCAAGGCCGATGGCACATTTATAAGATAGAAAAGAAATGGGCAGACTGGATGGGCCTCTGCGGTCCTTATCTGCCGTCAACTTCTATGTTTCTATGTTAAGGCGTTAAACCAAGGTCCCATCTGCCTGGATTGGTGGTAGTTCAGGTGGATGTTAAAGATCCCATGGCACTTATCAGAAAAAGTAAGGGAATTTCCCCGGTGTCCTGGCCAAATTTCCCTCATTCACTAAAAAAATACCACCAACAGTTTAATCTGGTTCAAGGTCAGTTGGCATTCATCTGTATCCTCCTCCCCCCGGGTCGTGCCTGAAAATAGGCAGGATTTGTCTAGTGCACTTACCCAGTCAACAAAAACTAAATAAATAAAAAAATCGATATTCAAAGGCCACCTATGTGCAGCACACCCTCGATAGCGCCGTGGCACACAATATCACACTGTGCATATGCAAATGAGGTATCCTCCATGCATACGCAGCACAGCACAATATTGAAACTTTTCAGAAGAGCTAAATGGCCACAAGCAAGGCGCAGTTTAATGTTTCTGAAACCCATCCCTTAACAGTGCACAGAGGGGGTGGGTGCCCCACACACCATCCTCACACCATCAAGGGCTGGGTACCGTAGTGTTCTAGTGGTCTCTCCCACACCCCAATCCCCACATACATAAAAAAAGAAGTCCCTGGTAGTCCAACAGTCCCTCCCTTGCTCCGAGCCTCTTTCTACAATAGTACATGTTTCCTAGTAGTCTAGCAGTCCCTCCCTAGTCCCAATTGCCTGTCAGGAAACTGAAAAAGATGCCCTGATGGTCTAGCAGTCCCTCCCTAGCCCCTGTCAAATGACAGAACCCAATGGTCTAGCGGTCCCCCCTCCTGTACCCTAATCTGCTCATATTGGACAAAACACTGTCCCTGATGGTCTCATGGACTCCCTACCTTGGAAGATAGTGCCCCACCACCCCACTCACCCCCATCCCAACCCCGAGAGGTGGTGACTGGCACAGTCCTCGCTCACCACCACAGTCTGCTCAGACTGAGCTCTCAAGACATGCTTACTGTAGGTATGGTAAGCACATCATGACAGTTCAAGCTGCAGGTGGGCGTGGTGGTGACCAGAAGAGCTGTGCAAATCTCTGGCTCTTGGGGTTGAGAATGAGGAACAGGGTGATGAGGCACTACCTCTAGGGTGGAGGGGTCCACTAGTCCACCAGGGATGGTGTTTGTCTGATGTGGCAGGTCAGGGTATAGGGAGGGACTGCTAAGCCGATGAGGAATATTATGTTGTCAGTTGAGAGGGATTGGGCTCAAAAGGACCACTAGACCACCAGGGCATCGTTTTCTTGTACATGACAGGGAATCGGGCGTAGGGAGGGAAAGCTAGACCACCAGGGCATCTTTTTCATTTTCATGAAATGGGATAGGGGCTAGGAAAAGACCTCTAGACTACCAGGGAAATGTTTATTTTTGTAGAAGTAGGATCAGGGCATGGGAGGGACTGCTGGACCATCAAGGATTTCTTGTTTTTTGTGCTGCTGTGGGGATCAGGGCTTGGGGGGCTGGTCCAGTGCACAAAGCCGATGTAGCAGCATGTAGATGAGCCCATAATGGGCATGCAAATGGCCCGCTGGCTCATGTGTGTCCAGTGGGCTCATCTGCATGTTTGGGCTGAAAATTGCCCATAGGGGCTGCGGTGCTAACCAGCGTGTGCCACACCTTACCCCATGGGTGGTATTCGTGCAGCTGTGTAGCATGGCACACAGCATGTTACCACTGGCTGTGCACCACACTACCATGGCCAGATATTCACACAGACAGCACGGTCAGTTCGGATCATGCTACTTGTTTGAAAATAGCACCAGGGCCAGTCACCCTATTTGTCTGCATGGCACCTCTGTGTGCGTGCACAGCCAGCCAGCTCTGAATATGGGGCCCACAGTGTTCAAACAAAAAGGTACTAAACTATCCATCTCTATGTTTATAGGAGCACTGAGGAACACTCTTATGGTTATTATAAGAGTGACTCCTCGCACATGCCTACAGTGAGAAAACCGAAAACCGAAAGGGAGCAGCTCTGGTACCCTAAGGATACTAGAGGATATGCTTTTATAAGCATAAACATGTGACTCAGTGCTCCTATAAATACTATGTTATAAATCATCTGATTTATAATCCATTTATATAAATGTGTCTACCGGGCTACCATAGATGTTCAGTGCATTACTCTTGCCTTATGGGCTCAGATAAGGTTGAGGGGCCTAGATTGTTATCCTCTGTGGGGATTTGTTACCCCAAGCTGTTATTGTTGAAATAGGTTGTGCAATGTCTCCACCCAGGGAAACATTAAGTGGGCTCGTCATATGCAAGTACAACCCCTCTGGGAAATGTACCAGCCACCATGGTCCATGCTAGGCGCACCCACAGCTCTCACACAGTACACTAACAGTTTAGCCAAAATGATAATTATCCCCAAAAAAGGGTTGGCACTAATCAGAATCAGGATTGGTGCTAGGGAAGTTTTATCAGTATAATTTTGCTGAGATTTGTACTTTAAATGAAATTGAAATACCTCTTCCCAAACATACTGATATCGATGTATCCAGCTGAAAGTGCTATATTTGAGAGATATAGCGATTTTGTAAATTAACTGTTTTTTAAATGTTAATGGGTTATGGGTTACACAGTAACTCCGTCGCTCCCCTCCTACGAGTACCCAAGCATTTATTGTGAGGAGCACAACTTTCACAGCACCTCTAATTTGAAGTAAGCTAGGCAACAATTAAGGAATTTGACATCATGTACTAAGGGTACTACAAGGTATAAAAGGGAGGTGTACTGACAGCCAAGCCACGTCCCCTGATGAAGCCCGTGTTTGAGGCGAAGCACTGGAGTAGGTAAGCTGGCAAGCCTAGTGGGAAGTTACTGAGGTCTGGAAGTAATTTGCACCATTTATACATTGTATTAAATCTGCACTGTTTGTACTGTTTGCCAGCAAATTAAAAGCAGCCCAGCTGGGCATAGAATTGCACTTTATTCTTGAAAGCGCTTTGGATATAGAGTCTTATGTGCAGTAAACTGATATCACTTAGCAAAGTGAAAAACTGGAGTTTGGAGAATTCTTTATGTTTGGACTAAGGTCCTGGTACTTGAAGTGCACTTGGGCATTTAACAGAGCCGTAGTTAGCTCTATTTAGTAACCTCTGAGTGCTCTCCCAGTTTGGGCTTTTTAGCCAAAATATAACATAGAAACATAGACTTTGATGGCAGATAAGGGCCGCTTGGCCCACCCAGTCTGCCCATTTCCCTATCTATTGGATGAGCTACAGATCCTAGTTAACCAACAGCCTACTTCTTCCTTGCAATCACCCTTGGTCAAATTACAACTAATATGCTCATATTCTGAATAACATGCTCATGGCCCAGATATGTACTAAATAACAAGGGGTTTAATAGGGTAAGCAGTATCAAGGTTCTAGGTAAAGAAAAAGTTAGCAATGCAAATATGATGGTACAGAGATGATACAGGGACTGCATTACAAGTCCTATGAGGACAGGCTGAAGGACTTGAATATGTACTCCCTGGAAGAGAGGAGGAGAGAGAGAGAATGATAGAGATATACAAGTACCTTACAGGGAGGAACAGTGTGAAGGAATACATTATTTTCCAGCAAAAAGATGTTCCAGGACTAGAGGGTATGGGATGAAGCTGGAGGGAAGGTGATTCAGAGGAAACATGAGGAAGAATTTATTCAGAGAAAGGGCGGTGGACAAGTGGAACACCCTGCCAGAGGAAGTAGTGGGGGCTGAAACAATCACGGGATTTAAGAATGCATGGGATAGACATAAAGAAATTCTGGAAGTCAGGGGTAAGGAGCAACAGACTTCTAGAAAATGTAAAGGGAACTTACAAGCTCAAATGGGCAGACTGGGTGGGCCATAGGCCCTTATCTGCTGACAGTGTCTGTGTATCTATGCATCTATATGCCAATGGTTGTTACTGAGTTGGCTGTCTTATGTGCTCTGCTAGGCACAGCCCACCCCAACACACTACTCTACCTGACTGTAATGATGGGCTCTACCTATGCCCCAGTGGTATTAGTGTTAATTACCCCTAGTACTATAGAGATTCTGCAAGAAGCTGTCTCCTTTCTCTGTAAACGTTTAAGCCCAGCAAATGCCTCCCTTTCCTGGGCTTTGCAAACCTCAGTCAGGCCTCCAAACACTGGCATGTTCAAGCAGCAGCTCTACCTCCAAGCTGTCCCTGGTGTAGAACTGAAAAGTTCTGGAACAGCTCCTGCTATATTCTGGTGGGTCCAGTCTTCCGATTGGTTCCTTTGTCAGTCACAGGAGAGTCTGCCTGGCTGATCACAAAACAGATTGGTTGCTTTGTTCCTGGGTGCATTAATAGGTCCTACTGTGTCCCAGAGCCTCTGTGGCTCTCTGGCAGGCTTTGGAGCCTTACTGACTGTTCCGCCATCCTCTGATCCTGTTTATCTCCCAGGGTCAGAGGTTGCTGAATAGCTGCCCTTTGTTGTCCTGGGGCACTGGCCCCAAAGTATTTATTTTCAGAGGGTTCCTGACCCTAAAACATATTCTGTCCCTCCAACTGAGGGTGTGCTGTCATGCTCTGGCATCAGGTCTAGTCGAGGCGGTTATCGGGGAATGTCCCTGTTAACTGGGAGTGCCAGCTGGGCTCATCGGTGGCAGTTGAAAAAGGCTGTTTTGATGTGCTGTGCAAAGAAATAGAGGGGAATGGCATGGTCAATGCTGACGAATGCATCTCTCTCCTCCTCCTCCTCACTATTCCAGTCCGTCAGCTGTCCTGGGGACCAGACAGCAACTGCAGCAACAGACTGGCAACTCGTGGGCTTATGGAATCAGGTAAGCCCCACGTGCTTGTGGGGTTACATAAAGAAACTTAGTTAAAAACATGTTTTAACTAAAACAAATCCTATACATCCCCATTCTCTAAGTGGAACATTCCACTTTTTCAAATTTTTCATGAAGACTCTCTTGTGGTTCTAAGTGTGCCTCACATGCTGGGCTGGACTGCAAATACTGATTGGCTCAATCAGCACAGATGATTGACAGCAATTTTCCTAGGGACAACATGGCTACAAATGTTCTTTCTCTGCTTAGCCGATGCACAAGGAAAGTTACCCATATACAAAAGAGGCAGGCAGAGTGCCAGTTATGCAGATAAAGCAGCAGCTGAATGAATACAATTTTGGCCATTGAAACCACAAACACCCACCCCAGATGGTGAGAAATGCATTCTTTCCCTAAGAGTTTGTAATTTTTACCTGGAAAGGCACACTAAGATGTGATAAGGTACTTCCTGGGCAGTGGGTAACATGGATCAGTTTTATCGAAGGTGGAATGTTGGCAATGATGCTTAGGAAATGTCCCTACTCTTCTTCAGTACATGCCATCGAAGGTTTGACTTCCACCTAGAGAGTGACCAGAAATGGCAGAAAGGACCACAATTTAAAGCATCAACCAAAGGATGGCACGTCAGTTGTGCAGCATCCCCGTTGTACTTCACTACAGTGTCAGCTATGGGTGTTACCCCAAGTATTTATTTATTTATTTATTTATTTAGAGTCTGATAACTGGGTAAGCTCACTGAGACCGGAGGTCCCTTTTTCAGGAGCGACCCGGATTAGTTACAGATAATGATTACACACATTGGCAGGAGTATACAGTAGAATTAAATATACATTGAAAAGGGTATAGGGTACATTACAGAGCATGTCAGTTACATACACAGATATAATATAGCAATTAAGTCAGACATATGACAGCTTAACCAACAATACTTTAGGGGAGAGGTGGAACCAGCAATATGCAGGATATATATCGCCACCCAGTGGGCAGATTGCCGTGGGACAAGCAAGTACAACCACCGAGACTAAATTCCAGGCTAGTGGTTACAGCCACAGAGACTAAGCTCTAACAGGTATACTTTCAAGCCTGACTTAAAACCCTGAATAGTGCGACAGTTGGCCAAGCCCACAGGGAGAAGGTTCCATAAGTATGGGGCAGCATGCCAAAAAGAGCACTTGCCGTAATTAGTTCGGGCACAAGGGATGTCTAGGGGACAGCCAGTGGAGGATCTCAGGTCCCAGCCCCAGACTTTGGGATTTAGCAGCCCACGCAGGTGAGGAGGAGGGCCAACAGTGGTAAATTTGAAGGTCAGGCTTAAGGAGGAGTAGACCAGTTTCTGCAGCATAGAAGGCCAGTGGAGATCAGCAAGGACCTCACAGTGGTGCCTTCTTGGTGGGGAGTTGGTAGCAAAATGAGCCACCCTGTGGTAGAGCATAGTAAGTTCTCTGTTTGCCCTCCCTTAGAGACTGCAGCAAGGGAGTCCCATAGAGGAGGGAGGGGAGTAGGGTGCAGTATGATAAGGCACAACGAGCCTCAAGAGAAAGAGAGTCACCCAGCCTATAGAGAAGTCCTAACTTCTGGTGAGTGGACTTAACAACAGAGTCAATGTGCGGCTGGAAGGTCATCACCTGATCAAGCAGGACCCCAACGTACTTAATCTTGTCCGTGACCTCTGTTCTCTTCCCTTGGGCAGTATGAAGTTGAAGGATACCATGCTGGTCTGAACCAAGGCATCTGAACCCGAACAGGACTGCCTTTGTTTTTTCTTCATTCATTACAAGTGAATTGGAGGAGAACCAGGCTTCCAGTGCTGCTAGACTGGCCTGGAGGTTGGCATTGATTACGCTAGGAAGCAGATCACTGCAGTAGACGACAGTGTCATCTGCATAGAGGATGAGGTTGTTCCTCCTGCCAACCCCCTCTATATCATTGACAAAGAGTGTAAATAAGGGACCAAGGATTGAGCTCCGGGGTACCCAGGAGGTTACCGGTTTAGCACTAGGCTGGGTTCCCCTCCATAGGACTTTTTGGGTTCAGTTGAGCAAATAGCTCTTGAACCATATAGCAGACAGCCTGTCCAGTCCAAGTAGATGAAGTTTGGTGAGAAGAAGTTTGTGGCTGACCAAGTCAAATGCCTTGGATAAATCAATGAATAGTGCCCCCGTTGGGGAACCTTGGTCCATTACGTCAAGGATGTCCGATGTGAGCCGGATAAGGGCCTGATGTGGGTCTAGAACCCATAACCTTCTGACCTGCTAAGAAACTGACACTGATAATACAGTTTGCTTTAGAATCAGCCAGGATGACAAGTGCTTCCCTTTAGGATTGAAGCACCCACTGCTCATGTCTGACTCAATGAACTCTCATTTGGTCAGGGTCCTTTGTGCTAGTTTACCAAACAATGCTCTGCCCTCAAGTGTCACCTCCCGAGGATCTATTGATAGCATCTGATTGTTAGCAAACAGACTCCTTTCATTGTAACTGACCACTGAGTTTACCTAAGGCTTCTGCAAGGTAAAACAAACTCATTTCAGGAAGAATTCTGCTGCGGCATTTAAATTCTGTTAGTCAGTAAACAAAGCCTTCTGTTTATTGTGTGACTACAGTCTGCTAATGGCCTGACTAGCTGCATTTGCCTTTAATTAGCAAAAATGCCAAGTAATCTGATCTTTTTAGGGTGTAATACCAAAGTGATCAGATAAAAACATACAAAGGTGTCTGCAGAAAAAACTCGTAATCCATCTTGTCTGCCTATACAGATGCATTGTGCAGACATACAAATACCAATTTTCTTATAGCAATATATTTCGAAAGTACTTAGCATTTTCCAGCAAAAAGATGTTAAAGAAAATATTGATAAAAATTAGTCTCCTGACTGCAGCAATATAGTAATGGAAAATGAGACAAGTAGACTTTCTTCTTGGAGTCTTCCTCTTGAATTAGGGGTGTAAAAACCAGTTTGGATAAGTTAAGAACCTGTATTTTTGCTATAAAAGAACCACATCAGACCTTTTTTTTCAGGTTCTTATAAGGCTCTGATCATACCTCTCAACCTTCTACCATTCAAGGAGGCAGCATAGCACAGTAGGTTAAGCTCTGCGCTGCAGATTTGGAGACCTGGGTTTGAATCCCACAGCCACCTAGGTGCATACTGTGTGATCCTAAGCAAGTCACTTAACTTTCTTGTGCTCCCAGGTTGCATCTGAAACAAGTTTTGGCTTAGTGTGCTACTCCTGGTTAAATACTGTTCCTTTCAGATCAGGAAAAGGCTTAAAAAATCAGGAACTAATTACAAAATGATGAGCACTTACAAAATGGTAATATCAGTTTAAGAAGCCTACCATATTGTGTAAAAGTGTGAAAAGCATTTCCTAAAGAGAACTACACCATACCGTTTATGTCTGGCAAATATTTTAAGTTTCAAATCTTAAGTGATGTTTGAGTCAGAGTCAGGAACAATACTGAAAATCGGAACAGTTTAGATGTATGGCTGTGATCATTTTACAACATTGATTTTGAAGCTAAATATACACCCAGCAAGACTTTATTTAGAAAGAAGGCTGATGGTTGTGGTGGTGGAAAGACCCAGAAAGAAGGCAGAGGTGGAGGAAGGACTCAGTGAGCCAGATCTGTAATTAAGTGGTCATACATAATTGTTATAGAAGGAGTATTAACCAGCCATGTTATATTAATTATATTTACTGTAGTGCCACTCCAAGCTGTTTTTAGAGTCCTTTCCCTTTAGTTATAATAAATTATGGTTAGAAAATGATGGTTAAAGCAGTTTGTGTAGTTTAAACGAAAGGGTTCTGTAAATGCTGATAAGGCTCAGATTATTAACTTTCTATGGCTTATCAGAACTTTTCAAAATGTCAATACCTTCTGTGATTTTCTCAGTCCTGCCCCTATCATGGATGCATGCCTGGCACAACATGTAGAAGTGCTTTAAAAAACAAACTTTGTGAACAGTTAGTTGAGGAAGGATGCAAGATTGATGATTGAACAGGCATGTGCAAACCTGCCATGGTCTGAGAATGCAAACTTTCTGCATCAAACCCACCAAAGTCCAAAACGATTGGTTGAGTTCACCAATTTGATGTAAGGTGTTTACTGCTTTCATTTACGCAGCATTTATAAGTGGAAGGGGCAAAAAAAGAACAGAAAACCAGAGCCCCACATTCTCACCCCAGATTGCACACACCCCTACCCCCTCATCCACATCCTTTTAACAGCTGGAGAAATCTAGAGTCCATTTGTCCCATGATCACTGCCTGTCCTGACTTGGTTTACCTTTGCTGTCTCTAAATGTCCTTTCCTTATCTCTGTTGGAGGGGATTCTGATGGCTCCAGTAATTCCAATAATAATACAGTGATGCACAGGCTAAAACAGCACTAAGAAACGTAAACACAGTGCAAAATGTACCACTTTATCAATAGTGCAGTTTTGTGCAAAAGCTTATTTACATACCAGCTGTGAAGCTAGTGGGAGATACTCCAATGTACTGCTTGTGGCAACAATCTGGAAGTTGGATTGTCCAGCAGACTGCTTAAGTTGGCTGATGATACTTACCTCGATGGATGGTGAACTCCTTTGAGGATGGGAACACATTTCAGAAGGACCGTAACAACCAGGGCAACTGTTCAGACTCCTAGAGTCTTAAGAGCCATTTACACAGCCACATTGTAATGCAGCAACTCAACTGCTTGAGTTGCTGTGGTGCAAATGAAGCCATGTGGACACATACCCAATCACAGTATGTTGGTCACTGCACCTTTGCCAGAGCCACTGCAGAAATGAGGCTGCATTCTGGAGTGGGCAGTGTAAACAGCCATGTGGACAGGCTGCACTGCTCACTTTGACACAGCAGGGGATCCTCCCCTCACAGTTCCTGCAAGCATTCCTCAGTGCTGCCCCCGAGCCATGGCCCTCTCCAGTGCATCTTGCATTGGCACTGGGAGGAGCCCCACAAACCAAATCAGTAATCGGCTAAGGAGGTTGTGGGGGGGGGGCACTAACATGGAGTGCAATGCTTAGCCAAGCAGCCGTGTAAACATGGCATAAGATTCAATGTAGACAATGTAGTGCAAGGCACTTCACTTGGGGAGGAGTGACTGAGACAGGACGTACACACTGTGAGAGGCTCCATTTGCTGCAGTGGGGAAGGAGAAGGAGCTGAAGGTCATAATAGACAAGGGGAGAAGCATGACAAGCAGTGCACAGCTGCTGTCAAGAAGACTGGAAGAATGTTGGGGTGCATCAGAAGGTGGTGACCAGAAGAGCAGGGGGAAGTAATCCTGTCACTGTGCAAGGCCATTGTCACACCCTACCTTGAGAACTGTGCACAGTTATGTGCTCCCCAATGCAAAAAATATTTTGAGACTGTAGATAGAGTGCAATGCTGGGTCACCAAAATGGTCAGGGTATGGAGAAAAAGCTATGACTAGAAACAGGAGACCCCAAACACATTAACCCTGGAGAAGCGGAGGGACGGCTAGGCATGATCTCAGCCTTTTGCATACTGAAGGGCAGCAACATGGTCGAACAGATGGAAATGTTTGATCTGGTGAGCTCCTTAGAAAGCAAGGACATGTCCTGAAGCACAGAAGAGGTAAAATCAAGGGTAATGTCAGGAGGCACTTCACCTCCAAAAGGGTAGTGACTTTATGGAACAGCCGACCAGTGCAAATAGTGAACATGTAGACAGTATAGGCCTTCAAAGTAAGCCTGCCTGGACAAATGTCTGCTTACAGGGTCTCCTGGGTAGTAGAATGGGTGGGAAATCTCTGTAATGCTTGTTGGTCCCTGATTATGAAGCAGACGAGCAGAAGACTTGCTGGACCTAGTCTCCATTTTAACCTTAAATTACTATGTAAATTACTATGTAACTATTTGCTGTTTAAAGTTTGAAAAGGTTCCAGCTGAAATTGAAAAATGGGTTTAAAAAGGTTACCACTTCTTAACCTCATTTGCAACCTCAATGTTGCAGAGGTAAAGACGGCAACGGGAGCCAAAACAAATCTGTCCTGAAGAGGAGACAATATTTTCAGGGTCCAAAATAACCACAAAGGCTTTTCAAATGTGTATTTTTGTTGTTTTTATAGTTTGAGACACCCAGGTCACTTTGTAAAGGGAGATGTGATTTATTTTATTTTCTGTTAATGTTAGGACCTACAAAGTTTGATGCTGGTCGAAATGCTGTTAGACCAGTTTACTGATCCCTAAGTCAAAGCACAGTAAACGTGATAATAAAAGGGCTTATACAACATACATTAGTGTTTTTAATGCTAAATAAAAGCACTGGGCTGGATATTCAAACTGTGCTATTCTGTGGCGCAAGCCCTTGCGCTGCACAAAATAGTTGTGCAGGGGTGTGGCCGGGGTGATATTCAACGGAGTTGCGCTATTGAGCAACTCCTTTGAATATCACCCCCAGCCATAGTATTAATGGTGTGCCAGCGCAGTGGAACTTGTGCCACCGCAAGTGGTCAGAGTGGAGCATTCAAGATGCGGTATCGCAAGTACCATTGTGCCACGCGCAAATATCTGATATTCAAAAGGTGACATGCAAATGGGGCCATAATTCATGCAAGGCGCAGGGGGAGCCATTTGCATCTAGTTATGGCCCCATTTGCATGCCATTAGCATGCAGGTGCGGCGATCCCCGAGGACTTGCGCCTGGCGCCCTGCCAGGCAGCAGCTGCCGGAGACCGAAGCCCCCTGCAGCCCGATCGCGGGCATAAGTGTACAATCCCCTCCCCGACTGGCCCGGTGGTGGGCATAAGTTTAAAAAACCACCCCACTAGCCCGATCGCGGGCAGTAAAGAAGTCAAACCCCAAGAACATATCCCTGGTGGTCCAGTGGACTACGAAGCCCAATCGCGGGTATAAGTGTAAAATCCTCCCATCCTGATTGGCCCGATCGCTGGCATATGGGGTAGTCTTCTCCACGATTGGTTAGATCGGTGTGCGAAAATCTCTATCTTCATTCGGCTCGATCGCGGCATAAGTTTGTAAAACACCCCCACTAGCCCGATCGCAGCCACCAGGGGATCACCAGGGTAGGTGGTCCTGGGGGTGTTTGACTTCTTTGCTGCCTACAATTGGCCAGTGGGGTGTCTTTTTTTAAACTTATGACCGTGATTGCAGCGTCGGGGGAGGGGGATTTTACACTTTCGCCCGCGATCGCCAGTCGGGGGAGGGGGTTACTATTGCGCCACGACAATGGGTAGTGGGGTAGATAGGAGGCCACCCACAGGTGGCAGCTGCTGTGTTGCGCCTCTGCAATGCGTGCAGCTCACCTGTGGTGGCCCTCACTTCTCCTTTTTTGCTCAAAGTTGTGCAGGCACAGGTTGGGGTTGCGCCTGCACAACTCTGCACAGCCCGCTGAATATCGGGCTGTGCAGTTTATGCATGGTTCCTCCCCCTTCGGTTCAGCATGCCTTCATTGGCATTGCACTGTTGCTCAGCTTGACTTGGGGGGCGCAAATGCCTCCTGCTGAATATGACAGAATGGCGCAATTTCGGACTTGCGCAGGCGCAACCCTAGTGCGCATGGCACAACCCTTTTGAATATCCAGCCCACTATCTATAGCAGGGAACACCAACTAGCTAGATACATTTTTTTATCTTCACAGTAGGGTATGTCATCAAATGTATCTAACTATCTTGGGTACATCACAAAGAACCTTTTTCTGCCACCTGTGCTTAGCCATCGATAGAGCTGTGTGTTCCACCCAGCACACACTACCCCTTAAAAACAGTGTGGCAGCTGCCAGCACTGCAAATCCCATATTCTATGGGAAACTTTTATTTTTTAAATAAAATAAAACTAACAGAAATGCTAATGTACAGCATATAAACGGGACTTGTGATGGGTACTTATGAGATATGACATTTATCTTTTTCTATGGTCACTGACCTCTTTTGACCTCACTCGTGGCTTCACCACTCATGAAGGTCAAGAGGTCACCAACCACTCATGAAGATAAATATCACCTCTCATAAGCACCCATCACATATCCCCTATTTATGTATTAAGAACATGCTGAGGGCTTTAAGAAGATGGAACTGCAATTATATTCCTGTATCCTGCTTTGTTTCAGAATTGAGTTTTTTCAGTGTGTATTCATTCAAGCAAGCAATAAACATCTGAGATAAATCCAAATTCTGCATGCAAAGCAGCAGTGGTGTGTGCCTCTCTTTCTTTGAAGACATGAATTTGAGTGCATAATCATACTAACATGGAGATTTGATTTCAAGGGCTTGGGTCTGGGACTATTCTAATCATGCAGTTCTCAATCACAGACCATGTCATCACAGAAGATTAGCTTTCTGCCACCTGCTACCTGAACCTGATGTTACAGCTCACAGTCATTCCATTGAGCTGCGTTCCTATGAAAGGTAGCAGGCAGAGCTACAAAGTGTTCCCCTCATGCACAGTCACACTACAATGGTCACCATATGAAGCTCCCAGTGGAGAGAAATAGTCACAAACTGAGTTGTGATTAGAAAACAGAGCTATTTGTTTACTTATTTTCTTATTTATTTATTCATAGGGAACAGAAACCCTGTTGATCACATTTTTGTAATATAATTGTAAATTTGGGCATGTGTGAAGTCCATTTACTCACCCCAGTGTATAGTTTTGTGCATTTGTTTGACATTTCTATTTGCTTTTCCTTGCTCAGGGCCCCACATAAATGCAATCTTTTTCCCCAACCAATATTATTTTTTTGATCACTTAGCGGTTTTGGAACCCAGTGACATCAGCTGAGCTCAAAGCTACAATGAAGCAGAACCCAGTGATATCAGGTTAGCCTTATTGTAGTCTTCAGCTCAGCTGATGTCACCGCATTCCACTTTATAGCCCTAGGACAGGACTCTGGGGTAAGCTGTGAGTGCAAATGAGAGGGTACAATACTTTTGATGTACGTCAAGGAAAACAGGATGAAATGCAAGACCCTCGTATAACCCAGAGATAGTTAGTTTAATGCACTTTAGCAAATGGTTAAGAGAAGTGGTGGCCATACCTATCCATAGGTTTGTCAGGCAACACTGCCCAGTGAAAAAAGGATTTATGCTGACACTGAAAGCCCTCCGCTCCACTTACCACTGCTTGCAGCATGCTACACCTTAACCATATCATAGTTAGAACAAGCATTTGTCAATGCCGAATGTTGTTGCATTGGCATTGGCTTTGGTAATGCAGCGTGGAAAAACATTTTGGGCAGGAGGTGAAAAATGACAGCTGTACAGTTCATAAGGAAGTGTAAAAAAATGCCAGTGTTGAAAATGTGGCATGTAAATATTGCAAATTTGCGAAGTTACAAGGGTGCATGGGAAATGCGCAACGCACACTTGTAACACAGTCATTTTATGGACATTCAGCACCAAATTTTCAACATAGGCATTTTAGCACTTCTGCTCATGTACAGTGTCACTGTTATTTCCTCAAACTGTCCCAAAAAGTGGTTTCGCACAGCGACCCCGCTATTCTGTGCCGGACATGCGAAACAATATTTTGGGCAGGATATGTGAAATGACAGCTGTACTGTTCATCAAGAGGTGTGGAAAAAGGGCAATGGTGAAAATACAAAGTGAAAATATTATAAATGCATGCACGCTATGAGCATGCATGCAATCTGCCAACACACACCGTAACACAGTCATTTTATGAGTATCGTCACCAAATTTTCAACATAGGCATTTCAGGACCTCTGCTCATGAACAGCATCACTGCTATTTTCATAATCTGGCCCAAACACTGATTTCCCACAGCGAATGCGCTATTGTGCGCCAGAAGTGCGGAAACACATTTCGGCCAGGATGTGAAAAATGACAGCTGTACTGTTCACAAGGAACTGTACAAAAATTACAATGTTGAAAATCTGGCATGAAAATATTGTGAATTCGTGAAGTCACAAGCCTACGTAGCAGCTGCACAACGTACACTCGTAAACAGACATTTTTTTGATTTTTCCACAAAATTTGCAACATAGGCTTTTTGAGAGCCCACCTCATGAACAGTGGCACTGTCATCTTGTTAATCAGTCCCGAAAGGTGAGTCGGCGCAGTGACTGCGAAATCACCTTTGGGACCGATTAATAATATGACAGTGTCAGAATTATGAGGAGGGGGTCCCAAAAACCCCATGTTGAAAATTTGGTGTAAAAATTCCCCCAAATGCCCAAGACACACATTAAAGTTGAAAACCCCCTATTTATTCCATTATACAGCTTACCAGCATTTCCTCAGTTCGTGGTCAGCTTTGAAGAGTGCAAACTTGTTCCCAGACCACCGAAGATCATCGTACCGGACTCTGGAGGTAGGTATGGTGTGGGGTGTGTGTGGGGAGGCAGGGTGCACAGTGGGTGGGTGCGGGTTGAGGTAGGGAGGTTTGAAGAGTATGAGGGATCGTTTTTGCTTTACAGGTTAAAAAATAAATAAAAGACATCGGGGGACTGTTTTCATTTAAATAGGTGCTTTGGCATGCTGGGGTGGGCTCCCAGTGTGCCACCTGAGTGTGTGTGTGTATGTGTGTGTGGGTGTGGGTGGGTGCTTTAGCTGATGGGGGATTGGGCACCCCCGTTGGTAAACAAGGAAAGGGGGGGGGCGAGGAGCCAAGGAGGATTGTGTACCCCTTCAGCAAGCAAAAATGGGGTGTGAACACATTATGCCGACAGGAGTGGGCTCCCCATTGGCAAAATTCAAGGGAGGGAGGGAGGATACATGCCTCTGGGGACTGGACCCCGTCTGCAAAGAAAAAACTGTTGGGGCACATGATGCTGAGGGGAATGGGCACTCCTTGGAAATCAAAAAGGGTGTTACATGATGCTGATGGGGAATGGGCACCACCATCGGCACACTATAAATGAGATGTTGACAGGCAACAGCAGCGTCACTGCCACCATGTTGCCTGCACGTAGGGGAGGTGTGTTAGTCACGCTGCATGAGAGTCAGCTTCCTCATTGCAGCGGACCTTTATCTGATGTCTTCACCTTGTTAGCTAAGAAGAGTGTTGGACGTGCTGCTGGCTGATTGGGAATGCGGGATGCAACCTACTGGTGTGTGCCTGCATTTACCCAACAGTGACCGCGCCTCCAAATTTGCACTACCGCAAGATGTTGGTTGCGCAAGCCCGCCAACATAAAAACAGTTGTGTTGAGTCAATGCAGCCTATTTTCTAAGCATGATAGGACCTTTCAGGGTGTGAGTTATTGGGGGATACCTGCCCTACCAGGAGTTATGAAGGCCCTCCACCCATGGAGTAAGGCCAAGCTACTGAAACAGGAAGGAATCCCCCAGCAACCCATTACCCACACCCTACTGGGTCTTATCGCTTACAGAGAGCTTTCAATGGTGAGCCTTGCAAGGATAGTTGAGTATCAGCATGGCTAGTCTGTTGTAAAGCACATCTAATCTGGCCAGTCTGGACTTGGAGGCACAAACGAAGATGTCCAGGTAGTTGAAAGAAGGTAGCATCATAGATTGGACAAGTCACTCTCTGCAGTCCTGGGGCAGCAAGGATTTAATGTTTCTGAACAGTAAGCCAATCTTTAGGCCTAGGCCTTTGGGAAGTTTGTCATTGTGAGTGTTTTCTGTAAGGTGTGAGTTGACCCAGAAGCCCAGTATTTGTATTCACTAACCACTTCCAGGGGAAAGCCACCTGTGGTAGCAGTGACCAGAGGGGCAGATCTGGTATAACTCTTCAGTCATAGGGCAGACTCAGATACCATTGCTTTGGTCTTTCCCACATTTAAAGACAGTTTTGATTCAAGGAGAAAGACTTGTAGGTCATGAAATCCTTTTTGGAGATCAGTCTGCACAGCATGGATGTTGGCTACAGGATAGTATAATTCATGTACAATTGGTAAATCACCCCTCAAACATTCTAACCAAGGTCTTATACATATAATATAAAACAGTAATGGGCATTTCATGACTTGGAGGGGGCTGGACTCCATGCCATGTATCCTGACACCTTGTTTGCAGTTAGATGACTGCCAAACCAGCTGGTTACCTCTGTGCTCATGTGCAGCTCAGCTAGTCTGGTCACTAGTATTCTCTAGACCACTGTATCGAAAGCCCTGCAAGGAGAGACTAAAGGACCTTAATATGTACACTGTGGAAGAAAGAAGGGAAGGGGGATATGACTGAGACCTTTAAATACCTCATGGGGTAAATAAGATACAGGAGGGAAGTATATTTCAGACAAAATGATCCTCAAGAACAAGGACACATGCTATGAAGTTGGATGGGGGAGTAGATTCAGGAGAACTGTGAGGAAGTACTTCTTCATAGAAAGAGTGGAGGATTCCTGGAACAGCCTTCCAGCAGAGGTAGTGGGAACAAAAGCAGTGGCGGGGTTCAAAAATGCATGGGATAGGCACAAGGGACTCATAGTGGGAAGGAAGTGGGCAGGTAAAAGAACTACAGAGATAATGTTGGTAGGTAAAAGGGCAGACTGGGTGGACCAAGCAGTCTTTATCTGTTGTCAAATTCTATGTTTCTATGAATAACCACCTGAACAGGTAGACAGGACCTCGGTTTAATGTCTCTTCTGAAAGAAGGCAGACCTTGACAGTACAGCATCCCCTTAGTACTGCCAGTGTTCATGGTATGAGCCCACTCCAGGTCAGGGACTAGAACCTATAACCTTCTGGCTCAGAGGCAGATGTGCAACCAACTGAGCCATGCAGATACCTAAAACCAATATCATAACTGCTGCAAACAATAATAATTCAGTTGTACTTTTCTTGCTACTACATTAAAAACTTGATAATGCAGCTGGCTCCACTGTGACAAATGGTGGGGACTGCTCTGTTGTGCTGGCAACCTGAGTGACGTACCTGAGCCCAGAACATCAGAAGCAGGAGCACAGGCAGGGTTTGGAACCTCCTGGGATGCTTTCCTCCCAAGGGAGGGTTGTGTCACCACTGCAACAGCAGCTAGCAGAGACTTGTGGAGACATCCTTGGTTATGCAGGTTGCTCACCCACTGCCAGACACCCCCAGGCTACTGCAGTGTGTACAAACTCACAAAGGAAGGGCTAGAACCAGAAAATGGAGTCAAGCCACAGACATGCCAGCTGATAACTCCCAGAAGCCCCTCATGCCACCCAGCCCTGCAGCACTATACTGTGACTCTTTCCATCATGTTCACACACCTCTCTCTGGTGGTTCCAGAAGGATCCTCCCCACCAGCAAGGCAGCACCAGATTTAAGGGGACATGGGAGATTACAGGAGTCTGAAGGGTGCTTCCAGTAACAGGCAGAGAGCTTGGCGGGCAGTGGCCTTGGGAATTCCAAAGGAGAGGGGCATCAGGAGGAATTAATATAAAGAAAACGAAATGCTCGCAAACCTTACAGGCAATTCACCATGACTTTGGATGCTGTAAATTTTCATGGAACAACTTCAGTTGTGAGACTTGCCTGGTCTCTGCCTCCGGCCCTTTTGATGTGTGATGTGCTGTCTGCCACATGCCTGTGCAGGCTCTCTCTGTCTCCAGAACAGCTGGGCCTCTAATGTACTTTGCACTGTTGGGTGTGGGCGGGCTTCCACTCAGCTCAGCACAGCTTGCGTGACAGCTACCTACTTGCTGACTAAGATGTTTTCATTTCGCCCATTATGACTCATGAGTATTAGTGAAACCACTTGCCCCGGAGGAGCCTGTAAGCTGTTCGAGGGCATTCCGTTTAAAGGAACAGCATGGCATTAAAGCAATCTTCTAAACAATTTGGTTAATTTGTTTTATGGCCTACAAGACCAGGATAAATGAACTAGTAAAATATACAGATTAAAAGAGCAATTTGGATACTGAAATTGCAGCCAAGCAGGACTGTCCTAGGCCACGACCGATAAATATACCACCAGAAACAATTGCCTGTTTATCAGTCGCCAGCTTTAAGAAGAATGTAATTCAATTCCACAGCATGAAATAATATAAGGAAAAAAGTGCCCCATGTACATAAGGGTGTGCTGGCATTTAGGGGTTCTGATGACTTTGTTTATATTTGCATCTAGCACCCCAAGATGCTATTACACCCCTTTAGTACGTGATTACCCCTTGTTGTGGATTGATTTCCACCCTAAATAAAAAGCTCTCGCACCACAGTTCAAATGTCATAAAATGCTGTTGTACCCTTCTGTAGATTAGAATGGAAACTCCTGCCACCTGTTGTTTTACTTTCAATTTCTACACACACACACACACACACACACACACACACACACACACACACACACACACACACACACACACACACACACACACAGAACCCACACCCTTCCCCAGCACAAAGTCTTTTGTTTCATTGTTTTAAAAACAAACACTCCCAACAGGTATAGCAAGAGGGATTTCCTGGGAGACCAGAACTCCCTTCCCATCTTGCTTCCTCATAAAGAATAATTGTACACCCAGGGCGGGATATTCAGACTGCGCTAGGCTGTGGCATAAGCCTGGGTGCAGCGCAACTTGGATGCGCAGTGGCGTTGACAGGGTGATATTCAACGGAGCTGCGCCATGGCACAGCATTGTTGAATATTGCACCTTGGCCACCCGCAGTGCACGTGGCACAGTGGCACTGCGCCAGCGCAAGTGGCCAAAGTGGAGCAGGGGGATGCGCTATCCATTCCCAAATCTGGACTGTGTAGTACGGTATGGTCTGTACACCCATTGGCCCACGCTGTGGACCAATGGACATACAACCTACCATCATGAGTCAGTTGGCAGGTGGTGGGGCAGCTGGTGGGTGGGGAGCTGCCACCACCGCTGACCGGGGGAGTGGGTTGCTGGGGCTCAGTGGGCGGGTGGGAGAGGGTACCGCTGGACCACTAGGGATATTGGACCTCTCTTTTTTATTACATATGCCCGCAATTGGGCTGGGAGTGGTCCACTGGACCACCAGGGATATAGGATGATTATTTTACACAAATGCCCATGATCGGGCTGCGAGTGGTCCACTGGACCACCAGGGATATTGGACCTCTCTTTTTTATTACATATGCCTGCGATCGGGTTGCGAGTGGTCCACTAGACCACCAAGCATATAGAACCTCTCTGTTTCATTACATATGCCCACGATCGGGCTGCAAGTGGTCCACTGGACCACCAGGGATATAGGACCTCTCTGTTTCATTACAAATCCCCGCGATCGGGCTGCGAGTGGTCCACTGGACCACCAGGGATATAGGACCTCTCTTTTTCAGTACATATGCCTGCGATCGGGCTGTGAGCGGTCACAGGACACCAGGGATATAGGACTCTCTTTTCATTACATATGCCCTTGATCGGGCTGGCAGGCAGTCCACTGGACCACCAGGGATATAGGACCTCTTTTTATTACATATGCCCTTGATGGACTCTTGGCGATCCCACTGGTCACCAGGATATGGGACTATTAATTATAACAAATGCCTACAATCAGTCATGGGGCGCCACCACGAAGGTGTCGCTGGAGCTGGGTGGCCACCCACAGGTAGCAGCTGCCGTGTTGCACCCTGCAATACAGCAGCTCACCTGTGGTGGCCAACTGTTACTCCTCTTTTTTGACTCACCTGTGTGCAGCGTGAGTGGGGTTGCGCATGCATGGGCTCCAGCATCCCGGGCTGAATATCGGGATGTGCGGAGTATGCATGGGCATGCCCCCCCCCGCGCGCCAAGACATTACTGATGCGCTCCGCACATCGGGATTGGTGCCAGGCTCAATCCCAGTTTGAATATCACACTGGTGAATAGTGGATGCACATGGCACAACTGTGTTGTGCCATGTGCAACCCTTCTGAATATCCCACCCCCAGACTAAATATCAGGAGTTCTTTGGTGCCACCTGCATTTCCTAATCCTGGCTGTGCCCTTCCACCTCACCAGGGTGGATTTTCAGCAGCTCTATGAGAGTGGGTTTCTGTTTTTTTTTAAATGATAAGAAAATTCAAACAAAGATTTATTGGGAAAAATCAGTATTTTTAATTCTACGTTTTAAATCAGATACCATACAAAATAACACATGAGCAGTCATGCACAACTCGGCCGTGTTTCATCTTAGTAGTCTGATGACTCAGGAACCTCTCATGCTTTGCTCTCAAGGACCCTATAAAGTCATCAGAACCCCTCAATGGACCCACAGCTTTGTTGTGCATGATTGCCAATCATCATTCCCCATTGACCCTGTGTACTATGACCCATGGCCCCATGTGTGTGTACACAGTTCATAGGAGCAAGATACACTCATCCAGAGTTTTCAAAGGGCACCTGGAGATATACTAACAGCCTGTCCCATTATGTGTCCCTGACAGGGCCCAACCACTCCTGTATCCATGCAGCTGTGTTTGGTGGGATGGGGATAGGGTGTGTCAGCAATGGGCTGGGGGAGCACGACATGCATGATGCTGTTTCTGCTCCACCATGCCAGTGCCAGGGGAGAGGGGATTGTTACACAGCTAGAGGGCTGCCATAACAGATATATACCCCTGATGACAAGCATCAGGAGGACCAGACGCTGCACCGCAGCCACAGACCCCAGTCCTTCTCCATGCCAAAGAGGGCAGGGGAGAGGATGAAGGCTATGGGCCACAGTTACTCAAACTGGTTCCATATTCCTGCTGCACAGGGAGACATAGCAGTTTTTTGGTGAACTGCTGTATCCCATGATCCTCTGTTCCTGCAGAGCAGGGGACCTACTGGAGGATTAACAGGGGCTTCCAATTAAAATCCCATGGTCCGGCCCAGATCAGCCCACCCCCAGCCCTGCTCCTTACATGTAACTATGCAGGCATGCATCAGGCCAGCCAGGGATGGCAAATCCCAGTTCTGCATGTCTGATTGGGGCCAGGTGTGCAACGCATAGTTGTGCTGCGTGCAGCTGGGTACATGATCTTTTCAGAGCATATGAAGCACCATCCTGCATAGAGCCCAGTACATATATGCATACTTTTGGTTTCTATTGTTTATCTTTTTCTTTTGTAAATTACCAGTGTCACTGACAGTTCCATTTTACAGTTACCTTTGGCATCATTTGGTGCACACAGCCCCAGTGTTGTAGGAGCCTGCTATTTACAATAGAATTGGTATGCTCTAGTATCAAAACTGGCTGATTATGAATATGTAGGAACTCACTACATTCAAACTCCTGCAGTTTACAATGAAATTAATATTTAAAGAATTATGATAGTATATAGTAGGAGTGAGTGAACCTCTATCAGTTTTACTTAGAGGCTCAAATAGGTTCTAAGAGGTTCTGATTTTCAGACCTAGTAATTTGCATGTATTTCTGTACTAATAATATGTTACTTGCTTGCTAATTACTAAATCTATGTCCCAAACCACTCACTATAGCTATTTCAGTGTTTTTAATTTTTATTTTTTGAGGGGGAGAGGGGTGCAGGGGTGCTGGGTTTTAGATCTAACCAGGTTCTAGGAGATCATTATTTAATTATTAGTTGTGCTCATCTCTGTATATACCAAGGCCCAGATATTCAAAAGGGTTGCGCATTGCACAACCCACTGATGCACCCAGCACGATATTCAAACGGGGATTGTGCCTGGCACAAATCCCAATCGCTGGGCGCATCAGTAATGTATGCAAGCGCAGGTAGGCGTGCCGGCCATACTCTGCACATCGATATTCAGCCGGGATGTGCTCAGTCACTCATCTTAACCCCTACTGCGCCGCACACAGGTGAGCCAAAATAAAAGGAACAACAGCTGGCACCCACAGGTGAGCTGCCTTATTGCAGGGTGCAACACGGCAGCTGCCACCTGTGGGTGGCTACACAAGCTCCGGCTGCACCTCCATGGCAGTGCCCCCCCATGTCCGATCATGGGCATCTGTTTAAAATAATAACGTCCCATATCCCTGGTGGTCCAGTGGACCGCTGTCAGACCAATCACAGGCTTAAGTATATACAATATCACATCCAATATCCCTGGTGGCCCAGTGGACCGCTGTCAGCCCAATCGAGGGCATTTGTAAAAATAAAATGAAGTCCTATATCTCTGGTGGTCCAGTGGACTGCTCACAGCCCGATCGCGGGCATTTGTAATAATGGACTGAAGTCCAATAGCCCTGGTGGTCCAGTGGACTGCTCACAGCCCGATTGTGGGCATTTGTAATAATAGACTGAAGTCCAATAGCCCTGGTGGTCCAGCGGTACCCCCCTCCCCACCCGTCCACTGAGCGGGGCGGTGGGGTTCAGTGGGCGGGTGGGAGGAGTACCACTGGACCACCAGGGCTATTGGACTTCATTATTCTTAATACAAATGCCCGCAATCGGGCTGCAAGTGGTCCACTGGACCACCAAGGCTATAGGACTTCATTTTATTTTTACAAATGCCCACGATCGGGCTGCGAGTGGTCCACTGGACCACCAAGGCTCTAGGACTTCATTTTATTTTTACAAATGCCCGCAATAAGGTTGTGAGGAGTCCATTGGACCACTAGGGCTATAGGATTTCATTTTATTTTTACAAATGCCCGCAATCGGGCTGCGAGCAGTCCACTGGACCACCAGGGATATAGGATGCAATTTTTATTTACTTAAGTCCATGATCGGGCTGTGGGGCTGGGGAAGCCGTCGGGATCGGAGCACCTGCATGCAAATGGGGTCATAATGACATCAAATGGCCCATTTGCTCTTACTACATTATGGCCCCATTTGCATGTGCACTTCCGAATATCACGGTTGTGCGCGCCAAGCGCAATGGAACTGCTAGCACATCCCCTGCTCCACTCTGCCACATGCGCTGGTGCAGTGCCACTGTGCCATGCGCACTGTAGATGACCAGGGTGCGATATTCAACTATGCTGTGCCATGCGCGGCTCCATTGAATATCGCCCAGTCAACACCCTGTGCAGCTAAGTTGCACTGCGCCCAGGCTTGCACCACAGCCTGGCTTAGTCTGGAATATTCGGTCCCAAATGTATTTTTCTCTGATGATTGTGTTTCAATAAGCAAACCTTCTTAAGGGGCAAACAACCATTACGTTTGCAAGTTGGTGAACTTATTATGTCTTAAACTACCAGACAACGGGGAAGGCAGGGAAATCTAGTGTGTAGAAAACTGAACTGTGAACCAGGGGGCAGTGAGCCAGGGATTGTGATGGGATTTGAACCTTTCCCATCCAGGGGTAGTGAGCTAGTGACTGTGATGGAATTTTAATTCGGAATTTCCCCCCCATTCGGGAACAGTGAGCTAGTGAATGTGACTGTGGTGGGATTTAAGCTTGGGATTCCCAATGAGTTGCTCAGTGAGGGTGGCAGTTTGAAAGGAGTTTGATGGGCGCCTGGCCAGTGTCCAGATGAGTAGCTTCCTGCAGACACAGCCATCAAAATAGGTGTTGAAGAGGAGAGACAGCCAGAGGGAGGTACAATGAGGGAATTAAAAATAAAAAATAAAGCAGCCCTGAAGGCATCTGCTTTCAGACCCCCCATTTTGATGAGAAACATAGATGTTTACAGCTGCAAAAGGATACATTGATCACCCTAGTTCATTATTGGCTCCTCTGGCCAAAGTGCTGGAGGGTACCATCTTCATCTGTGCAATATGGTGTTTGCCCTGGCCACAGTACCTAAGCAGCTTTGATGGGGTTCTCTCTGATGGTCCACAAGGCCCCTGATGAGGGTCTTTATATTGTGGCCATCTTCCAAGGCCTTCAGCCTAGTTAATCACCAACTATTGCTATTCTCCCAGGGCTGTCTGGAAATGTTATTGCCTGGGTTAAAATGACTTGCCCATCTCAAGTGTGCGCATGATGAATTCTTTGGCCTGCTCGAAGTGAGGATGTTGATTAATTCTGGGAAAGGGAGCATTAGGCATTTTCTCTTACAGCTCACCAAGTTCTCCAAAATTATGAACTTTCTTTTCAATCCTGCCTATTACCCAAGTTTGGCTCAGACATTGTGCTACTTGCAAACCATCTCTTGTGCTGAAAAATTACAATAAAAGATGTGGACTGATTTGGAAAGGAATTAAGCAACCAATAAGACATGACAGGGTGGGTTTAGACCAAAATAAACACCCACAGCAGGTGAAGAGAAGCAAGACGCTGCAGGTAGAAGAACTTAAAGCCCCTAAAATGGTGGTGATCAGCCTGAAACTCACCCTGGCATGTCTTATTGCACTTATAAAATGGGTTTTGGTAGCAACTTAAGCAACATTGCAACAAAAATGTTTTTCCAAAAAGATAGTTTCAGCTACAATTAATAAAAATATCAGCACAGCTGTCACATTTACTTTTCTAGGTACCTCCTATGCTGTGCACCATGTTTTTTGTTTTTTGGTTTTTGTTTCATCCTAACACTTGCCAGGCGTACAATACCATTTCTAAGTCAAATGTGGCTGCCATCTTTTTTCTTGAGAAAAAATAAATAAAAGCATTTATAAAATACTATTTTTTTTGGTGGAATTAGAAACTGTTACTGTCACAAACACACTCAGGTTGTCAGGCCCTCTGCTCCCACAGTGCCAAACCTCGAAGTGCAATATGTGAACAGGAGACAAACAGTGTAACCCTCCTGTCTCTTTTGGGTATGAACAATTACCATTCTCGAGTTCTGGGGTCAAATATGAACCATTTTCACTAGCACACCCAGTTAACAGGTTCAAATATCACACCCTCTTCAGGGAAATGCAGTGCAATACTTAACCCAGCGGGCACCCAACCTGGTTCACAATCCCCCTTTTGACTCAATTGAGACCTAGGTATTTTTCTTACCTTGGTGCATATGGTAACACATTGTAAGAGCTTAATAGTTCTGTCAGAATTATCAGCACTGTCCCAGCATTCACATTCAAAATGAGGAAAAGGGTCAGGCATGATTTCAAGAAAAACTAAGTTTACTGAAATTAAAAATGGTAGATGAAATATAAAACACAGGACATATAACATTTAGGGTACAGTCATACAAATTAAATGGACAATTTAAACAAAACCGCCTTATTACTGAGTATCTAATCCTACCCTAGTTTCAATTGGCAAATAGCGGAGGTTGATTTACCTAATGTAGTAGAAGTGCTCTTGAGGGTGTGTCTTTCAGGAGTCCAGATATGAAAAGGAGTATGTTCTCTTAGCTTTGACCATCTAAAGGGAACAAGGGTACCACCCAGCTTGTGAGGTCACAGCTCAGTGGTGATGCTGGCTGTGAGATCATTCACATTTACTGTATACTGAATGGTAGTCACAGGCATATGCATATTGCTAAGCATCCCACAAAAAAAAAATATATATATATATTCTTTTTAATTAGTGAGCCTGCTTTATGGCAGGTCAGAATTACCCCTTTGATCTTCAGAGAAAACTCCCTTACAGCTATTTCTCCTAGTGGTGAGAAATGTAACATGTATCTGTCAGAAGTTGCTTTCCTCCTAATAGGTCATAAAATGCAATACTTTATACAAGTGGCTGATTTACAACCTATACAACTGGTTTCTAAAGGAAGCTTTTAGTTAGATTTTCCACTGGGTTATTGAGAGTGCAATCTCTCCTTACCACACTTTTAAAATCCCAGGTCCCATAATGCTCTTGTGCTGACTGCCATACTTTTCCAAGCAGAAATTTCAAGAAACATACTTTTATCACAACTATAATACCAATAATAATAACAAGCAGATTGGCAAAGCATCACAGTTACTACCAAATAAAACCAGAAGATGCATGGAATCTTTTGTAGTGGAAAAAAGGTAGGCTAAAATGTTTCCAATTGTGTTGCACTGCTGCTTTACAGAAAAAAAAGGTTTAAATGTTAAAGCTAGTTAAAGTATGTGATGTATGTGCTAATAGTTTAAGCAATGTAAATGGTGGCTTTGGTTCTGTTTACCTTCTGATTTTGTGTGCTCTTTGCAGGCACAAGGCTGCAGGCTAAGTGTTTTCAGCCCTGGATGTGGTTGCAGCAACACAGCTAACACCCCAGCTTGTCTTATTCCACTTATAAAATGAGTTTTATGTTAAGAATGTGAGAAAATTCAAAATAAAACTGAAAAAATGTTTAAAGATCAGGGGTCCAGTATTCAAATCTTTGCCCAGGCAGACAACTGAGTTTGTCTGAGCAAACCAGGTTTTGCATGGATGACCGATATTGAAAAGTCCAGTTAACGTGGGCAAACAGGGTTTGCACCCAAGTGATATTTAGAGGGGAGTACAATTCAAATGAAGGGGCAGGGACATGAATATTGGCGCAGTCCAATATTCAAAGAATGTGCGCTAAGCAAGGCCATTTTGTGCAGTCCCCTTGTATGGGGCAGATACCACTGACCAAAAACACAGCTTACTCCCGTACAACCATAGTGGTTGGTGGAGGAAGTGTGTCAGTGCCCTCCCTCACCCCCAACACAGTAGTCCCTGGTGTTAGTGGGCCCCCCCCACAGATTGCCAGCCCATTGATTAACTGTAAAATGTCCCTGGTGCTAGTGGTCCCACCCACTGATCGCTGGTCTGATGTTACAAAAGAACCATTCCTGGTGCTAGTGGCTCACCCCACCGATTGCTGGCCCAATATGTAAAAGTACACATTACCTGGTGTCCAGTGGTCCCCCCCACCCATAACCATGCCTGATGTCAACAGTGTTTGTGTCCAATGGTTCCCCCATCCCTGATCCCTTGTCTGTTTCCTAAAAGCTCACTGGTGGCTAGCATTCCCCCCTCCTTAACCCCAATCCCCTGTAGATGTAGTAAAAACTCTCTGTTGGTCTAGTGGACCCCCTTCCTATTCCCAATCTGTCAGTTTACTACTACATAACCTCCCCTGGTAGTCTAGCGGACCCCCCTCCCTATCCCAACCTGCCCGTATACTAAATAGATCTGTTCCTGGTGGTCTAGTAGACCTCTTAACCCAGCAAATACTGTCCCACCACCACATTCCGCCCATCCTGCCCCTGGGCTGCTCACTGGCATGGCCCTCTGCTCACCACCATGGCTAGCTAATGACAGAGCTCTCAATGAGCGCATACTGTAACAGCTGATTGTACAGTATGCTTCATTGTGGAGAGCTTGGTGAGTGGAGGGCTCTGCCAGTCACCGGCTCAGGGAGGAAATGTGGGAGCAGGGGTGGTGAGACAGTTCCCTGCTGGGTGGGAGGGTGGGGAGGTCTGCTAGACTACCAGAACAGATCTATTTAGTATTCGAGCAGGTCAGGATAGGAGGGGCTTAGCCACCAGGAAGGTTACATAGTAGTAAACTGACAGATTAGGGATAGAGAGGGGTTCGCTAGACCACCAGAGGTTTTACCACATATACAGGGGATCAGGGTAAGGGAGGGGGGGGAATGCTAGTCACCAGGGAGTTTTTAGGAAACAGAAAAGGGATTGGGGATTGGGGGGACCCACCGGACACAAATACTGTTGATATCAGCATGGTTGCAGGTGGTGGGGGCCACTGGACACCAGGGAATAAATGTCTACAGATCGGGCATGGGTGTGGGTGGGGGAGGAACCACTGGACAGCAGGTAATGTGTGCTTTTACACATTGGGCCAATGATCAGTGGCCAGGGGAGCCACTAGCACCAGGGAATGGTTATTTTGTAACATTGGGCCAACGATCGGTGGGGGAGAGACCACTAGCACCAGGGACATTTTACAGTTACAAATTGAGCCGGGCGATCAGTGAGGGGGGGCCACTAGCACCAGGGGTAGCTCTCTGGGACTGGGTAAGTGAGGGGTGGTGCCACGCTACATAGCTGGGCTACCCATGCAAATAAGCCATAATGGGCATGCAAAGGGCCCCTTAGCACCTTGCATGCCCAATAAACTCATTTGCATGTGTCCATTTGAGTATCAAAAATTTAGCATGGGTGCAAGCCATTATGACACCCTATTTCTGGAGCTATGTCTCCCAGCACTCAGTGACTTGGCACTGGGCCACCATAGTCCTATATTCAATCAAATAGTGCCAGTGTCCTATTCCACTGAATACAGCATTTTTGGACACTTGGGCAACTGCAAGGTGCAGCGCAAATATTTGCGCTCCACTTTGCGCAGTTTTGAATATAGGGCCCCAGACATTTTGTGTGAAATAGTCCCTCAGCAGATGGACTGTCACTACAAGGTACTAGCTTATGGTTACACTGTGTATTCTACTCCAGTGTGTGTGGTTTTTGTGAGCTGTCTCTATAGCCCCAGTTTTGTTACACATTTGTATATTTAAATTAAAAGAAAACTTGATATTATTTTACTTTGAGGATTTGAATAGGAAATAATTGATTTCAGATGTTTGAGTTCAGCGATTGAGCAGATCAGCAAGGTGCTAGTGGGAGTGAAAGTGAAACCAGGATTGAAGATTGCAGCTGCCAGGAGCTGCACACTGATATTTGCAGTAATTGAGCAACATTGGTACCGGGACTTTTTCATACTCATTGGTTGTGCTGGCTCAGTCCAACGGGTATGAATCTGCCGACCGCCCTCTTACAACATGAAAAAATTGGCCCCATAATAAAAAGACCTTCATATCCTCTTGGCTACAACCAGCCATTGTGACTGTAAATCATAGGGAGGGACGTCTCTTCCCACGCCTCCGTTCTCACCTACCCTCTTCCCTCTTTCCTCCCACAGCCCCATCACCTCTCATGCCCACTGTCTAAGCCACCTACTGGCAGCCACCTCCTACTCCTTGCTCTTGTCAGGCCCTAACCTGCCACTTTCTGCTGCTTCCCTACTATCTCTCTTTTCCCTCACTCAATCCATATGGACAATGCCTTTCCTGGCAGCTACTCCCACTACCTCCCTACTCATTTTCACCTACACATTCTCACCCCTGACAAAGCCACCAATGGCTGCTACAGCCCTATTCACTGTACTCAGTAACGGGTTATCTGCACTTAGCAACAGGTCTATATTGTTTTGTTGCTAAATTGCCGGATATTGGGTAACCTGCATATGTTACATTGTCTGCCTGTATTGAACTCTGCTTTGTATTCTGTTAACAAATATGTCCTGCAATGTAATCATAACTAACAGTCCAACCTTTTTACTGAATGTTTTCCATTTTTGTATGTATTGTATTGTTTTTATTCCTTGACGTGGAGCCTTTGTAAAAGAGCCATCTTGGCTCAAAGGTTGTAATTCCGAAACGGAAATAAATAAATAAGTGTCACCAATCAGGATGCAGGATTCCTAGTACCCATTTTATAAGTACTTATAAAATACTGCTCGGGTGTATCTGTTAGATAGACTACTCAGATATTAACTGTGCTGGCCATTTTCGTATATTCTCATGTTCTTAGTATGCAAGTTAATGGTCTTTATTGTAAAAGAAACAAACACAAAAGCAATTATAGATCTATTGTACTTCTTCATAGAGAGGGCGGTGGTCAGAGATGGCGGTGGATGCTTGAAACAGCCTCCCAGAGAAGTGGTGGAGGCTAGAATGGTCACAGGATTTAAGACGGCATGAGATAGACACAAGGGAATCTTAGAAGCAAGAGTGGGGTATAAGACAGAGTCCAAGTAGAGTCTCAAGTGGCACTATAAGTAGGGAATTTGGGGCAGACTAGCTGGGCCAAGTGGTCCTTATCTGCTGGCAACTTCTATGTTTAACTAAACATGGAAACCAGTGCACAATTATGGGATGTTAAAGTGACTGACACAAATTAATTTGTAAAGCCGTATCTTCTCTCCATAAAGCTGAGTTAAAAAAAAAAATTATTTCAAGAAGGTGGAACCTTAAAGTATCTGAAGCAAAAATTATGTTGAAGGAGGAGGCAACTCCTAAATTCCGTAAGATACGTCCTGCACCACAAGAATTATGTCCCTGTGGCAGGGCAGGGAGTTGGAACATTTCTCAGGAAGCACTAAATGACAGAACACTCCTCTCCAAAATGGTTTGGGGCCAGCACAGCAGATCCTATAAGGATCAGCATAAGACCTTGAACATGTACTCATTGGAGACCATAACGGAGAGGAAAGAGATGATAGAGACCTTCATGTTCCTGAACGGAATGAAAAAGGTAGATTGTGGGGGAATATTCCACAGGACTAGTGAATCCAGAACACAGGGATCTAACTGGAAGCTGGTAGGGGGGAGATTCAGGGTGGATATGAGAAAGTTTTACTTCACAGAGAGAGAGAGAGAGAGAGAGAGTGGCTCAGATGTGGAACAGCCTGCTAGCAGAGGTGGTGGGTACAAGAACCATTAATGGGTTCAGACATGTCTGGAACTGAATAAAAGGCCTAATAATTACACAGGGGGACACAGTAAGGCAGCGGGAAAAGGGTGAAGGTGTGGGCGATAACCCCAACTGGACATTAGGGCGCCAATTCTGGAAGCAGCTGCAATCACCGCAGGGGACTTGCGGCAGGGTGTTTGATGCCAGTACTGACTTGCATCAAACAGGGAAATTTGCAACTCTGGAAGCTGGCTAGCACAAGTCCCTGATGTAGCGAAGTTAGACCAGCTCCTCCGTGGTCCAACATTGCATCCATGGGGGCATACTTTGTCTCGGGCTTACTCCAAACCTTTGAGAAAACTATTGCAACTGCTCCAGCCCTTCTGGAATTGGAATGAGTTCCATCCAAGGGCTTTGGTGCAGCTGCAACAAACTGCAGTGGATGCAGGGCTTGGCAGCCCCTCGCCCACCTTCTAGAATCGGCGGGTCCCGAGGTAGGATGCGGTAAAACAGAATAGACTGTATGGACCAATGTTTTTTAATATTTTAGTTTTAATTTTTGCTTTATTGCAGCTTGCCTATCAGTGGTACCTCAGCCCAGTCATGGACCCCTCTGCTCCCCTCCCACATTGGCTCGACTCCCGATGTCCTGACACCACCCAGAGCAAGGCTGTGGCACCGGACCTAAGTGTCGCAATCAACGGGATAGGTCAGGGAGCTGGCCTGGGAGCTCATCAAAGCAGAGGGGCAGGCTTCATCTAGGCAGCAGACAGTGTTATTTTTCCCTAGTGTATGGGGGGGGAGGACTTGCAATGACGGCCAGCATCTGCCCCACCCCCTGGACATATTGGCATCAGTGCATGCAGTTTGCCCAGCCTCCTCTAGGTGTCTGTATAGCGCCAAATACTCTACCACCCTCCCCCCTGGAGAAAGAAAGCAGTCACTGGATGCTCAATTCTTCTTCCTCCCGGCTGGCCCTCTGACGTCCCAGATCCATTCCAGAACCCGGGTCACAGGCATCGCAGGTCAACACCCTGCCCCTGCGCGAGTGGGCTGGCTCCAGTGGTCTTTTTCTGCCAATGTGTTCTGTGTTTCTATGCTACTCCAGACACTAGTTTAGATTAAAAGAAATTTTTTTTTTTTTTTTTTTAGATCTCAGATTACAAATACCTTTGAGCTTAGAGCTCTTTTACTAAGGTTCCACATCAGCAGCATAATACAACAGGTTAACAGAATAAAAAGTATGGCAAAACAGTATACATAGAGAAAGGAGATCAACAGGTTTACAGACTAAACAGGGTATGGTAAGATAATTGTAAATAAGAAAAGAAAGCAATAGTTGACATTCACAGTGAATTAAAGAATAGAAATGAGTAACACTAAGCAGTTTAATGCACAGGAATGCATACAGTAAATTGAAAATCAGCCAAAACAAGCTTTGTCAGTTACTGGTAAAATCATAAGGTAAGTTGAAATCAGCCAACAGACCTTGTCAGGACAGACTGGGTGGGGGGCGCTTTAGGTAGAGGGAGGAAAGGTGAAGGGGTAGGGTAGCAGGGGAGGGATGTCAGAGGTGGTGCTAAGGAGATTTAACAGTAATCAGTGCTAGGATTTTAGATTGCCAAAGAGGGTTTAAGAAACAGTCACAGGAGTGAGTGGCAGAGAGTAGTCACTGTAGCTTGTATTTGAAAGGGCCAATTTAGTTCGAGGAGATGTCAGAGTTGAGGGCATTCATCCAAAGAGGGGCTCTGTGGCGACCGATCTTTGTCCCTGGGAGGTACGGCCAGGAATCCAGAAAGAGCTGGGATTCAGAGCCACGGGTATGGCGGGTATTAAGAGAGGGGCTGAGAAGACCTTGAATTCCAGGTGGTAGGAGACCTAGGGTTATTTTCTTGGCCATCAGGCATGTTTGATATTTGATGCGATCTTTGAGCTGGGGCCAACCAGTTTGGGCGTAGAGGTCACAGGAGTGGGTGAGATGGTGGACTCATGAGATGAGGCGACACGCCTTGTTTAGAGCAGTGGAAATGCACCGGAGGGCAGTTTCAGTGGCAGATCCATAGATTATCAATCCGTAGTCAATAATGGAGGTAACACAGCTCTGTATGGCCAACCTTAAGGCTTCTGGTGTAAGGGAGTTCCTGTGTCTATAGAGGAGGCCGATGCGAGTATTAACTGCTTTGGCAAAGTTGTCAGTATGCACCTCATAGGATAAGTTGCTGTCGATGGTGATGCCAAGATACTTAAAATATTGTACCTGCTCAAGAGCAGTCCCAAGGTGGTTAGAGGTAGTCAGGGGGTGATGCTTGTGTTTATTGTGGGAGCTGCTAGAGAGCATGAGCTTAGTTTTTTTATAGTTTGGCACCAGTCCGTGATCACCGAACCATTTCTCTACTGATGCAAACCGAGTTGTAGCTGGTTTTCAAGAGGTGTGGGGTCTGTGTGGCTTGTGTAGATAACAGCATCATCCATGTATTGTAGGCTTTGTTCAGAGCAGGATCTTGGGAGATTGTTTAAGATGGGACTAAATAGTAGGGGGCCCAAGATTGACCCTTGTGGGACACCTGAGCGAACAGATATTGAGTCTGAGATGACATCGGCAATTTTGACTTGTTAAATGTGATTCTCCAGATAGCTTTTAAACCAGGCATTTGCTTTACTTCAGAAAAAAACTTAATTTAGCTTCACACAGTGTTCTTACTTGCAGTTCAGCTATGACTGTACCAAGCATACCCAGATTCCTCTGCCTGTTTCCTTTTACCAGGCTTAGGCATTGTCTTTAACACTCCTCCTCCCCGCCGAGGCCAGCCAACAAGCCCCGAGGGCCAGCCAGCAAGCTGAGCATGCAGTGAAATGAGGTCTTAATCAGCCAACGTCAAAGCAAGAAGGGTTTGACTTCAATCCCTCCTGGCTCCTGACAAAACCTGTATTGCCTGTGTTGAAGAGTTGTGATGGGGTTTAAGGGTGTAGGCAGCATGATGGACTTACGCTCCATTACAGTCCCAAAGTAAAAGCTGAACTTGTACATCTTGAACAAGCTAGAAATCTGTCTAGAGTACACTTGTGTGAGTGGGTCACATCCACAGGGCTGGTAATGAAGAATTCTGGGCAATCCATATTTCCTAAGATTTCAAAGTGACAATAAATCCATTATTACAGGCCAATCAGTACCCACTATTTTGCATTGAGAACATATCTTACTCACTGTCAGGAAATGTTGCTCTAAATGAATCTAGTGAAAGTCTATTTGTAGATGAAAGGAAGAAAATTCAAACACATTCCCCACCATATACACTCATAAGGGGTTATTCAGGCAGAATGGGTTAATGTTTGAAATTGCATCGACTCCAGTGATTTGGCAAAACGTGATGGACCAGACACTTCAAGAGCTACAACACCCCCGCTGTTTCTTAGATGACATTATCAGCACAGGTACAACTGACAAAGAACTCTTGGAAAATCCCCAAAAAGTATTGTCTAGGCTGGCTGGGTACAGACTGAGAATCAATAGGGAGAAATGTGAGTTTTCAGAAAAACAATAACATACTGCAGGCGTACTACTGATGAACATGGCTTACACAAGTCACCGACAAGCTGGATACAGTAATACGAGCACCTCAATCATATAACGTTTTTCAACTTTGTTCACTTTTGGGACTTATCTTAGATATCAGATTTTTCTACAAAATTTAGCTACAGTGCTATATGCCCTCAATGTTCATCTGCAAAGTGGTATCAACTGGAAATGAAAATGCTCTAAGGCATGTGACATGGCATTTAAAGAGGCCAAGACACTGACCACTACTGTAAAGGTGTTGACTCACTACGATACCTCTTTATCTAATCAGACTGGCATGTGATGCTTAGCCATACAGCATCGATGTGATCACGCTGAACGAGGGATGGCAGCGGGTGGCTTGCCATAACTTTTGCATCAGGATCTCTTATAACAGCAGAGCACAGCTAAGCACAACGTTTGTGAAGCCTTAAGTCTGGTGTGGGGCACAAAAAAATAATCGATACCTGCATGGTAGGAGGTTCACACTGGTAACTGATCGCCAAACCTTCATCTCTATTTTCATTCCAAAGGGAGTTTCAGAAATGGCTGCAGCTCACCTGCAAAGATAGCCCTTGTTCCTTGGGTCACACTTATACGATACTGAGTTTAAGGGCACCAAGCAACTTGCCAACTCTTATGTATTATCCAGATTGCCAGTGGTAGTGCAGAACAAGGTAGCAAAGTCTAATTCTATAGACATATTCTATGGAGTATTGTTGAAACTTTTCCAATGACAACCGCTGTTCAGAGGAAACTCGAAATGGTCCCACACTGGTGCATATGTATCACCTTACTCATAAGAATTGGCCTAAACATGTGGACTTACTTTTATCTGTTTTTTATACATGACAAGACAAACTCTCCATTCACCAAGGTGGTAACATGTGCGATACCAGAGTGGCAGTACCCTCCAAACTACATGCTCAAGTTTTAAGAACTTTGCACAAAGGACACTTGGGAGTAGTAAAAAAAAAAAAACTTTCTCACGACTAAGCTTGGAGGCCAGGAATTGACAGACAGAGGAGGCAGCTAACAGTGCCACGTCTGCCAGCACACACACAGTGGTTACCCAAACTGGCACCACTGCATCCACTGGAGTGGCTCCTCCACCATGGCAAAGGATTCCCATTGACTATGCTGGATCTTTTATGGGTATGATGTTGTCGAAGCGGCAGACATGTACTCCAACTGGCCGGAAGGTTTTGTATAAAAGCCCCACATCAGCTCTGACTGTTGAAATATTGAGAACCTTGTTTGCCAGTGCATGTGTGCCTAAGCAAATTGTGAGTAATAACAGGACTCAAATTAATTCAGAAGAATTACAAAATGTTATCAACAGAAATGGTATTAGGCAGTTAAGCACATTATATCAGCCCTATACCTCCTGCCATAAATGGCCTGACAGAGAGGTTTATTCAGACAAACTGTCAATTTGAGCAATGAGCAGGGAGTCCATCAATCATTGTAACATGACTAAGATAACAAGCACATAAATCAGAAAAGTGATTGGCTGAAATCAGTCACATGGTAATAGCTCAACACGGCATTATTCCACCAATAATGCCATGTTAAAACTGAAGTACCATAGAAATCCACACAACAGAGACAGCAGTGTGTAGTAAACAGCGCCATACTACTTCAGGAAGTACCTGTCTGTCCCACCCTCCCACTCAAATGCCTGTGACTGTCCTTCTGCAAATCAACATAGCACACCATCTTTGTGATATTACATAAGCAAATAACAAAATGATAGCAAGTGGAAGCACACAAAGATTGAACCACACAGAATTGAAACACGAACTGTACCAAAGCGTCAGATATCACTACCAAAAACACAAGTATTCACATTCGAAACCAGCAGCCTCTCCAGCAGATAACACTACAGGAGGCACAGAAACACCACCGGATGAGAGCCAACGTATGTCAGATATCAATAATTCAATAATTCAATAATTCTTTCTCTGACCTCAGTACTATTCTCCCCCCCTGACTTTTTGACTGTAGATGCTGGACAATTCCCACCACCCCAAGTGCTCCACCTTTTCACTTCAAAACTGTCTCCCCTAGTGCTGCCCACTCATACCTGGCCAGGTCTCTAGGTAAGACCAGGCAAAGCAGCAACTCCCTAGATGGAAAACTGCTCTTCTTAACCCTTGATGCAGTCCTAACACCCCTCACAAAAAAATGATCAATATGTCCCTATGCTTAGGGCAGTTCCCATCTCTGTGGAAAAAAGCGGTGATTACGCCAATTCATAAACATGGTGACCGTACCTCAACTAGTAACTACAGGCCCATTTCCGTACTCCCTCCCCTCTCAAAAGCACTGGAAAAAAATAGCAGCTGATCAGCTTATTGACTACCTAGACTCGCACCATCTACTATGCCAGCAACAACACAGGTTCAGAAAAGGACACAGCACAACCACTGCCCTACTGGAATTCACCTCCTTTATCCATGATGCCCTAGACCAAGGAGACTTAGCTGGGTCAGTCTTTATTGATCTCTCCAAGGCATTTGATATCATCAATCACAATATGCTCATTATCTCCCTCCTCTCCATTGGCATTTCCCAAGAATCAGCTGGCTGGTTCACCAACTATCTCCATGGCCGTACCCAACAAGTGAAGATAAATGACACCCTCTCTACTACCCTTCCCATCCAGTTGGGTGTCCCCCAAAGATCCATCCTGGGCCCGCTTCTTTTCTCGCTATACTTGAACTCCTTATCAATGGCCTCCTCTGGACACCTTCTCCTCTATGCGGATGATGGTGTGTTCTTTAGCCAGCACCCTGATCCTACTCAGCTCCAAAAATCCTTGCAGTGCTCCTTCACACAAGTAGAAACTTGGTTTACCTCCCACAAGCTTGTACTCAACTCTAAAAAGACAAAAGTAATGTTATTCAGCCACCCACAACACAAACACAGCATGTCCAAAATATCTATACTAACCTCATTGGGTACCATGCTGGAGCCAGTTACTAAATTCAAATATCTAGGGATTACCCTTGACTCTACACTTACCTTTCGTGAGCATATTGCGCCCACATGCTCTGCAATAAACATCAGAATCAGTCTCCTTTACAGGCATAGATCCTGTCTCCCATCTGATGCCCTAAGGTTAGCCATCTCCAAGCTCTATCCTTTCCTGGTGGACTATGGAAAATCATCTATGGTGCTGCCTCTGACACTGCACTGACCAACATTAAATGCAACCTAAACAAAGCCTGCAGGTTAGCCACAGGCTGTGATCGACTCACACACACCTGTGACCTCTACCAACAGTCAGCATGGCTAAACTTTCAAGGTGACTTTTCTACCAGACCTGCTTACTGGCCCAGAAAATCCAGTTGGCTTAGCCCCCGGCTGTCTCCAGCTCCTCCAAAAGAGTCTGCTGGCCCGCGCCACTACACCGTCTGACACTACAACATTCCATGTCCCTTTTGTAAAGACCTCTGCTGGCCAAAGGTTCTTTTGCTACAGGGCCCCACTCTGGATGAACTCAGTCCCTGATTCTATTGTATTAATCCCCAGGCTAGGACCTTTTAAACCTGAGCTGCGGAGCTACATTATGTCCAACTCTCACTGCGACTGCAGATAAACTCCACTAAAAGACCTAAATATGTCTTTTCTGCAGTTTATGTTTGTGTCTCCAATATATGTCTCAACTATACACACTTGGGTGTTCCCATACATATGTATTATTATCTAGCCTTGCCTCTGTACCTAGCACTGTATCTCTGTATTACAGCACTACTCTGTATTCTGTATTCTGTTATACTTTGTACCTATCCTCATCTATGTATGATGTGGAGGCTTTGCAAATGAGTCTCTGACTCAAAGGGTTGTAATTCCTAGACCTTCAATAAATAAATAAATAAATCACCACCAAATACACAAGTATTCACATCCGAAACCAGCAGTCTCCCCAGCAGATAACACTACAGGAGGCACAGAAACACCACCAGATGAGAGCTAACGTATACATGCACCGCAGCTGGAAAGATTCACCCCTTTCAGTTCCAGCCTTTCATGGTGCACGGAACCGTGAATTTGAATCAATGCATCGGTGAGCATACTGCGGAGTCCCACAAATAGCCACATACGAGCACTGCATGATATACCAGCACCAGCAACAGTGAAAGAAAAGAAAGAACATAGCATTGCAGTGAGCGGCATCGCAGTGACATGTGGGAGCTAAACAGAAGGTGACACAATATGTAAAGTAGTCAGATTGCTAACTACCGGAAGACATACAGTAGCAGAATGTGGAACTACTGCGCAGGCTATGGCAATAATAGCCATGTAGAGTTCCAAAATCTTTGCAAAATAATGTTGAAAAAACTTATTTTGTTAATATCTGTATTAATATTGTCACAGCATCAGCATCTAAATGAACATTTGTTCAAGTCGGCGAAAGTGCAGTAAGGATGTTTAAACAGAACAAATGGTGTCTGCATTATGTAGTTCAGATTATATCTAACAATCTAACAAAACCATGTTACAAGTGCATTAAGCCACTCCAAAGGTGGCATCTGATGGGGAATTAATGCATGGTTGGCCCGTTGTGGCATGAGGCTGACCCCCATTAGATGCCACCTTCGTCGTGGCTTAATGCTTACTTGTACATCAATCAGAAGACTGCAAACTTTTTGCTAGCTTACCAAAACTCAGTTCATGCTACACTAAATCAGACATCAGTGATGCTGTTCTTAGGATGATCTTTAAGATGGAAAACAGAGATATTTTTATTTTAGTCTTTGGTAACGGGTAAGGCCCACTAGGCACAAGTGCCTGTTTCAGGGGTGACCTGGGAGCACTGGGCGGTTAAGTGACTTGCTTAGAGTCACACAGTATGCAAGTGGAGGTTGTGAGAACCAAACTCAGGTCTGGTCTGCTGGATGTATCAAGGTCATTCACACCTCGTTCCTCTAACCTCTAGGCTATACTGCCAGCCTATTCTCCAGAGGGAGGTTGAAAACAGACAATCTGATCAAATGACAGCTAAGTGGCAAGCACCCCTGCACATGTTTCCTGTGGGGAGAGTGTTTTAGTCAGAGACTACATACCGTATATCAGAGCTGGAAAGCAGAAAAATTGCTTCACAAACGGTCCATTGGCCTATACAGTGGAAGTGGGACCAAATCTTATATGGTGTTGTTGGCATCTAAACCAACTGCTAGAAGCAAGCCCTCCAAAACAAACTGTTCCAACTATTGCTTCCTCTCTGATTGAGTTGGCTGATCCTGCCAAGAAACCTGCAGAGGAACACAGAGATTAACCTAGTGTTGCCAAGTCAGAAATCACTGATGTGGAACCAGTCAGGACTGAAGTTCCTAAAATGGTTTCTGCTACTTCCTCTAAAGGTTATCTTGGAAGGGTTCAAAAACTACTTAAGAGATTTGATCTCTGAACTAACTGTTAAATGGACATACTGTTCCAACTATTACATTTCTTTAATGGAGCTAAATTACTAAGTTGGCTTGAAGAAAAAAGTAACCCAAGATGGACAGATGCCCATAGAGCAGCTTGAAAGATGCCAACATCTGGAGCTCTGGGAGTTGATTTCCTCAATGCCATCCAGTTTACATTCTAAGATGGACATAACATAATTTAGTCATAGCTCCATTCTTATTGCTGTATTTGTGCCAGTAAACAGCCTTGAAAGCTTTTTTGGTTGCATCAGAAAAATATGAATCTAAAATACCAGGGAGTATCCTTAGTTGTGTCTAAATCCAAACATTTCTTTAACATGTTGCTCTTTAAAATTGGGCAGACCAACATATCCAGGTACCTCAGGACACAAGGGACCTGCACAAAATAATAACTGCATGGCATAGAGTGGCTGATGCAGCCAGTCTGTGTTACAGTTCTACTGTGTAACCTGTTGTGCTGTGCCCAATGGGGTGCTGAGCCATTCTGTGTGTGGTCGTCAAGGTGCTGTGACCATGTGTGGAAAGGGAAGGGTCAGCTTGTTAGTGATTGTGCCAGCACGCAAACTGTGTGCTGAGCAAAGCTGCATGCTGGTCCCTCATATCCTGGTTGTATGCCACAATGTCACCCAGGAAATGGAACTGTGTGTCTCCCCCCCCCCCTTGGGGAATGGAGCTTAAGGCAGTGTACATTTTGTGCACCAGTGGGAATAATCTGGGCTAGACTGGCCCTGGTCAGGAAAGGGTTAATTCTGGGTTGCCCTGTGGGGAGGGGAGGCTTACTGCTGGCCGGAACCCTGGAAGTCATCATGGGTGGGCTGGATTGAAGTTCAGGTGAGTGTGCGATGGAGACTTCTGGAGAGCAAGAGGGAGAGGACTGGAGTGGGGAGTGATTGCCTGCTCCAGGTAGCCAGAGGATTTCTAGGCCCCACAGTGTGAAGATAGAGAGCCAGGGGAAGGACATGGCAGCAGCTAGAGTTTCAAGCCCTGTGTGGGACTCTATTCATGCCACCCCAGTAAGACTAGAGTAACATGCCCCAGTGGGACTGCAGCCAAAGTGTGGAGCTTGAGTTAGATCTAAAGAGAAGGGGGCCAGTAGTGGTGTCTCAGAAGCATCCAGTTTCACAGCCCCCAAAGAGTAAAAGAAATCTAGAAGAGATAAGCAGCCATCAAGTGTGGCCTGGGGACAGGTCACCCATAATTTGTGGGGACAATCACTCAAGGAAAGCTTTAAGAAATCGAGATGGGGGTTGAGAAAGAGCTACTGACCCCAAGGTGAGAGGCCTGCCTGTTGTGTTGGGAGATGTTACAGGAGCAAGGGGAATAAGAATGGACTGAGAATGCAGAGCTGCCTAAGTTTATAGGGACATTAGTACCACACTCCGAAGGGGAAATCCTTCACCAAGAGTTTGGACTGTGCATGTGGACTGTGCAACTGTCTCAGTCAAGTGTGAAATGCTACCTCATTGAACTATATCCATTGTTTCTGGCTCCATGGAGTAGCATTAATTACTTTATTACATAGGATCCCTACCATTGTTTCTACAAAGTGTGTTGCTGCAAGCTATTTCACCAAATGTTTGTTATGACTGATATGGGTTTCCTTTCAGCCCAGCACCCAAAAGCCTGGTACCCTGGTGGCTGTGAAGACCTGGTAAACATAAAACAGATGGCACAGTGTCTCCTGTGGCTGCCCTTCCCATGGACAGTTACCACCAGCATACCCCTAGACATCGGGGAAGGGGTGATCTACATGAGTAAAGCAGTTCTACCAGGTGTTGCCAGTAAGAGAGAGTTATATCTGGGGATAGTGATCAGTGAAGAACCATACTGTACACAATGCCAGCATGAGGAAGCAGGATTAGGGAGGGGGGTACACTGGATACCAGGGACTACTAAATGGCTGGGGTTAAGGAGGGGGTGCCACTGGACCACCATTAACTGATGGAGGAGCACAAGACATCCAATATGTTGGCAGCCCAAAAGTGAACCTAAAGGTTAGAGTTGCACAGGTGGAGAAATGACTATGGCAGTAGTGCTGGTGCCACGGAGTTATGTGTATGGCATAGAACACAAAACTCCATGGCTACCACATCTGAGGTGCTAGTGGTTAGAAACCCCGGTAGTGACCCTTACATCTGGCACCCTCATTTGCATTCCTTCTCCTGGCAACTTACACTGGAACCAGGTGGAACTCAATGAAGCTGGCTGGGAGAGATTCAGGAAGGACATCAGGACATCAAGAAGTTTTCTACCCAGAAAGAGTGGTGGTAGGGTGAAAAACTATCAAAGGAAATTGCCTGTGTGAAATCAGCAGATCAATTAAATCATGGGTGGAACAGACACATGGTATGGGTAAAGACATCAGGAAAAATGGGGGTGCAGAGGGTAAATGGACTCTAGGACCCTCATATCTAACCATAGATAGGACTGGGCACACTGGATGGGCTGCAAGGCCTTTTTCTGCGAATCACCATCTACATTTCTATTTTTATCCAAGTCAATCTTCAGATGGCAGGTTTTGATGGTGGTGTAATTGGGAGCCTGTTGCAACCTGATTTTATGTCACCACCACCAGCTGTGACTATGCATGGAGGCCCCCTTTGTTGGGAGAATTTGAGTTCATCGCTCTTGCACACCCTACCCATTGTGGTCCAGGTCAGGTTAGTTGTTTCCAACAACTTGATATGGGCAGCCCATGATAATTATCTTTGAATAGGTTGGTCCTTCTTGTATTACTTACAAATGTTGAAGAAAGGAAGCCTTAGCAACAGTGACCTAGTCAAAGTATACCATGCCGGCGACCAAGGGATGCCATAATGTGGCAGTAGGTGGTGATCATTGGCAGACTAGATGCACCAGGTCTTTATCTTCCATCAATTTCCATGTTTCTATGTACAAGGATGGTGGGTGACCCATGTTAGAATTTGCCAAAAAATAATCAAAGGCCTCTAAGCAGGGTATGAGGAACAATTTCAATTCATTTCTTTTCTCACAGTGATTTGTTTGCAAATGGGTCAGGGAGGATTACAATCTTTAGCTGAAAGGAGAACTTCAGTTGTCTCATACCCTGTCTGAGCACGTTCAAGACTCCACGCATTGTAAGCTTTACCACTGTCAGCTGAAGGACAGAGCCGTTACAATCTGAGAAATAAGTGTCACCGAATCACACAGGTCAAGCACACTTATCAATATTGTAACAGTTTGGTACCCTGGTGTTTAAAATAATTTTTTGAAGTTATTCTGGGGCACAGATAATTGCATCAGATTTGGGTGGCTTCCAAATTTTTAAGCTGAAAATATCCATCTGTTGCAATGGATTGCAACCAACTAGCACCCCCTGTAGGTCTAAATGCATTCAGCTGTACCCCATCTAGTTACCACCTGATAAAAGCAGGTGGCAACCATGGCACAGAGTTGCAGCAGTGCATCATCTCCACTTAATGAACTCCCCCACCACCACCACCACCAGCCTGTGTCACGTGTCCCCATCTGTGTATGGTGAATCCGGGTGGCAGTGTGGTCGAATAGCATCTGTTTTGTGATGCCCTCAACAATGACTAAAGGCATGTTTACACCGCTAATTTTACAGTGCATCAACCCATGCATATGGGTTGATGCACTGTTAAATTGGCAGTGTGGACACTTACTGGAGCATCCTTGAGGTGCTTTGCAGCCTGTTTCTGCTGCACTCAGGAGTGGGTATGCGTAACGGAGAGAGCGGATTATACTGCTGTGTGAATCTACTGCTCTGATTGAAAGCCTGCTCTAACATGCTCCTGTACTGCTGACTTCAGGGGTGGAGCACTCAACTCCCCGAATGCACAGCTTCTCCACCACAACCAGCATCAGCCCAAGGGTGGGTTATATAAATACTAACTGAGCCTGCTCCAGCGACTGGAACACTACAGAACTGTGGCCATGTAAACTTGGCTTAAGAATCGGTCCCAAATCTACAAACCTGATGTGTATTTATTAGCATGTGTTTCAGCCTTTGTGTATTTATGCAAATTATTTGTCTTGCTAGTGAAGGTTGCCACTGTGAAGAACTTTAGTGGTTTTGTGCTATTTCAGTAAAACTAGCTTCTGATCTGATAATCTCTGAAGCATTCTAAAGGGGGTCCAGCCATCAGCAGAATAAATCACAGTTAGCATCTGCGGAACTCAATTGCTTGATATCCCCCCCCCAAAAAAAAGCTTTAACTTCCAGCAATTCCATCCTTCGTTATGAAGGATACTTACATAAAGGAGTGTTATTTACAAATGATCTAGACTGGAGGCTTATTCAGAAGCAAAACTAATAATGCCCTACTCGTGACTGTGACATAATAGTCAACACATTCAGATGTCACAGGCAGGGTATTGTGACTCCAGATCCTGGATACGCCTCCACTGGAGGGGAACTGTAAGGGACAAGGATCCCATTTAATAGCACAGTCAAATTTCTTTTGGAATGCTGTGCAGTTAAATTCTGCTGATGGCAACAATTCCAATCACAAACTGCATACATTAAAAACAAACAAACACGACCATTTATTAGTTGCTCTGCTTATTCTTCCTTCAGATAGATACATACATACATACATACATACATACATACATACATACATACATACATACATACATACATACATACATACATACATACATACATACATACATACATACATAGATACATAGATAGATAGATAGATACATAGAAAGATACATAGATAGATAGATAGATACATAGAAAGATACATAGAAAGATACATAGATAGATACATCGATACTTAGATAGATACTTAGATAGATAGATACATAGATAGATACAGACACATAGACAATGACAGCAGAAAAGGCCCATGGGCTCACCCTACCTAATTGCTCTACACTGGCCTTAGTGGTCATCCCTCCCCTTTGTTTCTGCCCCCTTTTTTCTAACTAATCCTATATTCCTGTCCCAACCCTGCTGGATGATGCTGACTGATGTGGCCTATGCCAGTTCCTCCGGAAGGTTGGTCCACTTGTCCACTACTCCTTCTGTTAAAAAGTGCTTACAGGCATCCTTTTTGAATCCCCCCCAATGAGTCTGTCAGTTTTCTCTCCTCTCTGTAATTTCGCTTAAGTAGAAATGTTTCTTGGCATCCACCCTGTTTATTTTGTGCAGGATTCTGCCCAAGATTCTGCTACTGGGACTGAAGCCTCCTCTGATAGAAGAACTGAACTCGAACACTGCCATACAAGCTTGGATTACCCCATGAGGTGGGGTCATCCCATTCCAACTGGCAGGCATTCAGCATACTTGATGAGTGAGACACGATCACAATGGCTGGTCCATCAGGGGATGGGGCAGCTCAGTCACATGCTGTGAGGGCATGGCCAGCTATAGGCCATTCCTGTCACGCTGCCGCCAATGCAGCCCCCCCCCCATTTCACCCTGGGCTTCATGAGTCTGTTCCCCCATGACAGCCCTGGGCCAGGAATGCCAGGTGATGCACAGTCATCCACATTATCAAAGGCATTCCAGCACCTGCCTCCGGCATCACTGCAACATCACAGCAGGGCAGCCACCCACACGGGGAGAAGAGTGTCCAGCGAGATCCGTTTTCATTCTCCTTGCCAGTCTGCACTCCTGATGTCCTGAACTTAGAGGCGGGAACTAAGAGGCTAAGCGTGCCAGGCGGTCTCCTACCACAGAGTTCGCATACATGGCTACTGAAAGCACGATTGAAAAGAAACTGGACAAAAAAATGAATCCTACATTTTTTTTCACAATGAAACTTTCCAGGCATATTCCAGCTTTATTTGGTGGTAAAATGTTCTTACTCAACAAAATGTCAGTATTAAAAAAAAAATTATTTTTTTTTCTCAAGAAAAAAAGAGGTTCATCACATTTGGCTTAGAAACAGCATTATAGACCTGGCAAGAATTAGGATCAAACATTTTTGCAACAAAACTCATGGTGCACAGCACAGGTGGTACCTAGAAAATTAGATCTGACAGGCATACTAATATTGGTGACTATTCATGAATGGAGGAAGCACAGCAGAGTAAGTACGCATTCCCACCTGCGTAGCTCACCTGCGGACAGGTGCTGCGACAGGCCAGTAGGGCACAAATCGCTGTCACCTGTCCACAATCCCACCCCCCTGGTGCACAACTATGTGCAGGGCAGATGGGGGAGGAGGAGCAGACCCAGATGGGCAGCCAACTGGATGCCCATCCTAGGTCCCAGACTGGATCCCCCATGCATGCAGGTATGGGACCTGGTATGTGCATCATATGCAGGCACCCATGGTAAGCACAGATGCTTCCCATCATTGGTACGACCCCCCCAGCCCAAAACCTGCTCATGTGGCACCACCCATAGCCTGGTGCACAGCTTTCCACCCCCCCCACGCATGGCAAAGCACTCACCCCGGTCCCCGCTGCCTGCCCGCTGCCCCCGCACACATCAGAGTCCTGTCCCCATCAATGCAGAACCCTTCCCCTACATTCACAAGGGGGGGGACTGGCCCCATGACCGCAGTTCCCCCCAGTCATGACTATGCCCCGTCCCCATATTATCCAGTGCAACCACACACACACACACACACACACACACACACACACACACACGGCAGCCCTGACCCCAATACATGCAAGAACCCCCCACAACAAGACTGCCCAGTCCCCATATATACCAGTGAATCCCCCCAACACATGCCATCCCCAGCCCCAGTAGTGCCACTCAAACCCCCCACCTGGAACATGGCAGCCGTGACCCCGGTGTTGTACAGGTCCCCACACACAGACACACATATATACAGAGTGTTGCCCCAGTCAACATCACAATGACCGCCGAACTATCACCCCAACAAACATAGTGGTGGCCACTCCCATTCGCCCATGGCACTGAACCCCCTCCCGGTCCCTGTACCATCCTGTTGGTGTCACAGCTTGGGATGGCCAGCAGCACAACCCCCTACACACCTCCTTAGCTGCTGGCTGTCCAAGTGATGTGGGGATTGCAACGCCTCTATATAGGCATTGCACTCCCAGCATCACTTGGATAGCCAATGGCCGAGGAGGTGTGCAGAGGACTGTGCTGCTAGCCCTCCCGAGCCTCGGCACTGACAGGATGATACAGGGATGGGGGTTGTTGGAGTCATGAGGGTGGGGGTTGGAGGTGCTGGCCCCCACTGTGTCTGCTGGGGTGAAGATTCAGGGGTTGGTGTGATGTTGATCGAGGCACCACTGTGTGTGTGGGGGGGGACCTGTACAATACCGGGGTTGGGGCTGCCATGTTCTGGGTGGGGAGTTTATGTGGCACTACCAGGGTTAGGGACGACACATGTTTGGGGAGGTTCATTGGCTTATAGGACAGGGCTGACATGTTGTGGGAAGGATGCCTATTGAGACAGGTCTGGCATGTGGGGGGATCCTGATACTGCACTGGGATGGGGCATACATGTGCTGGGGGAATATGTCACTGCCTTGCTGACTGGGGCCAGGGCTCAGCTGGGGGTGCTCTGTGATGCCAGGACCAGGCAGGGGTTCAGTGTGTTGGGGGGGGCAAAACATCAGTGTCCTGCTGCTGTTGCTGCAGCTTCCCAATTATTTTGTGTTGTTCTACTAACAGACCGACACTGCATGGCTTCCACAGCACTGAAAACGGGACCTTCATGCTTGCCTGGCACCATCCCCATTTAGCTAAATAAATATTTTGTCAGTTTGATTGTTGCTGAACTGGAGAAAGTATTTTGTTATAAAAAACTAGGGCAAATTGTTATAGAAGTCCTGGCAGAAAAGCGGAGTCCTGATACTGGGCATGTGCGAATGAATATGCTTATGTATGAACACATACCTAGTAACATGGCTTGCTTTTGCTATTTTAGCTTTTTCAAAGCGCCCAGCATTTTAACATGGTGGATGTCGGTAAGGAGTTTAGATGATGGCGCACTTGTGTTCCCAGTGACTGTGTGATGTGGGGGTGCAGAAGACTGGATTGAGGGTCGGGTTGTTAATACAGGACACGGCACAGACTGCAGAGGGAGTTGCAGTCATGTGGACTTGAGGAAGGCAAGTACTTGATAGAGGTAGCAGGAGACGACCTAGCGATGTTGTGGGGATGGAAAACTGACCCGATAGATGAAAAGATAAGGAGACAAGGTGAGGTGGGTGTACCGTCTGAGTTTTCAAGGAGGAGATTTGAAAAAAAAGGTTTAGGGTATGTGACATGTGTTTGGGGTCTGTTGAATCTAATAGAAACAGCAGTGATTATTTGAATCCCCCACTTTTGTGGTACACTTTAGTGGAGTCCTTACCAGTCCTGGATTTCTTATGGTAGAATTGATTTCAGGTGGAGTTCCTGATGTGGTTGACTGGTGGCTGGCACCTTTTTCCATTGGTATATCATAGGATTTACAACAGAGAAAAGGTGCCAGTCAGCAAATCAGAATGCAGGATTTTTTGTGCCCCTTGTATAATTAAGCAATAAGGCATGACAGGGTGTGGTATATCATTGGATATCATCACGTCTCGAGTGGTTGGGCATGAGGCCGCAGGCCGAGTGCATCCAACTGGCCTGAGAAGTGATGATATCCCATGATATACCACACCTGGAGTGACTTTATTATACATGAACTGGCTCAAAAAATTTTCATAAAAAAATAAACAAAATATTCATAACCTTTGAAAATGAGGTTATTGGGGTGTTGGATGACTACCTTTCAAGAAAATAGTTCCTGGAAGGGTCTGGGCAGCAGGTGGCACTGCTGTAACTGTAACTGACATTTGTGGAGGACGCAGCTGTGAAGTAAGACTGTAGCAGCCCTGTATACTGTGGTCAGGAGCCAGGAAACTGTGTGCTTTTATTTTTGTTCTTAAATACTGTAGACAGGATTTTGTAATGCAAGCCACCAGAAGAGGATGGAAGACTGACTGAAATGGAGCCGACTGAGTAGCAGGGAGACTTCTGGTCTTTTCAACAGGTCGGCAAGTTACTAGTTGTCAGTATTTAGCTTGGCAACTGATAGGGTACACACAGGAGTTTTGAAGTAAAAAACAAAAAAAACAATGTTTTTCCAAGCGCTACTGTGTGTGAAAAACCGGTGGTTGGTCGAGCAAGCACACACCTCTGAGGAGAAAGCGAGATGGCAAAGTCGTATGTAGAAGTGGCAAGCGCCTCATTTTAAAAGAAATAGCAGGTTGTAGTGTGGTAGTACATTTCGGCTAACTGAGGTTGCTACAAATTCTACATTCCTTGGTAGTGGCAGGGACACAGGGTGTTTGTGTGGGAACTGAAGGAACAGGTGCGGATGCGATTTCAGGAGAGTGAGGAGGCTGGTGACCGGAGGTTTTCTGAAGCTGTGATGATGTAGCCCGACATCATCATGGCTTCAAAAACCTCTCAGCCAATCAGCTTCCTCCATTTAAGATCTCCAGTTCATAATACTAGATATGCCATGCATGTTCTAAGCATTATTTCTACAGCTCCCATCAGTGGGTTGTGTTCCTTCCTACATAAATGCTCTGCCTGTTTAAGATATTAATGGTGGCTGCACCAAAGATTATGACACAAAACTGGTTTACTAGGAACAGACCCTCAAAGAGGACTGGGTAAACCTAATGAAAGAAATCCATATTATGGAGGACATGGTGACTAGACTGGGGAAAATGTTGCTAAAGCATATTAAGAGATGTTTCCCTTTTAAGGAGTATTAAAATGTGAGAATTATATAAGCAATAACACAGGACGAAGTGTGGGTTATGCTCTGATAAACGCACATCTAGGGGCATTGTGAAGTATGAGGCCACAAGCTAAGTGCTTTACTACCCCTGGAAGTGCATATATATGAGCATAACCCACACCCTGGAGTGTGTTTTTGTGCGTATAAACTGGGCATACATTAAGAAATACAGTAACTTAAAAAAAAATTATGAAATATTGAAAGATTTTCTTTTTTGTGTGCTAAATAGTCCCTCTGCTTTAATGTTGTCAGTGGGGGTGGGGGGCGCTGATGAGCAACAGTGTTGAGACAGGAGACAGTGGTCTGCAACAAATGTAGTGCATATATTTTTCTTTATATAAATACTTTTTTAAACTTTGTTTTTAACCAACTGGACCAGAGGGGAGCAAAAGTGAGCTCTTTAAGCAGGACCGTGGCTAGTCACTAAGCTACTGGCAAGAGAGATTTTTTGTGGACTTGCTGAAAGCACACTACCAGCTGTGGTACTGAGTTTCAAGAAACTACCAGTAGCCTGCATCTCACTGGGTGAAGAACTGGAGGTCGGGAGTGAGAGCGAGGGAGAACAGTCAGATGATTATAACAAAGGTTAAAAACAGTTTGGGAGAACAGCAAAAGTGTTTTTTACACTATACACAGCTGTTTTGTCTTTATGGTGTACCAGACAATGGGGGTCCATGCTTACCAAACATGTACCAAACAAAAAATGGCGGCGGACTGAATCTTTCAAAACCTGATTGCAGCATCAGGATATTTCCTGTAAAAAGGATACAGTACCAGGACGTGTGTTTCTACTGAATAAAAAGTATGGCTGGAAAGCTGTCTCAGCCAATCAAGATTCAGGACTGTCCCCTCCCAGTTTATAAGTAGATGAAACACAGAATCCCACAGAGAAGTGCAAAGAGTTGATCAGCAATGCAAGCCCTTTAATATTAATAGTGATATGGTGCTACGAATGGTAATGCCGAAGTTATGAAATATAACGAAGTTCAAGTATGAATAGTTAACTTACACGTGTATGTTCAAAACATGGACATCATAATATACTGCACAGTGATGATTTCTGTACAGTGCTGTGCAGACTTTAATGAAGTTTGTTTGTTTTAAAGAAAAATTCAACCAGCCAATGCTGTGACTTTTCTAACATGGCAGAGTCCAGAGTAATGGGAGCAGTCTGCAGTCTGCAGCTATTGCCATAGAAACTGTACTGTGACATTCTTATAACAAAGGCATGGCATCAGTGTCCTGCTGCTGCAGCTTCCCAATCATTTTTTTCCACAGGAGGGTGGATGTACATTCCTACAAGATGGAATTTGTTAGTAATTTGTTTCGTGTTTCAAGTGAGCACCTAGCATTGCACCAAGCCTTAGGAGTGTTCCTACAGGTTTCGCAACGGCATTAGAATTAGTATGAGCACCCTGGCATGTCAGCTATTTGCCTGACGCAAAGTATGACTGATCAGAGGAGTGTTCTTTCTCTGCACATTTCAAGTATTTCAGTTACTCAGCATGTTGCATGTTACTGATTATAGAACTCTTTTGCCTGACCAATGAACACATTTATGTAACACTGTCACCATTCTGTTAATGAACTTAGTAATTATAATATTAGCAACTAATTGTTGCATCAAGATGATGCCATAGGGGGTTGGGTGTCACTGTTACCCTTTGAAACCCCTCTGTTTGCTGTCACTGCCTATCTTATTTTACGGCAGTTTATCTTGATTTGTACATCCCAGATTTTACCATTCTGATTTGACTGTGAACTGGGCTTGTGGAGCTGTGCCCCCAACTCACGGATCCCAGTTTCAGAGATGGCACCCCGGCTTTTAGTTTTGTTGAAGAGGGATCAGCCCAGAACTTGCCCTTCTTGTATGAGTCTAGCTTTGAGTGACAGAGTGGCAGAATCCCATTCTCAAACTGCTGTGAGCTTGCCTGGTGGTGGCTAGAAGATTCTGACACTGTCTTTGTCAAGAGTGTTTGGACCAGTACATGCAGTTTTCTCAAGGATCCAGCTCAGAATGTTGGAGAGCTGCTGCCCACTTTCAATCTCATGTGGCTACCTGGAAGTTGCTGGATAATTCCAGGGCTATTTCCCCCACTGGAGATATTTTCTGTTGACTGGGATGCTTCCTTGGGTGTATTTACTGGTTGTTCCTTCCATGTTGGGGATTAAATATTTGGCTGTCCATCCAGCTGGGGAGTGGAGTCTCCCCTGCTGCAGTCTGCAGTAGGGATAGTCCTGTGGCCAGTATTTGACCTCCCCAGCTGTGGTGTGTTTGATCCCGGCTCCCTGCTATGATCTGATCAGGGCCAGCACTGTGCCCTCAAGATATAGAACTAGATTTTTGAACTGGAAGTCTGAGTAAATGCGTTTCTTATCTATCAGGACAGACCTAACTCCAAATTGTTTGAATCTTGAGTGAATTACCTAGCGAGGGGAAAGTCCAAGGACTCAGATTAATATAATTTATGTGAGGTTGTTTTTATGTTTATTGGTGGTGTACTTTGTGTTTCATGCATCTTTCTCTTTATACGGTACCTAACTTCAGCCACAAGGTTCCTTCAGGTTGCAATCCACCTGCAAAAACAACATCAGACTGTCATATTATAAATAGTATAGTTCCAGTCAGGCATGCACCATGTGTTGATACTGGGGATGTAAGCAAATATCTGGTAGTGAAAAAGTAAGGAAGCAATGTCTGCTTATTAAGGGATGGCTAGATACTGCACAGACGTTTTTTGCTTTATGAATATTTTATTGAGAATTTTCTTTTTGTACAGAAAGAAAATATTTGTGGCAAAATATGTCGAGTAACATTCATAAATAAAATAATAATCTAAATAATTTACAACACTAGCTCTTGCATATAAAACTTAAAAACATTCCGGGTCCATATAACAAGCAGATGGTCTATAAAATAAAATAACAATATTTCCTTACAGCTTTCCATACATAACGAAGTAGATGAATCCGTGGGGACCATACAGTATTGAAACAATCTAACCTGTCAAGCTCTAAGTGACTGTTGCGCTCATTAGAGGACTAAGAACATGAGCCTTTTCCAATATTCAACTGTAGGGGTTTCAGCTGTCTTCTATCAGGACAGGATTAGCCTATTTTGTCCTCTTACAGCTACTAAAATTGATCATATCTAATGTACATTAATTGATATATGTAATATATCAGGGTGCAGGAGCTGGGGAACAAGCAGAGGTGCTAAATGAGTACTTTGTCTCTGTCTTTACTGGGGGAGGTGGGGGATCTTTCCAACCCGATGGGAGGATAGAGGAGCCCACTGAACCTGGAGGTCAGTTGAAGATGGAAGGACTGGATGAGACTAGGGCAGGGGATGGGTCATATCTAGAAGGGGAGGAGAGGATGCATGAGAGTGGTACCAGCACCCTGCTGGATGTTATTATAACTAACCGACCTCCATAAAATCCAAAACATCCAGGTCCTCCCAGACTCCCTGAGTGACCACTCCCTATCCTATTCCACTGGTAGCCCCCAATCCCAAACCCAAAGCCCAGACCACCCTCACGAGGCGCCTCCGCCCTGGTGGGCTGAAGAAACTTAGGCACTCCTCACCCAGCTAGACTGGCCCCATTCAGCAGGCAACCAACATTGATACTGCCCTCACCTTTTCACTCACACCTCAACATGGCCTGTGATCTCTTTGCACCCTTAACCAAAACCCGGTCCAAAAACAGAGCAGCACCCTGGGTTAGCCGGCCCTCCTACAATTACTTAGAAACTGGGATAACCTCTGGCACCCTGCCACTGAAACAGGTCGTCTGTCTGATAGGCAAGCATACAATGCAGCCCGAATAAATGCTCATGGGCCATCAGGAAAGCCAAGGCAGACCATTACCAGGCCTCCCTTACCTCCTCCTGGGGCTCAGCCCGGACCTTCTGGGATAATATTAAGCAACTCAATGGTAAAGCTTGCTCCCTGCCCCATCCCAGCTCACTAGAAATGGCACAACCTCCACCGATCCTGCCACCATAGCTAACTGGTTCAACACCACTTTCACTGACCTTAGCTCAGTCCTCCCTAGTAATTTCTTTGACCCTCCCCCCAGCCAAACTCCCCCTGTCCTCCAGCGCCCCAGCTTCCTACTGTGAAAGATTTCCACCCGGGAAGCCAGACCCATCCTAATCAAAGCTCTCAATGGCAACAATCCCGGCAGTGACTCACTGGACCCCAGCATCCTCAGACTGGTGCTAGATGAAGTCCTTGCACCTCTCACAAGCCTAATTAACCAGTCACTCTGCCTGGGACAATTCCACAGCTTGAAAAAACAGCCATTATCACACCTATTCATAAAGGAGGCGACAGGTCATCGGCCAACAACCACCGCCAATCTCCATCCTCCCTCCCTCTCTAAAGCCCTGGAGAAAGTGGTGGCCATTCAAATCACTGATTATCTGGCTAAGCATAACATCTTATGCCCAGAGCAACATGGCTTCCGTGCGGGTCACAGTACCAGCACTGCCCTTATTGAATTCTCCAACTTCCTATACTCCTCCTTGATACCAGCTCCCTAGCTGGTGCAGTGTTCATTGACCTCTCAAAGGCTTTCGACACTGTCTCCCATCCACTGCTGCTGAATGCACTCTGCCTCACTGGTCTCTCAGCTGGCCCCCTGGCATGGTGTGCTAGCTATCTTGACACTCGATCCCAGTGTGTCAAGATTAATAGCACACTCTCTGATACCCATCCCATTCTCTCTGGGGTCCCCCAAGACTCCATCCTGGGCCCCCTTCTCTTCTCGCTGTATCTGAACACCCTGCCCAGTGCATGCTCTGGCAAAATTCTGCTGTATGCAGACGACGCTGTCCTTTTTGCCACACACCGTAATCCCATCTCCCTACAGGACTCCCTACAGCAGTCTTTCAACAGTGCCGAGGCTTGGTTTAAGGATCGCAGACTCGTCATCAATCTTAACAAAACCAAAACTATGCTCTTTTCACACCCCCAAAACAAAGCTAGCAACCACCCACTCTATATCCTTCCAAGCACCAACCAACCACTGGAACAAGTCTGCTCTACAAATACCTTGGGGTTACCTTGATTCAGCCCTCACATTTCACAACCACATCAACGCTAACATCCGCCACCAACACGGCTTGGCATCCTATTCCACCATAAAACCTGCCTTCCCCAAATGCTCTCCGGCTAGCTGTTACATCATCCGTGCTGTCCCTTGTAGACTATGGTCTACCAGTATATGGTGCTGCCGACACACTGCACTCAACAAAATTCACCTAACCCTGAATAAGCGTGCAGATTGATTACTGGTACCCCAGGCTCACACACACCTGTCAGCTATATGTCAATGCTAACCTGCTTATCCTGGATGAGACGGCTCGATACCAGACCTGTCTCCTCACCAAAAACCCTACTGGCTCTCCCCTGGGGTAGCGGCATCCATCCACAGAGCCCTCCACCATTTGCAACATGGTCTTCCTACAAGACCACTCTAAAGGTCCCAGAATGAGAACCAGCCGTGGCCAGAGGTCCTTCCACTATAGAGCCCCAACCTGGTTTAACTCTCTCCTGCCACCATCACCAATGCCATCACCATCTCAAGTTCAAAACCACACTGAACCACATCTTCAGCACTCGTAACTGCTCCTGTCTCTGAACATAGCCTCCACCTCTGCTTCTCTTGACAATGCCCCCCGGGCAGCTCTCCACCTAACCATCCCCTCCACCACTTCCCTGTAAACCATGCCTAGGTTTAACCTGGCCAGTGCCAGCTGTTTCAGTGTTTACCTACCAGAATGCTCACTTGATACCGACTTGTGTAATACCTGTTATCAATTACATGTACCCTGTACCCAATTGTATTTGTCTGACCACAATGTGACGTGGCACCTCTGGTGAATGCCTATTGATTTTTTGCAAATCTTTGCTATGTAACCGAAACGCAATGTATGTCTTTATGTGATGAAGTACCTTTGGAAATGAGCCTCTGGCTCAAAGGTTGTAAACGGATTCTTAAATAAATAAATAAATAAATAAATAATGAGGAGGGAGGATGGGAGGGTGAAATCACAGCAGATAGGGTGAGAGAGGCCCTCCAGTTGCTAAAGACTGAGAGGGTGCCAGGGCCAGATGGGCTGCATCCTAGGGTGCTATAGGAACTGGCGGATGTACTGGCAGCTCCACTGGTCTCACTCTTCAGCATCTCCCTGATGACAGAGTGGGTGCCTCAAGATTGAAAGGTGGCTCCTGTGGTGCCTATCCACAAGGGGGTCCAGAGAGGAGATGGGGAATTATAGGCCAATTAGCCTAATGTCTGTGGTAGGCAAGGTTATGGAGGGCATTATCAAGGAGAGGATGGGAGGGCAGCTGGAAAGGTTGAGGCACCTGTATGACAGGCAGCATGGTTTTGTTCCAGGGAGGTCATATCAGACTAACCTGGTGGAGTTTTATGATAGGGTGACACGTGCCCTGGACTGACATAGGCTGCTGGACGTCCTCTATCTGGATTTCAGTAAGGCGTTCGATTCGGTACCCCACAACGGCCTACTAACAAAATTGTGGGGTTGGGGTGGTGGCAGTTGCTCAGGTGGGTGGAAAAACAGCTTGTGGGGTGAATACAGCGAGTGGTGGTTGGAGGGATAGTCTCCTCCCCCAGGAGGGTCATCAGTGGGGTTCCCCAGGGTTCGGTCCTGGGACCACTCCTGTTCAATTCCTATGTCTCGGACATAGGGTGGGGTGTTAGGAGTAGGTTGAGTCTCTCTCTACAAATGACTCAAAACTGGGAGCACTAGAGGATGGGCAGGAGGGGAGAGAGGCCCTGCAGGGGGATCTGGATACCCTGTGGGGGTGGGCAAGGATGTGGGGGTTGAAGTTCAATGCAGGGAAATGTATGGTTCTGCATCTGGGGATCAGAAACCCGGGACATGCATACACCCTGGGAGGGACCACACTGCAAGTCACATCGGGTGAGAGGGACTTGGGGATAGTGGTGGACAGCAAAATGAATAACACAGAAAATTATTGAAGAGCTGCAGCAAACGCAAACAGGATACTGGGCTGCATAACCTGGGGATTACCTCCAGGAAGAGGGAGATGATCCTCCCTCTGTATAATGCCTTGGTTAGGCTGCATCTTGAGTACTGTGTACAGTTCTGGAGACCCCATCTTAAGAGGGGACAAAGCCCTGCTGGAGATGATTCAGGGCATGGAGGGTAGGACCTATGAGGAGAGACTGGACGAACTCAATCTGTATGCATTGGAAGAGAGGCGGGACAGAGGGGACATGATAGAGACTTTCAAGTATGTAAAGGGGATAAATAAAGGTGGAGCCAAGGAAGTGTTCAGGCTTAAGAAGGGGGAACTACCAGGGGGCATGAGTGAAAGCTGGAAGGGGGGGAAGTACAGGGGGGAGCACAGGAGACACGTCTTCACATAGAGGGTGGTGGAACCATGGAATGCACTGCCCAGGAGTCTGGTGGAAGAGACCACAGTGGAAGGGTTCAAGAAGGGTTGGGACAGGTACAGGGGGAAGCTGAGGCCAGGGAGGGCCACCTCTGGGGCTGCAGGGGTGGAGGCGCGAACTCCCAGTAGGGGGCTAGCTTCCGAGCAGACATGATAGACCATGGGGCCTATTCTTCTGGCTTTTACTATGATATTATGATTGTTAGCAGTATTTTATCAACAAAAAATCATTTGGGATCAAAAGGAATTACAAACTTAGTAACTTTACAGCATATATGATGTACTTGTTTCCAGATGTTATGCAATAAAGGGCATTCCTATAACATGTGTCCCAAGGTAGCGTGATACAAATTACATTTCCAGTTTTGACCATTGCAGAGAAAGCCCATCCCCTCTAACACTGCTGAAGGCTAATAATAGTAATGTAAGATTTTAAGCAGAACAAGTCTGCCTTGAACACTCCAACTACATTTATAAGCATTATGGCGTAATGAAGCTCATGTTTCTGTGATAAGAAAATACCCAAATCTACCCCCCACTTAGATGTGGTGCTGTATGTTAAATGAGGATCGGGTTCATTCTGAAGTTAATATAATTTGCGTGCTTGCCTCCTTCTGCATATAATCAAGTGTTATCAACTTTGTTCATTTTGGACTTTCGGGAAGAGTGTGATCTAGAAGTAAAACATTTCTCTCGGGGGTGGGGGGCTCTGTTGAGCCCAAGCTTAAAGGAAGACATTTTTGCAGCTTAGCAACAAAGCTCCCAATCCTGACTTAGTGGGGAACAGTTAGCACTAAGAGCCCGACACCACAAGGGCAAGGGTCTGGTCCCAATTTGCACTAGTGCGCATAAACATTTTTTTTCTCACATACTATTTACTGCATTATGATAGATTTTATCAAGCTGATTCTGCCACTACTCCCAGATATATTTGACATTTTCCCTGTAACTTCATGGTGATTTTCCTGTGTTTTCCTGTAGATTACGTTATTTCCTATGGAAGCTCAATTGCTCTGTTTTCCTGTATAACCAATGCAAGTCTACAGGAAAAATTTCTCTGTAGATGGCTCCAGACACCTGTAAAATATAGGAGTCCCTGTAGATCAGAGACCCTGGATTCTGCTGACTTGCAAACTGACTTTTTCTGTAGACACAAGTCCCAGAATCTCCTGTAGCTGACATCCATACAGGGCTGCAACAGTGGGAGACTCCATAGCCTGCAGTGCATGTTGGAGTTTTTGTAAGCTCTGATCTTTTGTTTTCTGGTCCTGCAGTCCTCCCGGGACTAAGTACAGTGACAGAGGTGCAGCTGGGTACCATCCATAATCCACAAGAGAAGTGGATAAATCTCTGGTCCTTCAGTCCTTCCGGGGCTAAGTACAGTCACAGAGGTGTAGCTGAGTACCATAATCCACAAAAGAAATGGCTGAATCCAACAACACACACCCTGAAGTACATTAGCAAGCAAAAACAACAGGGTTTGGGTTATGCTCTGATAAATGCACATCTAGGGGCATAGTGAGGCACATGGCTGCAGGTCGAGTACCATACTGCCTCTAGATGTACATTTATCAGAGCATAACCCACATTCCAGAGCATGTTATTGTACTTTTAAAATAAGTACATGTTGAGAAATAGTGCAAATTTTTAGAAAAATAACACAAATTGAAAGTTTTTTTTTTGGAGCAAAATAGTCCCTTACATTTAATTGTCAGTCAATTGAGAGGGAGCCAATTTCCCAAGTTTTCTCCCTACCTCTTGACTATTTTGTGCCACTTTTTTAGTCAGAATTGAGTTTCCAGTTTTGTCTCCCCACCTGGCACCCTTTCTCATTCATAACCGACTTCCCTGACCAACCAACGGGGTTGCTAGACCAACAGCAAGACCAAGATTTTCTTGTGGTCTTCCGCAGCTGGCCTCCATCTGCCATCATGACTTTGAAGAAAATACCTGCGTTCTCACACATGGCACGGGGTCAGGAGGGAGTGCAAGACAGCGCAGTCAGTGAAGGGTTTTTTAAAGAGAGTAAGAGGCTCAGGAGGGGCAACAACAGGAATTTATAACAAAAAAAAGAAAGAAAAACCTTTTGCAGTTTCAGCCTTTCATTTTTTCTACTGTTTATTAGTTGGAAACCACTGGTACCGAAAACAACATTATGGCCAAATTGTTGTTTTTTGTGGGTTTTTTAAGCATTTTCTCGGCAGCAGGGATACTGCATGTCATGCGGGCATAGGAAATGGCACTTGTTATTTTTCTGTGGTATAAGCTAAAAAAAGAAATACCTGGCAAGGACTGTCAACCAATCAGGTTCCTTTACTGTCTCTATCTATTTTATAATTGGGATTATAAAATGGATCCTTCAAAAATATGAAAAAAAAAAAACACAGAAACAGAAAATGACAGCAGATAAAGGCCTAGTGGACCATGAAGTCTGCACAAGGATGTCTAATTTTGGAACTGTGCCCTTGTCAGTCCTTCTTGCCCTCCCCCCACAGTCTGTCCCCATATGCACCATTGCTATGTTCTTCTCCCATCCCCTTTTGAACCCTCCCACTGTTTGAGCCCCAGTGATGTTCTGTGAAAGCTTGTTCCAATCCATCACCACTCTTTCCATAAAAAAGGACTTCCTGACATCCTTCCTGAATATCTCCACCCCCCCCCTTCAGTTTCGGGTAGTTACCCTGGTACCTGTGTTACCGGTCAATGTGAACAGCTTGTAGCTGTCCACCTTGCTTACTCCACAGAGGTACTTGAACATCTCAATCATGTCGCCCCTCTTTCTCTTGTCCTCCAGCATGGACATAATTAAATCTTCCAAGTGCTTCTCACTGGAGCTACCCTGTTGCCCTGGTATCATTTGGGTGGTTTGCGTCTGTACAGCCTCCAACCTATTCTGGTCCTTCCTCAAGTGTGGGCTTTTCTTGTTAGAGTAAAACTACTAGCTGGGACTTTACCCGTGTGTGCATGTTGTGAGTTTTACTCATGGATGCAGATGTAGACTGGCCAATCAGAGTGCAGGATTTTTATTATGTTTGCTGTATAAGTCTGAATAATGCCTGAATAAATGCAGCTACCACCCCAGGACAGATGGCCTGCTGAAATGCAACAAATCGTTTTCAGTGGGGACCAGTGTCTAAGCATTTCCACAGCTGGGTAGACCAGAGCACTGGGAGTTTAAGTGACTTGCTCAAGGCCACACAGTATTTAGCTTACTGGGTGTCTGAATCTGTAATCTCCCAGTTCCCAAAATGGCATTCTAACCACTGGACTACACTGCCTCTTCATAAAATAAATAAAATATGCCTGGATACTGGGTCATTTGAGTGGATGACCTAGATAACATGACCAGATAATGGCCTAGATACCAGATTAACAAAGCCCGACAGTCTGAGCTGGTCACAAATGGCAACCACGCAAATCATCTGCTCAAGCCCTTGGATTAGTCAGGCAGCTCTACTCTCCAACTCATTCTATTCACAGCACAGTAACATGCATTCAGTAGGTTTTGTACTCATTTTATAATTAATTTTTTGAAAATGTTCTCCAGTATGATCGTTCTATGGTAAATCGGCTTGTTTACATATATGTATCCCAGGGAAGAGGTACAGTGGGAAGTAAACACAGAATTTACAGTAGTTAGCAGAACTACATCCGTCAACACAATAAATATAGGGATAGATGTGCACTCGATGGTATAGGTCTGGGTGCTGGTACAGAGGTAAATCACACCTAAATAGCACAAGGTAACAGCAAAAGTGTTGCTGCACTCACTAAAAGAACACAAGTCACAAGCTGGATAGGCATACAATCAGCGCAGCCTGAGCTTCAGATGCTAAATCTGTAGAGTCACAGAATAAATAAAGTGCAACTGGCAGGAAGAAGTGGGAACAGATAAAATACAGTAGGTGCAATGTTCAAAAAAGAGAAATAATATGCACCTGGGTTTGGAAAGCATCGTTTGGCTCTGTATCAAAAGCACTGATTCATTTATAAGAGGCCTGTGAATACTGCTGTTAGTCATGTAACAAGATCTCAGACCTGTCTTAGGGTGGTTCTTCCTCTTAGTAAGTTAAACACTGGCCAAGCAGGCTTCTCTTGTCATGCAACTAAAATTTAGAGTTCAGTCCCCAGGAATTTGACACAGTTGGCTGGATATAATCGCTTTAGAACTGAATGCTCCGTCCTGTTAACTGATATGGAATGCCACTGTTCTGAAAATGAATCATATATATTAACTGTTAATTCACTTTTATACTAAAATGGTTTTGATTTTTTTTATTTGCACTATACACTTTGCACTGCATTTTATGAATGTTTTTTCCTGGAAGAAGGACACCTATGAAAATGGCATTTATGCACAAAGGAAGGGACTGAGGGAGGAAGGCTATAAGGGGTATGCTATGGCTCTACTGAAAATATCTACACTACAGTATTTTCCCAGAGTGCAGTTTGACCTTCTGACATCATGAGTGACAAAAGTCAAACAGCTCAGTGTGCCTTCCCCAGTCACCAATTTTTAAATAAAGAAATCATATAATACAATACATAGCTTGGTGGACTGTGTAAAACTTTAATTTTATACACACCCTCGATGTGAGACTTCTATTATAAACCCCTCAGACTCCACCCTCGGGGTCTATTTAGCATCCCACACCTCGGTGTGTGTATAAGATTCTTATAATACACAATCCCCCATGCATTATAAAGCAGTCAAGTTAGCTAGAGTGATTGATAACAAGTTTTACTTTTCTTTTTTTTCATTTACAATTTTAAGCCCCAGTTCAGTCTCTGACACCATTTCCCTATGGAACCCCAGGGCACACCTGACTGACATGTACTTCTTACACCAACAAACACCCCTCCATGGAGCCTGGGCTTACTCCCTCCCTCCCTCCCAGTGGGGTTGGGGTTTAATCCTGAATTTTTGTTTTGATCAGATGGCATTTCAGTGGAAGCATGGGGACCAGATATACCAGGTCATTTATCTTGGTGCCAGGAGCATTTTCCTTGTTTTCCAACCTCACCAGACATTAGCACACTATGGGTACAATATGGTGGTGTGCATGGCCACCCACTGACCAAATGAAGTTTACAGAACTGTCATTGCAAATGCCATTTTTGTTTGGGCCATGTCTAATACTCCCAGTAACATAGCCATGGAAAAAGGCAATTAAGTGCATGTTCTAATATCAGAACCTTGGGATTAGGACTGTTTGGTTACAGAACTGGAGTACAACTCTTTGATGTCATAACCGCCATATTTTTAAAACATCTAAGACAGTACAGCAGTGTTACAACTTCTCAGCCTTCCGCAAATGTAAGGATATTGACAAGATTGCACAAATGGAGATGTTTGATCTGGTGTTCTCCAGCTGGACACGGGCCACACCTGAAGTTCAGAGGTAGTGCATACAGGTGTAACATCCACAGACACATTCTCCCAGAGAGCAGTAAGGTGTGCCTGTGGAACTGCTTACTAGAGCAGACAGTGGCTATGAAGAAAGTACAGGACTTTAAGGTAAACCTAGACATGTTTCTGATTGATTGATTGATCAATTGAGTTCAAGAGTTTTACCAGAAAAGTCATACTGAGCTGATACTAGCTCATTTCCAGATGTGTCGGGGGTGGAGGGGAGAAGAGAACAAAGTACAATGTATGAAAAATAATACAGTAATATGGAAATAAGTATACCAAAATATACAAATTACAAGAAACCTTTCAAGAATAACATTACCATACAGTAAATTATCATACAGTAAAATTAGGAACAGGCAAAAGAACAATTAACAGTGAGCAACAAAAAAAGTTCAAGTACCAAGGCAGATACAGTTACCCCGGGACCAACCGCCCTTTCCAAGTTTCCAACTGCAAATTTCTTAGTTACTATGTAACTTTTTTTCTGAACTGTGGTGTTATAGCCTTTGCATATCAGAACTGAGAAATCATAACTTTTGCATCTCAGAGCCTCAGAATGATTAGGGCTTTCTCATATCAGAACGGTAGTACTGGAACGTCTGGCAGGCTGCATCTCATATACAGTATGTTTGGCTCTGTTTGGACCTTGCTGCAGAGCTGACAGTTAACTATTGTATAAAGTATAGGTTAACACGATGCCAAAAGGTACTGTATCATTTGTAATGTCATCACTGTGGATATGATAATGTTTCATTGTACAGTTTGTATTTTCTTCTTACTGTATTAATGAAAACTGAAACTGTTGGTACAATCTGTAGGGACACCATTACAAATGAGCTTCTCAATGGATAGTTCCCAAAATACAACAGAATTAAATATAGGGAAAACACTCACCAACACCCTATTCACTGTGGAAACAGTGTTAGTGATAATGTTCAGTGTCTTTAGGACATTTTTTCTGCTTCCAGAAATGAGTTTTACTACTTTTTTAATGTCAACAACTGTGCCTTTGATTCACAGGGTAAGACTTTCAAAGGGCCCCATCAAGGATCTACCCTCACTGTTTTCAAAAGTCGAGTTCCAGTCACTTCGTTCTAACTCTGTCTGAATTTCAGATACATTTGCATGCAAAAAAGACAAATTTGTTTCAATGATGCAACGCGCATGTGTGTCAATTACTGTTTTTCACCAAATTGTGACTTTAATCCCAAGCGGATGGATCTCTTAAAAATAGCAGCAGAATGGCTTGGACCCAATCAGGAAGATGAAGGCAGATCTTACATTTTTGCCTGCTGCCTACCCTTTTAAAGATCCAGGTTACACCCTCTGCTGGTTATACCTTTTTGCTCTCTAGTGTTTCCTGGATGTTCCAGTCTGCAATCAGTTGTCATGGTTCCACACGGATTAGACAACATCGTGGTGCAGGCTATCAAAACATGTCAGAGCACTGTGTGTCAGTGAATGGTCAATACAAAAGTGAGTTTTTTAATTTGTATTTATTGCATTTTAAATAAAACACACTGACCGCATTGCTAAAATTGTTCAAGAAGCAGGAGAAAACATTGACATCCTGGTACACATAGGGACTAATGATCTCGCCAGCCGGTCAGTTGTGGAGACCAAGGAACACCTGACCAGGCTTGGTGACAAACTGTCATCCATTTTGTCTGGCATCTTCTTCTCTGAGATCCTGCCAGTCTGGGAAAGGGGGTCAGAGGAACAAAAGGTCACAGAAGGGGAGATAGGGGAGCTAAACATGTGCCTCAAGGGCTGGTGCCAGGAAAAAGGACACAAATTTGTAGGGAACTGGCAACAGTTTTGGGAGTGAAAGTTCTTTAAATGTGATGGCCTGCATCTGATTAAGGAGGGAGTCAGTGCATTGGGGCAGATGTTTGACGTCTTTGCAGAATATTTGAACTAGCAAATGGGGAGAGGGGTGCAGCATCCCATATGTCAGATGGGAAGAACACCCTTCCCCACCTCAGCTAGTGGTCAAACAGGAGTTCAGCATGTTTGCAGTTCATTTGCATCACCAGGTAAGGAATAAGGTCCAGCTCCCCAAACGAGGCACAGGGGAAACGCCAGACCTCACCCAACAACTAACACACCGAAATCAGGCCAATGGAAAGTCATGTACATAAATGCTCACAGTCTGAGAAACAAGATCCCAGACCTGTAGGAAATAATGACAGAGGCTAAACTGGACATAGTAGCAATTAGCGAGACGTGGTTTACCAGTAACCACACTTGGGAGACTTGAGTACCTGGCTATGCACTGTTCAGAAGAGACCAAGGTGCAAAAAGAGGGGGTGGAGTGGCCCTGTATGCTAATGAAAATATAAAAGCTACAGAAATTCAGAATACACATAAGGAGCCAGAAGAACTGTGGGTCACCCTGGAAACAGGAAATGGGACAGCCATAAGAACTGGGGTTGTCCACAGGCCCCCAGACCAGGGGGAAGGCATAGACACATTACTGTTAGAAGATATACAAAACATGACAGCTAAAAGGGAGGTTCTGATAATGGGAGACTTCATCATGCCAGATACAGATTGGTCAATACCAGCAGGAACATCTGCCAGAACTAGACACATGGTGAATTCCCTGCAGGGGAAGGCCTCAAACAACTGGTACAACAACCCACAAGAGACAGGACTATCCTAAATCTAGTACTGACTAACAGGGAAAGGATCACAGATCTCCAGGTAGACGGTCACCTGGGGGCCAGTGACCATCATATTGTATGGTTCACTTTGGCCCCTACAACTAATCATCCCATTCCAAGGCAAAAATATGGGACTTCAGAGCAGCTGACTTTGATAAGATGGCCAACAGAGTTAAGCTAGCCCTGGCAAAAATAAATACAGGTGAGGTACAGACAAAGTGGAGCAACATTAAGGATGCAATACTTGAAGCAACATCCATTGTGTTAGAGAGAAAAGAAGTGCAAAAGAAGAAAGAAACCACTTTGGTTCTTAAAAACAGTAGCAGAAAGGTCAGAGCCAAAAGGTTGGCCTTCAGGAAATATAAGGGAACACAGCAGAATGAAGATAGTGAGGCATACCAAACTGCCCTAAGGACGTGAGGAAGGCAGTAAGGCAGGCAAAGACTCCAAACTGAGGAAACACTAGTACAAACAGTAAAATAAGGTGACAAGAGTTTCTATAGATACATTAGTGAAGCAGAAAGTCCAGAGGGCGTGCTAAAATCAGGAGGAGATATGGGGCGTGTGAGGAGGAGGAGGACCATGTAAAAGCATCTATCCTAAATAGATACTTCTGGTCAGTATTTACTGAAGAGAAGGTAAGGCAGGACCCACAGCTCAGCACCATGGACACAGGTGAGAGGGAGGTGAGCAGTAGTCCCTTTACAAAAGAAAAGGTCCTACAAGAGCTCAATAAACTCAGGGTAGAAAAGGCAATGGGACCTGATGGCATACATTCCAGGGTACTAAAGGAGCTAAGGGTGAAACTAGCAGAGCCATTATCAGAACTGTTTAGGGAGTATCTGAGCACAGGGAGGTCCCAGAAGACTGGAGAAGGGTTATGTGATCCCACCCACAAGAGTGGTAACAGGGAGGAGGCAGGGAACTACAGATCAGTCAGACTTACCTCTCAGTAGTGGGCAAGATTATGGAGGCACTCCTTAAGGAAAGAATAGTGCAACACCTGGAATCCATAGGAGCACAGGATCCAAGACAGCATGGATTTACAAAAGGAAGGTCCTGTGAAACTAATCTCATAGATTTCTTTGACTGGGTAACCAAAGTGGTGGACCAAGGGGGAGCAGTTGACGTCGCCTACCTTGACTTCAGTAAAGTTTTCGATACTGTTCCACATAGAATATTGATTAATAAGCTGGGTAGGCTCGGGGTGGGTCAGAAGTTGGTCAACTGGGTGGCAAACTGGTTGACAGACAGAAAACAGAGAGTGGTGGTAAATGGAATACAGTAAGAAGAGATGCAAGTCACAAGTGGGATACCTCAGGGATCAGTCCTGGGGCCAGTCCTCTTCAATATCATCATCAGTGACATTGCAGATGGACTGGAGGGTAAGGTTTGTCTGTTTGCAGATGACACCAAGATCTGCAACAGAGTAGATGATCCAGATGGGGTGGGCAGAATGAGAAGAGATCTGGATAAACTAGCAAAACGGTCAGAAGAGTGGCAACTGGGGTTTAATGCAAAGAAGTGCAAGATCATGCACATAGGGAAGAGAAGCCCTGAAGCCACCTATAGGCTGGAAGGGAGTTGCTGGCAGTCACAAGAGAAGAAAGAGACTTGGGCATCATCATCACCGATGACCTGAAATCATCCAAGCAGACCATTAAAGCAGTAGGTAAGGCTAGGGGGATGTTAGGGTGTATTAATAGGGGTATAACAAGTCGGAAGAGTGAGGTAATAATCCCTCTTTACAAGACACTGATTAGACCCCATCTGCAGTACTGTGTGCAGTACTGGAGGCCATACTTTCACAAGGACATTAACCAAATTGAGGCAGTCTAGAGAAGGGCAACCAAAATGGTGCAGGGACTGCATCAGAAAACATATGAGGACAGATTAATGGAGCTCAATATATATACCCTAGAGCAAAGGAGGGAGAGAGAGGTGATATGATCGAAACATTCAAACACCTTAAGGGCATTAACAAGGTGAAAAAGTCTAACATGTTTCAATATAAGAAAAATAGCAGGGCAAGAGGACACAGCATGAGATTAGAGGGAGGCCAATTAATGGGTAATGTGAGGAAGTTCTTTTTCACAGAAAGGGTGGTGGATGCATGGAATGGCCTACCTTAGGAAGTGGTAGATATGAATACAGTGCAGGGCTTCAAACAGACGTGGGATAGGCATAAGGGAGCAATACAGATGAGTAAGAATAGATAGGCCATTGACAGAGCAAAGGCCGATGGCACATTTATAAGGTAGAAAAAGAAATGGGCAGACTGGATGGGCCTTGTGGTCCTTATCTGCCATCAGCTTCTATGTTTCTATACAGCTCATGTCAGACATCAATATCACACTACAGGAAACATCAAATGTTAAAAAGTATCTATAGCCTAAACAATCTGGCTTACAAATATGAGGGTATACCAAATAGCTGGTAGTATTTTAATACATTAATCCAAAAAGCTACACCTTGCAAGTGTGAGAGAGCTATGTAGATACATATATCCGTAACTAACAGCTTTTAGATTTCCATATACAAATGAAATATGCTTTCAGTCCAAAACATGTTAGAAATCTGCAACAGAGTGGACACACCGGGGTGGGAGTGCGGGGTTAAAAAATGAGGGATGATCTGAAAAAGCTGGAAGACTGGTCAAGGGTTTGGCAACTGGGTTTCAGTGCAAAATGTACAAATTCATGCACATGAGGCACAGAAACCTGAGGGCAACATACCAATTGGGCAGGGAGGTATTGGCAACCACAAAACAGGAAAGGGACCTGGAGGTAATCGTTTCTGATGACCTGAAGGTAGCAAAGCAGTGTGATAAGGCAGTGAGGAAAGCTAGCAGGATGCGGGTACATAGGGAGGGGTATCACTGGCAGAAAGAGGGAGGTAGTGTTACCCCTGTATAGATTGATGGTGAGGCCTCACCTTGAATACTGTGTCCTGTTCAGGAGACTCCATCTCCTGAAGGACATATATAGGGTGGAGGTGATACAGAAGAGGGCAACCAAAATGGTGCAGGGCCTGCATCAAAGCCCAACAAGGAAAGACTCAAGGAATTAAATATATACTCTCCAGGGGAAAGAATTGAAAGGGGGGACATGATAGAAACATTCAATTACCTCACAAGTATTAATAAGGTACATGAGGGTAGCATTTTACACAGAAAAAGATGCTCAAGGACAAAGGGTCCATGTTATGAAGCTGGAGGGGGAGACTCAGAGGAGCCGTGAGGAAATACTTCTTCATGGAAAGGGTGGTGGACAGCTGGAACAGTCTCCCAGCCGAGGTGGTAGGTCTAAAAATGGTAACAGGATTCAAGCATTCATGGGACAGACACAAGGGGACCTTAGAAATAAGACAAGGGGGAGGTGAAGACCGGAGATCGAGTAGGGACAGTGGTGGCACTGTGGGTAGGGAAAATAGGGCAGACTAGGTGGGCCAAGAGGTCTTTAACTGCCGACAACTTCTATGCTTCTATGTTTCTAACTTCCCAAACATAGGAACCAACTGCCCCATAGTCCACCCCCCCACAGCAAAAACGATCCTATATAAGCATTTCCAATAAACAATCGAAGACCAGAGCTAAGTAAGCATTAATGCACGACAGAGGAGGGCTGTACTAGGGAATTAATGCCCAGTGGAGGGGGTTGGGGCGCAAAGCCGAAGGCTGAGTGCCTCCAACCACCAACTGAGCATTAATTCCGTAGCAGAGCCTGACTCTGAAGTGCATTAAAGTGCTTGTAACATCGCAAGTACAAGGCAGGTATTATCAAAATGTTCTGTGACTTAGAATTTAAGAAATGTGAGGAAACGCATTATTTTTGATTAAGAAATGATGGTTCACTTTCCTCCGTTTGAAACGCTGTAATCTCAGAACATGTGCATCCACGTTGCACAGTCCACATACATTTATATAGTGTTTACTAATTTTGAAACCAATCAAAACTTTGCATAACATTCTGCTACTATATCACTGTCAATATTTGCTCGTTTTTCTCGATGTCTTTGATGCTTTCTTCTCTGTTGGTATGTGAAACTCATCTGTTAAAGTACTGCATTGTGGGGGAAATGTACATTTCAATGTCCAACTATATGGCGCACTGTGCACATTTTACAGTTTTTTTTCCTGAAAAATAACTTACCACACTTCTGCTGATTAGACGGCATAATTATAATGCACCTTCTTTGCCCTTCTGTGACCAATCACAGTCCATGCTCACTGCTAGAGTTCAGGCGACGGCTCACTGCTGGGAAACTTGCTGCATCCTAGGAAACTGCCAGTAAGAAACAGTTTGAGGCGCCACCTATAGGAGACTACTGAGTGACTTAGTAAGTGTGATCCCAATGGCAAGCAGGCATTACTAGGGAATTAACACCTGCTTGCTATCGGGTCATGTGCTGTGTTTTCACCAATCACAATACTAGATTTGAGATAAAGATTATTTGCAATGTTACATGGCTCCGTAAACACTTTGAATTACAGTGTTTGGTAAACAGAAAAAAGCACAGTAACTAGAAACTTGTGCTCTTATTAATCCAACATGAAAAGTGGTTCATGACAAAAGTACAACCTCTGCAAACCTACTTTTAAGTGAAACAGGTTCCCAAGGAGAGAGCAATGATCGACAGTGGCCTATGTAGCATAATATGAAAACTGCATAGTGTTTATACAGCACAAACAGTTCACACCAGCCACAGGAGGGGCACTATTATAATAACACAATAAACATTTAGGATAAACAGAGAAAAATAATTTCCCAGGATCAGGCACCCTACCAGGGCAGAATATATAGGAGTATTTAGGTAGTTAAAGATTGAACTAGACACCATTACAGAAGACACTGTATCCAGCCCCCTCAAAAAAACATTTGAAAGCATCTGGAGATAAAGGAAAATATGTACAAATCCAAAAGAAGGAAGAAAAAAACTAGAAAGTCTGGATTTAAAGAATTATCAACTCATTTGTAGTCTATTAATCAGGTTTTATCCTTTTCCTTGGAAGGTGCCATGGCTTCAGGTCTCACTATCTCGAACTCCTGTCTGATATGGTCCACTGTTTTGCCAATTTCTGTTGAGTCCGTGAATTGATAAGTGTGTCCAGTGTAAAAGATGCAAAGACAGGCTGGCATAAGTAATGAATGGGTAATCCTAGACTCATCAACTGCACCCTCACTGCACCAAACTTTTTCCAAGCACTTCTCGCAAAGGAGCAATCAGGAATAAGTAGTTAGCTTATTAAACCTGAAGTGTAGAGAGTCCCAGGCAGCTCGTAACAGAGTATCGTGAACCACTATCTAGGCTGTGACCAGGAGAACATGCTCAATTTCACACCTTTGCAAAACGGTGGTAGATCTGGTATGACTTAATAAAACTGGAGGCCAACGCATCTGGATTAAGTTCCAGTGCCCCTGGTAGCCAAGTTTTAAGAAAATGAAGGACATGCTTGCCCTCACTCCCCTCCAGGAATTCAACCAGCCAGACTTTTGGAGCCCTGTTGGAAATCTCTAGGGCCTCCAAACAGTATCTCAATTGGGCATTGTCCTGTGCCATCTTACTGGACGCTGGCAGCACTTGGATGGCCGATGCCTCCACTGAAGCTGCTGATTGTGGCAACAACAATTATATCATCCTGTTCCCCTAACAGCTGGAGAATAGCTTCTACGTTGCCATTGATGTCCTACATGGAAGCCACCAAAGACTTCAATGGCAGTTCAGCTCTGGAGTCGGAGAGTAGAGTGGGGAGGGTTTGGTCTGTCAGTAGGCTGCTGCTGTGAAGACATTGGCCTGCCTCCCATTCCTTAGGTCACCCCATCACAAAATGGCATCAGGCTATGCAGAATTGAGTGCTGGATCAAATTCTGTTGTGCTAAAGTAAATCCCAACAGTTTAAAGAAAGTTTTAGGTCATTTTTGTTCAGAGGAGTGTAGAGCTGTGAACAAGTGCATCTCCATAGCAAGTGTGCTCGCTAGCTCCCATATTGTATTTTAGGGGCCTTGGATGACTGGGGTTGGAGGGTAGGGGTGTGGGTGGGAGGTTGGGGTTCTTATGGGTACTACATTGGCTGTGTTTTGTAGCATCTGATGGTGCCAGCTGCTGTCAGATGCTACTTAGGACAGTTCTGAGCTGTCAGAGTTTCCCTATGCTACTGCAGTTTTGGGAATTGCAACTGCGGGTTATGACAGCCGCCCACCTGGAATTGGGCTATGTGCATGTCATAACCCACAGTTGCATGAGGCATTGTGGGCTGCAGCATAAGTGGTGTCTGAACATGCTATTGTCACAGCCCGCTGATGCACTGGTGTACAGCACCTCTTGGAATGACACCGAGTGTATCACATGGCGTAAGTCGTGGAATACACCATGGAGAGTGACGTATCCCACCTTATGCCAGCGTAGCCTGACTTTGAATAAGGCCTCCAGTGTATCCTTCCCTCTGTCTGTTATTAGGAGTTTTTCCTAAATTAGCCTGCTAGCTTTATGGTAGTTTTATGACCCCTGGGGATCTCCATCACAAATAGGTTTATTGCCTTTCTTGCTCCTATAATGTATCCTGTCTCATGTGACAGTGATGTAGCCAAGCCCATAGATTTAGCATATACACTGCTTTAAAATCAGTTCACAACAGTAGAGCTGTGTAACTGTTCTTATCCAGTAAGCACAAATGGCTGCTGTTACAGTTTAGCAGATACCTGAGAGCTAACTAGTGGTGTTTCTGTAAGAAAACAGTTACTAAATAGCTCTAATTCACTATTTGTGTTTTCTATGTGTGTCAGGTCTAGCTAGCAGTAGTAAGTGTTTTCATTTTAAAATTTAATTTCATCAAACTACACAGAACAATAAAAAGCACAGAAATTGCCCCAGATCACCAATGCTATGATTAGTAAAGACTGTAGCTGTTTTCTTGCAGAAACCCCAGTCAGTTAGTTCTCAAGTATTTGTTAAACTGTAAATGTAGGTACCAGCATTCTATTAGGTAGAACTGGCAGTTAGTGCTGATTTTTTTGCTGTGTGACATGATTTTCAATTTTGTCCAGCTCAATCTGGATTCAGGGCCAAACATAGCACTATCACTGCATTAGCCAAGGTCACCAATGATTGGCAAACTGAACTGGATAAAAAGAACAATGTCTGTGCAGTATTCCTGGACCTGAGCAAAGCATTCGACACTGTGGACCATGAACTGCTACTCTCATCCCTACACTCCATTGGCCTAGATCCATCCTCCCTTAAGTGGTTCAGATGCTACCTCTCCGGTAGATCACAGCAGGTAAAAGCTGAAGGTGACCTCTCCACATTAAGACCACTGTCAAGAGGAGTCCCCCAAGACTCTATTCTGGGTCCTATCCTTTTTGCCATTCATATAAATAAAATTGATTCAACCCTTACCAAGTCCTCAGTACATCTCTTTGCTGATGACACTGTACTGTATGTCAGCAACCCTTCACCTAAAGTTGCTCATGAAATCCTACAAGCAGAATTCTCCTGTTACAACATCAGCTTCTCGAGAAAAAGCTTCTGCTAAATGCAAAGAAAACCAAAGCAATGATGTTCAAACCCAAAACTCCACCAACACATCCTCTTCAATCAGTCTCCCCAGATATGCACTATACTTGAGAAAATCTGGAGTATGTTGAAAATTTCAAATACCTAGGTGTGTGGATTGACAACAGACTTGACTTTACTCAGCATCTAGAACAACTGCTGAAAAAGCTTTGCCTAAGGTTTGGCCTCCTCTACAGATTAAAACCCTTCCTTAATAGAGATTCAAAGATGAGATTAGTCCAGGCCATCTTTCTATCAGTCATTGACTATGCAGACTTCTTCTATAGTCACTGCTCCACTCCCTACCTTCAAAAGTTGGATACCTTATACCATAGAGCAATAAGGTTCATTACAGACCTGCCATATAATACTCACCATTGTTCTCTCTATGATTCAGTTGGATGGGTTTCCCTTCATGTCAGGAGGAGCAGAAATGCAGCTCTATGGATCTACAGAGCTTTATCAAAAAAACTCCCAAGCTATATCCTGGACTGCTTCAACCTGACCACTCCCAGCTCCTCTGCCCTAAGAAGCAACAATATCATCCTGTTCAAATTGCCCAAAGTCAACACCAAACTAGGGAGGGCAGCAATCAGCTACTCTCTAGCCATAGCATGGAACACCCTACAAAAATCCCTAAAACTGTCCATTATCATTCCATTTACATCCTTCAAGCAGCACTGTATAGCCTTCTTCACAGAGAAATGCAATTGCTACCACTAGAGATAGAATAGTCATCTCACAAAACCTTATTCCAATCACATATGGCATATTCCTTCCAGCCAGACACCGCCAGTATATGGCACCCAATATTCCCTTCACCATCCTTGTACTCATTATGTGAGTGACTGTCATGGCCCTCATTGTGATATATATGTATTGTACATATTGTAGATGTTAGTTTAACTTTCTCTTGCCAAGCTTTAACATGTGAATTCTCTGTATATTATTGTGTTATAAATACCATTTTCTTGTTTCTGTATGTATAACTGTCTCATAAGTATGTGATGTAATTGCTGTGCACCAACTCGAACCTTGACCTTATCAGGTCCATCTTGTAAATGAGCCTTGCTCAATGATGATCGCCTGAATAAATAAAGATTTGATTGATTGATTGATTGATTTATTGTTGTTACTAATGTGAAGTATATTTTAATAAAGTATAAAAATATGTATTGTGTGAGTTATTTAATTAGTTTGGTGAATATTGTTTTATTATTTGAAAAAGCGTGATACACTGAATGAGTAGTGCAGTGAACCATTGTAATACAGAATCAAATGTGTAGCTGAAATAGTCACTGTCATCCTAGTGCTTCCATGCCATACCACACACAGGAGTGAAACTGACTTCAAAGTGTTTTGCAGTTTCCAGGCTGCAGATTCATACCATACACTTCATATATTTGTTCAGTAAAAATGTATGAAATAGGCCAGCCCTGTGGCACTGAGGGTTGAGGCACTGGACACAACACCTTGTGCTGCACAGATGACCCGGATTCGGGAACTAACCCAGGATGTCAGGGGTTGGGGGGCTGGATTGAGCTGTCATCCAACAGCTCTCTTCTCTTCTCACCATTCAGGTGTAGAATTTCTTGCTGCCCTTTCAAAATGCAGCTTTCTCTTTCTCTCAGTAGAACTGCAACACCAGACTCCTGGAACCTTTGAGCACAACTTCCTACCAATAAAGTGTAAACTCTCACTGCCCTTCACATATTTGCAGCCCTCTTCCAGCTAAAACTGCAAAACTGGATTCCTTAATCCAAATTCCTCCACAAATGGGGAAGGCAAACACGGCCCTGGGGGACAGGCAGCTGGCAACCAACAGGTAGGCCCTTTCCCAACCTTGCGCCCCATTTCCTGCATAGCAGCTGGAGACCCCGCCTTCTGGAGGGGCTCCGTGAACTGAAACTAGAACTCATAGTTCTTGAGCTTTTGGGAGCTTCTGGCAGCTCTCCATTTGCTGACATCACTGTCCCATCCAAAATGAATAATGTATGAATCTCCTTTGATGCCTGATTGGTTGTGTGAAAGAGCGCCAAGTATTTCCACAGCTTTTCCCCCATAAGTCCTCTGAAAGGTCCCATAGTCCTTGACAGCAATCCTGGCCCTCTGATTGGCTGAAACTGGGGACAAAACCTGCAAATATGGCTGCTGAATAACAGTTTCCATCTCAGTCCACTAATGCTGCCACTGTCATGCCCTGGTGCGGCCAGCAGAAACACTTTTGTTTTCATTTGCCCCCAAAGTCTGTTAGCAGTCCCTGTGCTCTTCAAAGCAACTGTACAATTTAACATTTTTATTCAGTCCTCTTCCTGTTGCTGCTGCCATTTTAGCCTGTCAACAGGCAGCACATACGTAATCCCACTGCAGTTCATACACTGTCCCCATTCCATGTACTGCTGCAGCCAATATAAACCTTTTTATTCCTTTATTGTCCCTCAGTCATATAGCTGCTTTAGTGCCCTATTGAAGAGCAGCTGACACCTTCAGGAGAACTTTAACAAAACATAATATTTAGACACAGTTTGGCTTGTATTCCACATTAGCTCGGTATTCCTCCTCCCCATTATTTATTATTGATGTGATTTGCATGAAAACAGGATGCTTGCTCCTGAAAAAGTTTATCTATTCTTATTGCTTTCTCCCTACTTCAAGTCATAATGCACTGCTTATGACATCACAGTTACTCCCATGGCAACAGATTGTGATGTCACAACAGAGGATTATGACTTGAGGTAAGGAGTAACCTATAGAGGCAGATGAACTCTGAGGTATAAGGATCATGTGTTCATGCAAATTTCCTCAGTAAGAAATAATGTTGAAGAGAACTGTATAGAATATATATGGAATGCCCCAGAGGGCACCAGCCCGAAGTACCAAGGGTGCAGGTGAGAAGCCATGTGGAGACAGCTGCTGCCAAGCAACCAACAGCGCCCACATCCTACCACCACTGTCCGCTATCCAGTGCACTGCCAAGCCCTCCTATGGAGAAGAGAGCTGTCAGATGACAGTTCAGTCCGGCTCCCCCTGGCTGACCCCCAACATTCTGGGCTCATTTCAGAATCTTGGTCGCAGCACAGAGTGAGGTCTTGCATCCAACACCTCAACCCTCAGCGCCACAGGGCCGGCCTGTTTCAAACATTTTTACTGAACACATATATGAAGTGTATGGTATGAATCTGCAGACTGGAAACTGAAAAATACTTTGAAGTCAATTTCTCTCCTGTGTGCGCTAGGACATGAAAGCAACAGAATGCCAAATTAACAGTGACTATTTCTGCTACACATTTGATTCCATTTCGTGATAGTTCACTGCACTACAGACTTAGTGTATTGTACTTTATCAAATGATAACACAACACTTCTTTTTGTATTTTATTTACCAATCTAATTAAACAACTCACACATATATACTTTAATACTTTATTAGAAACATAGAAACATAGAATTTGACGGCAGATAAGGACCGCTTGGCCCACCCAGTCTGCCCATTTCCCTACCTACTGGATAAGCTGCAGATCCTAGTTAACCAGCAGCCTACTTCTTCCTACCCCCACCCCCTAGAATTGCCTTATGACTGTCCCATGCATGCTTGAATTCCACCATTGATTTTGACTCAACAGCTTCACATTTGTACAAAAAAAAATGAAAATCATGTCACAGAGCAAAAGCAGCACTAACTGCCAGTTCTACCTAACAGAGTGCTGGTACCTACATTTACAGTTTAGCAAATACTTGAACTCAAACTTAATAGGTTTTCTGTAAGAAAACAGCTAGAGTCTTTATTAATTATAGCATTGATGAGCAGGGCAATTTCTGTGCTTTTATGGTTGTGTATAGTTTGATTAAATTAAAAGTTTTAAAATTAAAACACTCCTGCTAGCTAGACCTGACACACATAGCAAACACAAATAGTGAATTAGAACTATTTAATAACTGTTTTCTTACAGAAACCCCAGTTGGCTAACTCTCAGGTATCTGATAAACTATAACAGCAGCCATTTCTGCTCACTGGATAAGAGCAGTTGCACAGCTCTGCTGTTGTGAACTGATTTTAAAACAGTACATATGCTAAATCTATGGGCTCCACTACATCACTGTCACATGAGACAGGATGCCTTGTAGGAGCAAGAAAGGCAATAAACCCATTTGTAACATGGCTAAGATCAGGAACACGTAAAATAAAGACAAGGAATTGGCCAAAAGCATCACCTGGTGTACTTTGGAGATGGCATTAATTTAGCAATATTTCTGTCCTCAAAGTGAAGTACCACAGTGATCCACAGACCTTATAAAGCAGTGCAGCACAAAGTGAAATAGTATCCTAGGCAAGTGATACTTGTCTGTCCCACCCACCCACCCACCCAAATGCCCATGACTGTCTCCCCAACACTCACAAGGAATGTACAGGAATCTGCAGGTGAAAGCACCAGGAATGTGGATGAGGAGAGTGAAGCAACCGCCCAGCAACTTCCAGACTGAAACGCACCCTCAGACAGACCACAACATGAAATGTGGTGTCTTAAAATTTCACCCCTTTCCCGAACATGCCAGAGTAATTTTGGAAATATAGCTGTGTGAAATGGAGCCACTCCAGAAAGCAAGCAACCTGCAAACAAATGGGAGGCATGAAACAGAGGAGGAAACGGGATCAGAGTGACGTGGTACACACACAGAGAAGGTCAGACAATATGCTAAATAGATCCACTCGCACATAGTGCAAGGCACAAATCACGATATAATAGATCTCCCACGGTGCTTATTAAAAAAATAGCCGCACAGATCTGCTAAACTTTCACAAAGAAATCTTGAGACATAGTGTCTTTCTACTTCTGTGTCCTATTGTTTTCACAACATCACAGTATAAATCGCAGTCTGTGCAATGTTCGGAAAGTGCACTAAAGAAATGCAAACAGGAGAAAAACTGTCAGTATTATTTTATTCACACTATGAAAATCACAGTCATAGTAACCATATTCTCCTAGAAGCCATGTTACAAATGCATTAAGCCACTCTGAAGGTGGCATCTAATGGCGAATTAATGCATGGTTGGGCTGCTGTAGGCACTCGGCCTGTGGCCTCAAGCCACAACCCTCCCAACCATGCATTAATTCCCCATTAGATGCCACCTTCATCTTGGCTTAATGCTTACTTGAGCTGGAGATCCCCAGGGGTCATAAAACTACCATAAAGGTAGCAGGCTAATTTAGGAGAAACTCCTAATAGCAGACAGAGAGAGGGAAGGACACACTACGACTTTACATACAAATCAAAACACTCTGCATAACACATGTTTTTGAAAATGCTGGGTGGACTACTCCTTTAATGAGCTTCAGATCAACATTTGGATCCCTTCAGTCTTTGCTCTCAGAATTTCAATGGCTACCTGGGCAAATTGAAACTTTTCCTGATGCAACAGTGCCTGACGCACAGAGGAGTAATCCCACAGCTATTCAGCTACACACATATAGTTTTACAGTTGATTTGGGAGCTTAAAAGGAACAGATTGCAGGCAGCTCAATAGACCATGTTTCTAGGCAAATAAGTCATTGCACTCAGAACTACAAAGGAAAAACCTAGACAGTCTTCATGTATTGACAAACACCACTGTATAGCTATAAGCAGACTCAAAAATAATATCCTTCTGGGAGGGACTGTGCTGATATGGGATCATGTTCCACTGGCCTGCTGTCAACCACAGATGTCCCACATCTACTTCTGTATCTGGAATTTGTTTAAACATTTTTTTTATTTTGGGCCCTTTTTTCGGTGGGGAAGGTAACGCCATTCCAAAACAAGAGTTGGTGGGCATCAACAAAAGCAGGACTAGCGCTGATAAAACTGTTTATTTATTTATTCATTTATTTATTTTAATTGTAAAAGGCACACTAAGTCAAAGCTCATTTCCAGGTGCATCTCAGGAGTAAAGGGAGGTTAAGTGACTTGCTCAAGGTCACACAATATGCATGTAGAGGTTGTTAGTTTCAAACCCAGGTCAAGGTCTTCTGGGTCTCCAGGTTCACAGCTTAGTGCTTTCACTATCCAGGCTTTACCTATACACTATAGGGCTATACTATATACAGTATATAAATATACAGCACACAACAGAAACAGGACTTTTTAAATGCACTGTAGTTCCAAATACCTCCCCCTTGAATTTCTATATTGTTTTTTTTGATCTCTGCACATTGCCATTTGGTTGTTCTGGTCTTGGTCCCTGTAGTGGCTGATGAAGAGCCCAGTGAGATACTGCCAGAGATTGCCAAGATACATCAGCTCAACCCCAGTATGAGTCAAATGCCCTCAGTGTGGTGTTCAGCTGCAGTACTAGGCAGTCCATCATATCTCCAGGGCCCAAAGCTGGAATCTACTATGTCACCCTTGGGTCTTGGGGTGGCATCCACTATGACATCTGCTGCATGCTTGTGATCCTTGGGCCCCAATGGCACCCTTCAGTGTGTTGCCAGGTGTTGCTGAGGGTGGAGCTATACAGCAGGGTAAGACTGGTCTTCTGGATGCACTTTGCAGTTGACCTGCCTGGCAAAGCAGTAGTGGTCATCAAGGTGGGCACCATGTGGCTTGATGCAGGGCCACAGCACAATACTGGTCATCAGGGTGGGCACCACATGGTTTGATGGGCCCACAGTGCAATAGTGGTCATTAGGGTGGGCACCATGTGGCTTGATGCGGGGCCACAGTAAAATAGTGGTTATCAGGGTGCGCACCATGTGGCTTGATGCGGGGCCACAGCACAATACTGGTCATCAGGATAGGCACCACATGGCTTGATGTGGGGCCACAGTGCAATAGTGGTCATCAGGGTGGGCACCATGTGGCTTGATGCGGGGCCACAGTAAAATAGTGGTTATCAGGGTGCACACCATGTGGCTTGATGCGGGGCCACAGCACAATACTGGTCATCAGGATGGGCACCACATGGCTTGATGTGGGGCCACAGTGCAATAGTGGTCATCAGGGTGGGCACCATGCAGCTTGATGCAGGGCCACAGCACAATAGTGGTCATCAGGTTGGGCACCATATGGCTTGATGCAGGGCCACAGCACAATAGTGGTCATCAGGGTGGACACCATGTGGTTTGATGCAGAGCCACAGTGCAATAGTGGTCATCAGGGTGGGCACCATGTGGCTTGATGTGGGGTCACAGTACAATAGTGGTCATCAGGGTGGGCACCATGCAGCTTGATGCAGGGCCACAGCACAATAGTGGTTATTAGGTTGGGCACCATATGCCTTGATGTGGGGCCACAGTACAATTGTGGTCATCAGGGTGGGCACCTTGTGGCTTGATGTGGGGCCACAGTACAATTGTGGTCATCAGGGTGGGCACCATGTGGCTTGATGTGGGGCCACAACACAATAGTGGTCATCAGGTTGGGCACCTTGTGGCTTGATGTAGGGCCACAGCACAATAGTGGTCATCAGGGTGGGCACCATGTGGCTTGATGTGGGCCACAGCACAATAGTGGTCATCAGGGTAGACACCATGTGGCTTGATGTGGGGCCACAGTACAATTGTGGTCATCAGGGTGGGCACCATGTGGCTCGACGCAGGGCCACAGCACAAGCTCATAATGCAGTGGATGCGGGCGAAAGGCAGCCATGGGGTATGCCAAGCATTCAGGAACTGCTTGTTGGGCTCTGGCTAACCGCTCCCATTGCAGCAGGAGGTGGCGGGTGATGATGCACTGGGGAGGCCAGACGATGTGAGGAGCAGAAGCTCCTGCCCAACCATAGAGCACATGCAGTGTGATAAAACAAAGCCACAGAACATCGAGCAGTGAAACAAAAGATAATAAAGTGATAAGAGTGGAGCATATGTTTCTTTTGTGAGTTCTCTTTTTAAGACTCAGATGTTTGGCGCAGCCAAGAATGTCAGGGACCCATTTGCAATGTCACTGATGAGGGTCACCATTAATGAACCATGGTTTGATGTACACTACCAGGGTCACACTTCATGAATGGGAAGTTGCATAGTTGAGGAGGATACTAATGCAAACCTCAGCAAAGTCTCATTTTTAGAAGATCCTTGAGACACTCCATAGCTTTCTATGGAGAGTGATGGCAAGTCTGCTACCCCAATTTCAAGAATAGCTGGTGGAAGAAGCCATAACAACTGACTACATTATTCATTAAATAGAGGATAATGCATGGGCATCAATTAACAACCACTCTGTATTCACTTGAGAGGTAAACATGTGAACCTCGAGAGAGGTTTATAGTATCTGTGGTAACCTCAGGAAGTGAATTTTGTGAGGTTGTTAACTGATGCCCATACACTGTCTTGTATAGTGTATGGGCATCACTGAAAAATCACAAAGCACAAAATGGGGCAATTTCCAGAGAAGGCACTATCACTTGACAGTAACTGCTCATACCTGCAAGTGAAGATGTGGACACCGTTGGTTTTAAACAGCAAACTGCTCTTTATTAAAGCACAATTGGGGACCATCTGAATAGATTATACCTTTACTAAAACAAACAATTAAATGTTTACAATAGATACATAGTCTGACTAAAACGAGATGCAGTCGGATGTCACTGCGGGTCAACGTCGCACTGTGCATCTCCCGGAAGTGTCTCAGAGGTCAATCCTCAGTTCAGATAGAAACACTTCTGGATTCGGGGACATTCAAGATACTGGCAAAATAAAATACAAAAACATTCCTTACTTTTGTAGCACACTTAATAACAAGCTCTTACAGCCTTACCAGTGAAAGAGAGCAAGTATTTATTTATTTAGTTTGTGTTGACCGTGTGAGTGCACTAGACAAACTCTCCCTATTTTCAGGCACGACCCAGGGGAGGGGGATACAGATGAATGCCAACTGACCTTGAACCAGATTAAGCTGTTGGTGGTATTTTTAGTGAACGGTAACAGAGTAGATTAGCGCATTTCAAACTGGAGGAACATGCGGCCGTGCTGCCAAGTTAATTACAGAGCGAGGGAGTTCTAAGTTCTTATACCATCGATGGGTTAACAACAAAGTGAGGTCACATTGATGGTATAACAACTCTGTGAAACGTTAGATTTTGCCAGATAACAACTTTCTACCATACATTATTATACAATAATAACTGGTTACCACTTTTTCCCGTAGGAAAACCAGGTAATTATTCCAGTGTTATAACCAGGTCGTTATAATGACATTCATGCGCCCGGTTTCCCCTCTACTGGGCATGCATCACCTCACGCTCTTCCTTTCTTTTCTATGGCTGCCACTTCACTCATACTGGACAGTCCACATCCACGACTTGGCATTGCAAGCAGGCTAATAAATATATTCTTCACCTTTATACAGTCCTGCTTCCCAAAACAAAAAAAAGTGAAATGTTTCTACAAATACCATTTTAGCCTTGAACTTCCTCTTCTCTCCCCTCCCCTTCTGCCATACTCCTAAGAGCGATACACTTCACCGAACGACCGAAGTACAAGTACGTTTTTTTTTTAATTTTAACAAAAATGTCTGGGTACAAGTCTTTTGTTTTGCTTCCAAATTTGTAAACAAAAAAAGACGCAAACACTGCTTTGTCAGGAGCCGAGCCACAACAGACCACTTTGAAACCCCAGTTGCGGCTTGGCTCCATGGCTATATTTATTTTGTATAGTTGCATCAGCAAAAAAATAACCCCCAGCAATTATACAAAATAAAAGATGGGTCGCTAGTTAAAACTCAGATTTTACACACACCCTCAGGTGGGATGCCTTCATAAACCCTTGAACTCGGCTCTACGGGTTTGTGTGGCATCTCACCCTTGGGGTGTATAAACTTTGTTATAATCTAGCTACCCATCCATTATTCTCTATATAATGTAGCAGAATGTTGTTATCTGGCAAAATCTATCATTTCACAGGTTGTTATACCATCAGTGACCTCACTATGTTGTTAACCCATAGATGGTATAACAACTTAGAACTCCACACACTGTAACCAACATGGCAGCATGGCCGTTTTAGTCAGACTACTAATCTATTGTAAGCATTTAATTGTTTGTTTTACTAAAGATATACTATTCAGATGGTCCTTGATTGTGCTTTAATAAAGAAGCGGTTTGCTGTTTAAAACCAATGGTATCCACATCCCTCACTTGCAGGTATGAGCAGTTACTGTCAGCGATGGTGCTTTCTCTGGAAATTGCACCATTTTCTGCTTTGTATTTTCACTGGTGCCATACACTATAAGACAGTGTATGGGCATCAGTCTTTAACCTGCTGAATTCACTTACGTTACCATGGCTACTATAAACCTTTCAAGCTTTCCACAATTGCCATGGTAAACTCTTGAAGCAAATACAATGTGGTTGTGAACTGATGCCCATACATTATCCTCTGTATATACAACTTGGGTCAGGTAAAATGTCTTTTCTTAGATTCTGAGCATCTGAGTGTTTTTTGACATTTATAAGTGCAATTAGATACTTCAGACCAGGTAATTATTCTGTGGAATTTGGTTTTATAACACATTTTATACCAACGTATCCCAAAGAACTTTAAAATCTAGGAGTGGGAGGAGAGAATGTTGTTGCCATTTTAGGCACATATGATCATAAACAGCACTCAGACACAATATATTAGAGAGTGAGAAAAAGATCAAGCACAGGGTGGTTTAAGCAGCAGTTCTTTCTTGCGGGATGTAAAAAATGGCATTGCTGATTTCAGTTCAATAAGGAACATCGAATCTCCTTTACGAATCAGGATATTAAGTAAAACTGTTTTATTTGACCTGATTTATTTTATGAAAATCCAATGAAAAGATAGTTCTGACCTGCCCTGTTGACTTTAGGCCACACATGGTAGGCATCATAACACAAAGCTACAATAACCAGCCAGACTCCCAAAAAATGTTCTTTCAGTCTCTTAGGGGTTTTATTTAACTGATTTACTTCATGTTCTGGCATGACCCAACATTTCACCCTTTGGCAGACATCTGAAAGGGACATCTATTAGAGGATCACCATTAGTGAATCAAGATTAATTTTTCTAGAGTGTGTCGGCAGGATCAGGCCAACACCATCCTTTTTTTGGATCCCTAAAAAATAAAAAAGGTAAAAATCAATAATTTACCAACATTTTTTTCAGTTTACAGCACCACCGTTCAATAAGTAAGCTCACATGTTTCCTTATGGAATCAAAGACAACACATTTTTTGTCTGTTTTTTGTCACAGTCAACATAAATTGCTACTTTAAGTGACATGCCCAGTGACAGGAAGTGTAAGTAGCAGTTGTGGGATTTAAATCAGATTTACAGCTATGCACTCTGATCTCAAGGTAAGAATGCCCCCCAAAAATATATATATAAGTAATAAGCTTCTCCAGCGTGTGCATTATAGGACTTTAATATGCCCCCCAGGGGTGTGGTAATGCACAAGGCTGAAGGTCGAGTGTCCTATGCCCCTGAGAAGTGCATTAAAATCTTATAGTGCACACCCGGAGGGCTTATTACACTATGAAATGGCTCTAAGTAGGTTTTGGGGGAGGAGAATGAAATTTGGCACGTAAATGTGCACTTATAGAGAGTCATTGCATGGTCAGGTGACATCTCTTGGCCAATGAAATTTCTAGATTTTTCATGCAATTTTTCATTTATATTATTTATTTTTATTTAAAATGTGTCACCAGGAAGGCACACTGAGCTGGAGCTCATTTCCAGGTGTAACCTGGGAAATTGAGGAGATACAACAATAAATAAATATACAGGTACACATAAATACAGGAAACATTACACAGTACTATACAGATACAACAATGAATAAATATACAGGTATACATAAATGCAGGAGAACATTCCACAGTACTATACAGATACAACAATACATAAATATACAGGTACACATAAATACAGGAAAACATAACAGTACTATACAGATACAACAATAAATAAATATACAACACAGTATTACAGAGGTACAACAATAAATAAATATACAGGTATACATAAATATATGAAAACATAACACAGTATTATACAGATACAACAATATATAAATATACAGGTATACATAAATACAGGAAAACATTCCATAGTACTATACAGATACAACAATAAATACAAATACAGGTACACATAAATACAGGAAAACATTCCACAGTATTATACAGGTACAACAACAAATACATATACAGGTACACATAAATACAGGAAAACATAACACAGTACTATACAGATACAATAACAAATAAATATACAGGTACACATAAATACAGGAAAACATTACACAGTACTATACAGGTACAACAATAAATAAATATACAGGTATATATAAAAACAGGAAAACATAACACAGTCCTATACAGGTATGCCATATATACAGGAAGACATTACACAGTACAGCAATCAATAGAATCGGACAACAGTACAGTGATTAATGACATAACCATCAGCATGTATAATGAAGCAATCAATAGGATTGGACAACAGTACAATTAAGCAATAATGCCCAACAGGGTGTGTGTCGTGCTGGAGTAATGTCATGCCTCAGGTGGTTGTGGGCTCTACAATGCCAGCTCGACAACCCTTTTGTCGACTGGCATCTCACCAACAGGAATCATGTCAACTGCAAGTTGCAGTTTGCATGATTCCTATGTGTCTTCCGGTCCTTTTTTTTTTATCAGGGGTCTATGCCCCCCAAACCTCCCATGTAGGGGACTCTGTCAACCCTCCTGTCGTTAGTATTCTCAGCTCCAGTCAGAGTTGATTCAGGGTGGGGGTACAGGACCGGGAGACAGTGTGCCCCTGTCTCAGGCACACCAACACAGTGACCTGTCAGCAAAGTGTCAATTTTGCCAGCATGAGTGTACTTCACTGTGTTGGTGTCACCATACGTGGCTACTACTGGTGGTTGGGCATGAGGCCACAGGCCGGTCGTCCAGTACCTGAGGCATGACGATATCCAGCATGACACACACCCTGGAGGGCATTATTGCTATTATACAATGGCTTGTTGTTATACAGAATAAAAATCATTTTAAAATGTTTTTGCTAGTGTAGAAAAAATATTTTGTTTCTTAAGAGAGGAGCAAAGATGCAAAAATCCAATGCAATCAGTCAGAGGCTCAAAGTGCTGAGACTAGACCCGTGATGTTATACTGGGATAACATTACTGCTGCAGAGCACACACTGACCAATCGGGAGGCCAGCATTTTTCTTGCCATTGTATAATGATTAATGAAATAATCATCGGCATGTATAATGAAGCAATCGCAAATTTGACTGATGAATTAGTTTAGCTGTAGATGTAACTAACATTTATGTAACTAAACATTGTAGAGTTTAAGGCCACCCTAGAGTGGGACGGAGATAACAGTAAGATTTATAATAAAGGGGAAGGCAGGAATAGAGGGAGTGGAGTCATGGGGGAAGGGAGGGAAAAAAGAAAACAATCAGGAGCAGGTGCAGATGTGGGGGGGCTAAATGAAGGAGAGAAGAAAGAGCATCAGGGGATGGGGCATGACGGAGAGGCGGAGGGGTGGAGTTCCACAGTTTGGGCAGGCGGTGGGAGAAAGCACATTGGCCTTTAGAGGTGGATCTTCTGGGAATAGACAGAGTGGGAGTCATCATTTCCAAGGGAATGTGGTGGGGGGTAGGGGAGATAAATATACATGTCTGCAAAAAATGTTGTTAATGCATACATTGGGTTGATCCTAGTCCTAAGGCCCACAAAGTATGGAAATGTGTTGTTAGGGTTGTCACCCAGAGCCTCAAAGTATGGAAAAGTGTTGTTCAAGTTGTCAACCCTAACTCCCACCCTCTCCCCTATTCCATGACCATAGGCCTAGCTACAGCTCTGGTACCATGCCCCAAGGGGGGGGGTGCTTCATGTGAGCCCCTGTATGTTGTATGGTAACTAGTACAAGTATGATAAAGTTGAATTTTGTTGGTGTACATGCCTCTTAACAGCATGACCTTGTGCTGTAAATGGAAAACTAGGGTATGCATCATGTACTTGTACGTCGCTTTATGCATCTCTCACAGAATTTTGCATAAAACAGTATATGTGTTCCACACATGTAACTTGATTTGTACAGATCATGGTACAGGTCCTACACAAAGTAAATTGCAGGTATGTAACATGTATAATACTTCAGAGCCACATAATACTGCATGATGAGAAGTACAGTCTACAAATATTGTTGTATGTACAGTGTGCAAAACCATATGTAAACAAACATACTTATGTAAAATGCATATTCAGTATGGACAGAGCCTGCACTAGGCAAGCAGTAAATAGTACACAAGTAGACATACTGTAGATTGTTGTATGGACTACAGAGCATTATGTACAGTTAATTACAAATCTGCAACAAGTCCATTTCTTTACACAAGTCTCATAATACCATATAGAAATCAAGTCACGCATCTTAAAGTAATACCCACCTCAATGGCTCAACTTCAATAAGGCTGCTATTTACAAATGTTGAATGTGCTGGCCCTGTATGAGGTACCAGATAATTTATGATGCACCAGACCCATAGCTTGGCCTTGAGTCGTGAGGGTAGGAGATGAGACAGGTATGATATGTTACATTTATAAATGAGATGCAGACGTCTGGCTCCCATGTTGTGATACGCTTGATAAAGCACAATATGGGTGCAAAACAGTGAATCTTATTGTTGCCACTGTACAAGCTGCTATTTTAGCTTTATGTGATGCAACAATTTATTTTTGCACTTTAGCATTGTTTGGGTGTTTACGTCCACAGCTACCGGGATCTCTGATCTGGGGCTGTCATACACTACATCTTGGGCCCACATATATATACATATTTTTTTTATGTATTGTTTATTCACACTTCTTGCCAGCCTGCTCCATATCTCAGACTGCCCCTGGCATTTAGTGTGGCACAGGGTCGGGTCCGTATCTTTAAATGCCCCAAATTACAGTGGATATCTCTTATCCATTCATTATTGCTCTATCCAGCATAAACATGTGTTATCCAACAGATAAGTATCTGCCTCATACTAGAAACTCTAACTTTAAAACCATACACTGAGACAGTGAATCATAATTTAATTCGTACAAATAAAAGCACTAGTTTCCAATATTCTGAGCTTGTCTCCTTGTGTTTGATGACCTGTCCCACATTATGGGGGCCAGTGTCTCTCATTGTTCTGCATTTTCAGTCTCAGTGTCCCAACATTTCACTGATAAAATGTTACGCGATATAAAGTGTCAGCCTCAGCAGGTGGTGGATTTTATCCCAATCTCCCCATAGCTACGCTCTCTGCCTTCCCAATCTCCCAGCCCTGTACTTACCACCTGCTCACCGCTGCAGGCCAACACCAGAGCAGGTACCCTGGAATAACATCTGTAGACCCATGGCTGTCCTTACTGGCAGGTGTAAAGGTCCCCAACTCTTCCTCACGGACCATACCAATTAATGCCATCTTTACACACACCCACCTTTTCCCACGCAGTGTGACCCTTCATCCTAAAAGCTAATTTTTTGTGCATGAATGGTATAAAAATAAACCCAAATAAAATAATGAAAGGATAAAACTGATATTCCAGGGGTGAGTAGATCCTTTTAATTGGATATGGAGGAGGCAGAGCGTTATAACTTGGGACTGGTTCCTCTATGATCATAAAAGGGTATTGTTTAATAATAATGTTTGGGGCACAGCATCTTAAAAAGCAACATTTTAATGCCTAATACATATGAAAAAAATATTGTGAAATCTGTAGTGCTCCTTGCCCACTACGAGCCTTTACAACTGTCCTATATTTCTTTGCAATCTCCTGGGTCATACCTGAAAATAGGCATTTTTTGTCTCTTGTGTTTACCTGGTCAGCAAAGCTAAATAAATAAAAAGATTGTCTTGACACCTCTTCAAACACATCCTAGATCTGCTGCTGTTTATGTATAACCTGCCCCCACCCACCCATACTGCACAAAATTCAGCTTCATTTGAAAAAAACATCTGATGAAGAGATTTTACAGATCTGAAAAGCTTGTACATTTAAACTATTCATTAGCATAATAAAGGTAACATTTTTACCTAGCCAGTTCTGTTTCATTTACTCCTGAAAAGAAAAGCAGGTAGGAGACTGCTGTAGACGGTAAGTAGTAGCCTTCTGTTTGCATGTGGCACTTTGAATAAATATCCTTTTAAAATATTATTTCAGGCAGCAATTTACAGCTCATTTCACCGCTTCAGTCTGGTTACACTTGATAGAAAAACACTTATTTCAAAACAGCATTCCTATCTGAATGACTAACTCCTAGAATGCGTAGACGCAAACCTGTCAAGGCTGGTTATTCAGTGCTGGACTCTCCTACGCGGAGAGAAATCGGTCTTATTAAGTCTGGTTCTATTATCAGCAGGCTTTCATTGAATCACATTACTTTTGCTAGGCAGGTTTTTATATTCCTTGTGCTCAACAATTAAACTTAAAATCTACAGTTACACTAAGAAAACATTTCTCTGCCACAAATTGAATTTATATCTTAAAGGTGCTTAACCTCTCTTGAAACAGATATTTTTTCCCAAAATTCATATTTCTTTTCTTTGTCCTTCTTCAGCTTTTTATTATTATCAGGCTGAAACCTCATTTGCAGTACATGCTGCCCAGGGACTCATAACAAAGTAGAGCAAACTCTGGCCAGAGCCCACACAGCTGCAGCCACGCTCACCGAGGTCACACCGAAACAGTCCGTCCGCCGTGTCCAAGATGGCCACAGTGCAGTCGCACATGTGCAACTACTCATGCATGCACTCTAAATCAAATGTCAGTGCCCATCTTGCGTATGGTGGGTGACTGGCAGATGAAATAGTGCACCCATGGGGGGAGAGCAGTAAGAAGACAGTTTTGGAGTTGCACTCCAAACCGGAACTGTTGTTCGGTGTCAATTCAGTGGCTCGTTTTTTGAGCTACCACAAGATGGCTGCTGTAAAAATAGGAGCCTGCCCAGTAAATGGCTTAAAGTAAATTTCTAAGATTTTGTTTATCGCTTGTTGGCCTTTATAGCCCAGTATGCTAACCTTCTGCAGCCAACAGTGACATTTTTCGTCATGTCCTGTTCCAGAGGAAAGGGATCATAACTGGAGATGAACCCCTGACCAGCCAATCCCTTCCACTTCCCAGTCCCTCAGCCCCACCCCTGCACTCAGACAATTTGTGATGTCTCAGCAAGGAGAGCATGGGGGCATGACCCTAGCCATCTATGGGGAAAGTTTTCAATAAATTTTTATATATAGGTTTAAGCAACCTTGGAGAAAAATGAAAGCCACTGCTCAACTAATAGGGGCTCAGTTGCAATTGCTTCCCTCCTGAACAGGACCTGTTAAAAATTCTGTTTTTGGCTGCAAATGGCTAGCTCTGCCTTAAGGTAATGGGCTATAAAGTCCAACAAGCTAGCTTAGAAATTTCCTTCATGGCTGAGCATTCCTGTTTACCATGCATGGGATCTAGGATCAGTTCCCAATCCTGGATTCCCATTGAGATAAGCAGGAGGTCTAGTGCCATACCCTGTAGACACATTAAAACATTGGTAGAGGGGCTGGCCCATTGGCACAGTGGTATTGCCACAGCACGTGATGCCAATGACCCACATTTAGGAATGCACGTAGGTCATCAGGGGCCAGCCGGAGAGGAGGATTGAGCATCTCAGAGGACGCTCTCCTCCTCCAGAGATGGAGGGCTGCCAGCTCCGCTGCTCTATTGCTGCACCTGGGTGACTGCAGGTGGCAGTACTGTCAGAGTGGCATGGGGAGGGGGAAGGGATGCAGGCAGGTGCTGCATTAAGCACAGTCGCATGTTTGCTCATGTGCATGTGCACCCATGCTGCCTCCATCCCGAGGGAAGGGACCGTAAAGTGGAATGGCCCCAGCAAGGCAAGATGAATGTTGGCTTCCCACAGGCCCCACACTGGGGACACGGCTCTCCTTTGATCTGGGATCAGGTCCCAGAGGAGCAAAGTCCAGCCCATCACCCCTTGACAAGAGGGAGTGACAAGTGGAGGAAACTGGGTGATGGGGCTGGGGAAGCTGGCATGAAGGAGGGCCAAGCCGGAGAAGGGGAGCAAGATTCTGCCTACTGCAGCCTTCTCTCCACCCCACCCCCACAGCCCAGGCAGTGCTCTCTGCACATCATCACTTGAAACATGAAACAGAATCCATGGACAGAAAAAGGTGCAAAGTCCCATCATGTCTGCACTTCCTACCTAAGTCATGTTGAGTCAGAGAGTCTTAAAGGCTCTTCCCTCTCCCTTTCCCTTTCCCTTTTCCCTCCCTGGTGTGGTCTTTACTAATTCCTTGAATATTTCTTACCCTCTTTTGGGTGTCCCCACTAACCTGCTCCTGACATTGGTAAAACATGGGGGGCATGATTCTGAGTCACCCTCAGGTGGTGCACAGGCCCTGTGTGCTGCCTCCTGCTCCACTGTGCTGCCACATAAAATGGCAATAAGGACGTGGATGGTGCACCACAGGGAAAAGGAGTCATCACACATGCCTTATGCATGTACATGCACATGCATGCTTACATATGCACGCACACGCACACATGCACGCACATGCACGCACACACACATGCACATGTACATGTACATGCACACGCACACACACATGCACGCATGCACGCACACACATGCACATGCACGCACACACACACACATATGCACATGCACGCACACATGCATCACACAGTACAATGCACATATCAAATTCAGATGTTAGCAGGTGCAACTAGGGCAATGCTAGCTAGCATTCGGCAAGAACTTCATCAGATGTGGTATAATATACTGTTGCGGCGTGCCCCCTATGCATGTCGTAGCCCCTCTACATCACCCTATCTCACCGCCCTATCTCATAATGATTTTCGTCTACGTCTCCCTATAATGATGCAGGTCCCTCCCCATTACAATACAGATTCCTCTTATCTCAGTATTCTCATTCCCTGGTATACCCACTTTCTAGCATGTCCATTCCTGGGTAACCAGTGTTTCCACACTATTCTAGAATATACTGTAACCAGCATTGCCAGGGGTTGTCCCCAGTATCCCTGACTTACACAAGGCACAGCTCATGGCCAATTGGGAGTTGTGTTCCCTGAGGATTAGCCATATTTTGATAATTTGGGCCCGATTCCCAATTTCCAAATACAAAGGTCAGAATAATAGGTATGTAGCTGATATGGTAGCACAGCCGTTGCATTACTCACTACACCATCCACCTGGGCTTGGAAATGGATGGGACACTCCTGGGGCTGACAAGGAAGGATGATCAGTGTCTAGCAACAGCACTCCTTTGTGGTGTAAGGGACAGTGCACTTCACTATGTGATTGCCACCTTGCTGAAGCTGCATGGTAGCATAGCCGAGACACCAAGCTGGGATGCGGGCACTGCCGGATGCCAACGCGGACCATGTGCAAGTGCACAGCAGTACGTATCATTGCTCACCAACTCCCAGGATCAAATAACTGGTGGAAACACTCCCTGGCAGACAGGATGATACTAACCATCAGCACATCCCACAGCACGAAGGGGTAAGATGCCGGGTTTGGGGGCAGTTATCAAAAGGGGGTGAGTCAAGGCGCTATAGGAGAGAAAATCATAAATAAAAAAGGAGAATAGTTATGAACAGGGTAGGTCCCAATGTAATTTATAGTGACAGCACACAGTTTACCAGTTAACCAAAAGAGTTCGGGAAACATTGATCTGTGGGCAATTATTCATGCTCATCAAAATCAGAGGAGTCAGATATAGCATTCCATTGGTTTTAATAAACTGGGGTGCTTGAGATATGTCAAAGAACATATACTTCTTTCCAGTGGTTATTATTCTGTATTTATCCAGAGACATCTACTACATCACTGAGATCTGAGATCGCAGATTTGAAAACTTCTCCTGCCTGATATGGTTGGAACAGGACAGCCAGGATAAAAGAAAGCTTTGTAACTCAAATAATTTCGCCTCTTACAGTCTACTTTGATGACTAGCCCCGTCAATCAAGTGTAAATGAAACACAAAAGCTCTTCCTTCCGAGAGCCCACTAATTCAATAGTAGATGTATCTGTTGCATCCTCCTTCATCTACCCAGGCACGGAAGATTCCTGAAGAATTCTGAGCACCTGGTAATGAAAGGGAAATTTTCTTGAGAGTTTCTTGAAGGAAGGCCCAGTGCTTTCACAAAAATATCATTAGGCACATCCTTCTGATTAGGGAAACTAGAGTTCAGCTCATTAGGAAGACCCACAAGCCAAAAGGTTTTAAATTTCAGCTGCTTTTACACCAGTTCTATTTTCCTCCTTGTGTCTATACGGATTAGCTAAAGGTAACAAACAACCTGCACCTAGCCATGGCCAAAGCTCACCTTACCTCACTGGGACTATTTTCTTACTGACAGTACAAGGCCTTTGATCTGTTGATCATAAATTACTGTTGCTCAAACTTTATAACTCAGGTCTTACCCAGCCAGCTAATGTGGAGGTGCCCCAGGATTCCATACTGGGGCCTCTACTCCTTTCCATATTCATAATGAGCACCAAAACATAGCTGGAGGTGTCATCTTCATATAATCATCTTCTACAGTGCTCCAACCTTGTCAGATATCAATGCAGCTCTCCAGACTGAGTTTGATATCAGCAAAATGGTGTGAGAGTAAACCATGTGGTCTTCAACACAAGCAAAACTAAGGCTATGGTGTTTGGATCTCACAGCATGCTGAAAAAGTTGATGCCCCCCACCCACCCACAAAACTCCAGAGGGCAGTATTATTATGTGTGCTTTTTAATACCTGGGAGTATGACTCAACACATCACATTGCTATGGCAGGCATTGAAAATATCTCGCCAACTTACGGTCTAAGCTCAAGTTCTTCTAAAGGTACAACGCAGCAAAAGTGCATACATGCAAGGAGGCATGTGGTCTCCTTCTTCCTCCTACCCATTATAGAAACATAGAAGTTGACAGAAGATAAGGATCTGAAGGCCCATCCAGTCTGCCCATTTTTTCTACCTTATGGATGTGCCATAGGCCTGTACTCTGTCAATGGCCTATCTATTCATACTCATCTTTATTGCTCCCTTATGCCTATCCCATGCCTGTTTGAAGCCCTGCACTGTATTCATATCCACCACTTCCTGAGGTAGGCCATTCCATGCATCCACCACCCTTTCTGTGAAAAAGAACTTCCTCACATTACCCCTTAATTGGCCTCCCTCTAATCTCATGCTGTGTCCTCTTGTCCTGCTATTTTTCTTATACTGAAACATGTTAGACTCTTTCACCTTGTTAATGCCCTTAAGATGTTTAAATGTTTCGATCATATCACCTCTCTCCCTCCTTTGCTTTAGAGTATACTGTATATATTGAGCTCCATTAATCTGTCTTCACATGTTTTCTGATGCAATCCCTGCACCATTTTGGTTGCCCTTCTCTGGACTGCCTCTGTTTTGTAAATGTCCTTGTGCAGGTGTGGCTTCCAGTACTGCACACAGTACTCCGGATGGGGCCTAACCAGTGTCTTGTAAACAGAGATTATTACCTCCCTCTTATGACTTGTGAATACACCTACTAATACACCCCAACATCCCCCAAGCCTTACCTACTGCTTTAGTGGTCTGCTTGGATCATTTCAGGTCATTGGCAATGATGACGCCCAAGTCTCTTTCTTCCCTTATGACTGCCAGCAACTCCCCTCCCAGCCTATAGGTGGCTTCAGGGTTTCTCTTCCCTATGTGCATGATCTTGCACTTCTTTGTGTTAAACCCGAGTTGCCACTCTTCTGACCATTTGCCAGTTTATCTAGATCTTGTCTCATTCTGCCCACCCCATCTGGATCATCTACTCTATTGCAGATCTTGGTGTCATCTGCAAACAGACAAACTTACCTCCAGTCCATCTGCAATAACACCAGTAAGATATTGAAGAGGACTGGCCCCAGGACTGATCCCTGAGGTACCCCACTTGTGACCTGCATCTCTTCTGACTGTATGCCATTTACCACCACTCTCTGTTTTCTGCTTGTCAACCAGTTTGCCACCCAGTTGACCAACTTCTGACCCACCCCAAGTCTACTCAGCTTAGTAATCAATCTTCTATGTGGAACAGTATCAAAAACTTTGCTGAAGTCAAGATAGGTGACATCCACTGCTCCCCCGTGGTCCACCACTCTGGTTACCAAGTCAAAGAAATCTATGAGATTAGTTTGACAGGACCTTCCTGTTGTAAACCCATGCTGTCTTGGATCCTGTGCTCCTATGGATTCCAGGTGTTGCACTATCCTTTCCTTAAGGAGTGCCTCCATAATCTTGCCCACTACTGAGATAAGACTGACTGGTCTATAGTTCCCTGCCTCCTCCCTGCTACCACGCTTGTGGAGTGGAATCACATGAACCTTTCTCCAGTCTTCTGGGACCTTGCCTGTGCTCAGAGACTCACTAAACAGTTCTGATAATGGCTCTGCTAGTTCCACCCTTGGCTCCTTTAGTACCCTGGGATGTATGCCAACAGGTCCCATTGCCTTGTCCACCCTGAGCTTAGCGAGCTCTTGTAGGACCCTTTCTTTTGTGAAGGAACTAGTGCACCTCCCTCCCCATGTCTATGGTGCTGAGCTGTGGACCCTGCCCACCTTCTCCTCAGTAAATACTGAGCAGATGTGTCTATTTGGGATAGATGCTTTTCCTTGGTCCTCCTCCTCACACTCCCCTTATCTCCTTTGATCTTAGCAATACCCTCTGGACTTTCTTCTTTCACGAATGTATCTATAGAAAGTCTTGTCACCTTCTTTTACTGTTCATGCTTTTGTTTCCTGGTTTGGGCCTTTGCCTGCCTTACTGCCTTCCCTGCTTCCCTTAGGGAAGGTTGGTATGCCTCCCTATCTTCGTCTCGCTGCATTTCCTTATATTTCCTGAAGGCCAGACTTTTGACTCTGACCTTTTCTGCTACTGTTTTTGAGAACCAAAGTGGTATCCTTCTTCTTTTGCTTTTCTCTCTAACACAATGGGATGTTGCTTCAAGTATTGCATTCTTAATGCTTGCCAAACTTGCCTGTGCCCCCTCACCTGTATTTCTTCTTGCCAGGGATAGCTTGACTCTGTTGGTCATCTTAACAAAGTCAGCTCCTCTGAAGTCCCATATTTTTGCCTTGGAATGGGATGATTTAGTCCTAGTGGTCAAATTGAACCATACCATGTGATAGTCACTGGCCCCCAGGTGACCTTCTACCTGGAGATCTGTGATCCTTTCTCATTAGTCAGTACTAGATCTAGGATAGCCCTGTCTCTTGTGGGTTGTTCTATCAGTTGTTTGAGCCGCCTCTGAAGGGAATCTACTATGTGTCTAGTTCTGGCAGATGTTCCTGCTGGTATTGACCAATCTGTATCTGGCATGTTGAAGTCTCCCATTATCAGAAGCTCCTCTTTAGCTGTCATGTTTTGTATATCTTCTAATAGTAATGTGTCTATGTCCCCCCCCTGGTCTGGAGGCCTGTAGATAACCCCAGTTGGTATGGCTGTCCCACTTCCTGTTTCCAGGGTGACCCACAGTTCTTCTGGCTCCTTGTGTGTATTCTGAATTTTTGTATCTTTGATATTTTCATTGACATAAAGGGCCAATCCACCCCCCTGTTTTGCACCTGAGTCTCTTCTGAACAGTACATAGCCAGGTACTGAAGTCTCTCAAGTGTGGTTACTGGTGAACCATATCTCACTAATGGTTACTATGTCCAGTTTATCCTCTGTCACTGTTGCCTGTAGGTCTGGAATCTTGTTTCCCAGACTGCGAGCATTTGTGTACATGATTTTCTATTGGCCAGATTGCAGTGTGTTAGTTGTTGGGTGAGATCTGGCATTTCCCCTGTGCATCGTATGGGGAGCCGGACCTTTTTCCTTACCTGGTGATGCAGATGAACTACAAACACGCTGAACTCTTGTTTGATCACTAACTGACGGGGAGGGGTGTTCTTCCCATTCGACGTATTGGGTGCTGCACCCCTCTCCCCATTTGCTAGTTTAAATATTCTGCAAAGACGTTAAACTTCTGCCCCAATGCACTGACTCCTCCTTAGTCAGATGCAGTCCATCGAATTTAAAGAACTTTTGCTCCCAAAACTGTTGCACTAATTCATACAAATCTGTGTCCTTTTTCCTAGCACCAGCCCTTGAGCCACATGTTTATCTCCCTACCTCCCTCTCTGACCTTCCATCCCTCTGCCCCCCAGACTGGCAGGATCTCAGAGAAGGAGATGCTGGACAAAATGGATGACAGTTTGTAACCCAGCCTGGTCAGGTGTTCCTTAGTCTCCACAACCGACCAGCTGGCGAGACTGTTAGTCCCTATGTGTACCAGGACATTGGTGTTTTCTCCTGCTTTCTGCACGATTTTAGCAATGCTGTCAGTGTCTCTCCATGCTGATGTACCTGGGAGACATCTGACCATTACCCCCGGCAGGAGGTAGGTATCAACTCCCCGAATCTTGGAGTCTCCTATGGTCAGAAGTGTTTTGGATTTCCTTTTTGCTTTTTTTGTTTTGGTTCCTGTTTTGGGTGAGTTTTGTTGTGCTAGCTTCTGTGCTGCAGTGTCCTGCTGTGCTGTGTCCTCTGCCCTTTGTTTGATTTCGGACATAGAGGCAGATACCTGTTTGTAGTTTTTATATGGTTTGTGGAGGTGATACATTGGAGAGCACTGACTATGGGGAAGTTATATACTACTCACTTGCTCACAGCTTGTAGAAATCTTTCTGGATGTATCTCTACTTTAGAGAGTGGATGCACCTACTATGGAGTCAGCGATCCTAGACTTAGTACTCACCAACAGGGACAGTATAGAGGAGGTGAGAATGTTGGAATCTGTGGAACCAGTGACCATAAGACAGATTGGTTCAGCATCCAACTGGAGTCAGAGAAAATCAGTCCCAGGCTAAAGTCTTGGATTTTAGGAGGGCTAGTGGTTTTGGAAAAATTAGGGAACTGCTGCAGGATAAACTAATGGAGTAAGAGAGACAGTTGGGGTGGAAGCAAAATGGGTATTAATAAAAAACAGGACAATAGGGGTCACATATCTCTATGTAAGAGCAATCAGCAAGAGGAAGAGGGGTAAATAAAACATTGTGGTTCATGAGGGAAGTAGGGGAGGCTGTGAGGGCTAAGAAAAGGGCATTTGTAAGATACACAACAAGCTAAGCAGAGGGAAGCGGGGTGGAGTTTCAAAGCAGGGTGAGGAAGGTCAACATGATAGTACATCGCAAAGGCTGAAAATGGAATTGAGAATTGCCGAGGGTACAAGGAAGGAAAAAAAGACCTAATTTCATTACATAATAGAGAAGAGGAAAATGAGAGATGGAGTAGTCAGGTTGAGGTAAGGAGAGGCATGGGAAGAGGAAGATAAAGGAAAGTTGAACATTCTGTACAGATTATTTCAGCTCTGTGTTCACACTGGAGGATAAGAGACTAGTTCCTAACTTTGTCATCAGCACAAAAGGGGTAGGTTAAGGGTCAATGTGGATCCCATTCCAGCAAAAGGTATTAGAGTGCTTAAGTGCACTTAAAGTGAATAAGTTTAGGGCCCAGACAGGATACATCCATGTGTACCTAAGGAAATGGGGCAGGTTCTAGATGAATCATCAAGCAAAAAGACAAAGCATAAGGCTGGCCCAGCAGCAGTGAGATTGGTACTGCCTTCCACCACGCTTGGCAACTGGAGATTGGGAATAATGTCAGGTTTCTGGGGCAAACTTAGAAAGGAGAGGATTGAGGTCAGAAGGCCTGCTCTCATTCCCTGGGGGTGAGGGGTGGCTTGTCAATTTGCCAAATTACTGCCAGCAGGTGTAGGCCTAGGGGCAGTGCAAGACAGAGTGGGCAACATGGGGAGGAGCTACAGGACTTGCACGCTTGACGGAGTGCCCCAGCACTGGCACGGGAGAAACTGGGAGGAAATGGCACGAGGCAGGTGTATGAAGCCCTGTGTACTATTCCTCACATGCTTCTACCTTTGGAACCTGGAAGGAAGTTCCGGACTGAAGGTAAGTGCCAAAGAGGGTGGTAGATGGTGAAGGATGGCAGGGACAGGGTGAAAGGGAGCACAGCACCCCTTGTCCGACGAGATGAAAACATATGTGGAACCAAAGAAAAAGACAAAGCACTAGAGCTGCTATGCTTAATGGAATTTATTCCTCAGAAAGTGCTCTTCAGTGCTGTTCAATGCTATATAAAGTGCAAAGCATTATAAAGTTGAACCACAAGCTGAGCTATTCAATAGCTCACAGGAGGCAGGCATAGTACCCAGTGAATGGAGGGTGGCAAATTTAGTTCCCTTACACAAGAGCAGGAGTGTGGATGATCCATGGAACTACAGACCAGTCTGCCTAACGGCTATCATGGGTGAGCTGCTAGAGACCATAATACTGGAATGGGGAATGACTTTCCTGGAGGCAAATGGACTGCAGGACAAGAGACAGCATGGGTTCATTTGGGGGAGGTCAAGTCAGGCAAACTTGATCAAGTTCTTCTATTGCAACAGTTCTCAAACTTTGTCATAGTGAGCCTCCCCTAAGCCATGGGAAAGATCTTGAGCCTCCCCCAAAATACTGAAATATTTTTGGGCCTCCCCATAGAAAAATAGCCTACTTTTCACAGTACATCAGGAATAAATTGAAACCTCTCTGCATAGCTGGCTCTCATGTTATTAAGTTTATTGTAACCCCCAACAGGACAACCTACTTGCTCCAATATTTTGACTCTCGAACCACTGTTTCCCCTTACTGCCATACCTTCATGGGTCAGACTGCTTTTTCTGTTTCCCCTCTAACTGGAATAACCTTCCTGCTGACCTCTGCCTCTCCCCCGCTCACCCTGCTCTTAAGCAACTTCTCAGGGATCATTTTGCTCCCTCCTGCTCTTATTCCTAGTACCTGTATGGTTAACTCTTGTATTTAGACAGTTCTGCTGCCAGTCTAATTGATCAACTGTTCCTCGCATTGTTAGTTTATTGTTCTGAATTTGTTTGTACTTTTATTCGCTTTTGTATTTTCTTGAGTGTTTTGCAGTTACGTTTTGAATTGTATTCTCTCACTACCCTTCCACCCATGGCACACCTGAAAACAAGCCATTGCTCTGTGTACAGTACCTTTCCTTGGTCACAGACTTGCACTAAATACATAACTTCACCTACTATTATCCTCTTTCAGTTTGCCTAATCCTTCACACAAAATCTATACAGTTCAAATTGAAATATAATACTTTTTCAAGACTCTTTGAGCCTCCCCTGAACAGGTTGGGGCCTCCACAGGAGGCTGCTCACCATTTGAGAACCCTGTTCTATTGGATGACAAAGGTGATGGACAAGGGACAGGCAGTGCACTTACTGTACCAACTTCAGTAAAGACATTCAATATTGTCCCATATGGCTGGTTTGTGAAGAAGATCCAGGGCTTCAGAATTTGGGGACAAAATTTGTATGTGAGTAGGAAATTGATTATGTGACAGGTCCCAAAGGTTGGTAATAAATAGGAATACTCAAAAGTCAGGTGGTCAATGGTGGAGTGCCACAGAGCTCGGTCTTGGGACCAGTCCTCCCAACAATTTTATCTGCAACATATAGGGTAGGGATCCAGGGCCAGATATGCCTTTTTACACACGATACTAAGATCTGTGGTCAGGTGGATAGTGAGGAGGGGATCAAAATCATGAAGGAGGACCTGAGTAGATTGGAAAGGTGGTCAAAGATAAAGCACTTGGCTGGTCCGCCGGCACAGTGGTAGGACTACCACTCGCAGTGCCAGTGACCCGGGTTTGGGAACGGACTTGGGTAGCTGGAAGGCTGGCCGGGGGGAGAAGGATTGAGCACCCAAGGCTGCTCTCCTCCTCCAGAGCAGGTGGGTTGCATGTCCCTGTTGCCCACCGCCACCAGGGTGACCCTGGAGGTGGAGGCAGGGACATCAAGCAGAAGAGAGGGGTTGTCAGCAGGGAGCTGAGAGTTCAGACGCCTTGATGTGCATTGCCCATGGCTTCCAGACATGCTGACGTCCTGTGGAGGGTCCAGAGAAAGCAGGAAAAACCCTGCAGTGCTCTCTGTAAGCAGAGCTTCAGGTTCTGATCCCACGGCCCATGCCAAGTACTGGTGACAGATCCCAACTAAAACACAGACGCCAGGCGGAGTGAGGGGCCCCGCCTCCACCCGTCTGGGGCAAACCAAGGCTTCATGGGTGATAGACTGCACCAGTCAGATGAACAGGGACATACAAGGCCATGGAAGTCTCCTGAAGGTAAGGAGGCACTGCAGTGAGAAGGGGAATAAAGAGAATAAAAAAGATCGGCACTTAAATGCAAGGTGATGCACATAGGTGGAAATTCCTAGCACTGAATTAATAGGGTGGGGAAGTAGTAGTGACCTAAAGAGGAAAAGGGCTTGGAGTAAATAATACCAGACCACCTGAAGGCATCAGCAATGCAGCAGGGTAGTGGGATGGTATTAGGATGCTAGGTGCACATGGAGAGGGATTGCCAGCAGGAGAAGGCACCTGCTGCCACTGGATAGGTCACTGGTTCTGCCTCAGCTGGTGTACTTTGTGCAATTTTGCAGTCCACATCTGAAGAAGGACCAGGATGAGGTGGAGGCAGCGCAGGGAAGGGTAACCGAGATGATCCTGGGACAGCAGGAAAAGACATATGAGGAGAGGTAAGCAGATGTGAACATGGACACGCTTGTGGTGAGAAGGGAAACAAGCTAATCTCTCCATGGGTTAAATAAAGCAGATGGTGTAAAATTATTCAGATTGAGTAGGAACACTAGCCCAGAGATGACTGCAAGAAACTGGCTGGGGCAAGTTTTAGAGCAATACGGTACCAGGAAGTACTTTTTCACAGAGAGGGTGGAGGAAAGGTAGATTAGGTTGCTGGAGGAGTTGGTCTGTGTGAAATCGATGAAGGGGGGTTCAAAGACAGTGGGACATATACAAGGGCTTGGTAAAGCCTACACCAGAAAGGGAGAGGGGAAGGGGCGTGAGAAGTGAGGAGTCTCTAAGGCTCTCACATTCAGCATTTGTTAGGTAGGAATGGGCAGACACAATGGGCCAATGGACCTTTTCTTGCTGACAGATTCTATGTTTCTATGATGCCCTTAGCTATTTTCACTTCAAATTCATTGCTGTCTGTGACAAGCATGCTCCTCTTCCAAGGATCCGTGTCAAATGTTCCCACCTTCCTTGGATCTCAGTTGAGGGTATTGCTTAGCTCAAAGCTTAAGACAGTGCTTGACACCTTCATAAAGCCACTAGCTCACAGTAGGACATATTAAAGTGCAATACATGCAACGTTGAAATGCCTGCCCAGAAGTAACCAGGTTGGACAAGCCTTAATACTTTGCTACTGACCACCAGAATAACATTAATAACCTATCTAAATTCTGGAAATTCATCCTTTCTCAGTCAACTGCCATGCTCCTCAGACTAGGTAGATTCACCATCAATAACCCCATGGAAGCTGCTTTCTTATTCAATGACTATTTCTTCTCCTGTACTACAATACTTCACTACACCCACCTCCCCTGCCCATTGCTTCTCCCCATACCCCCTCTCCTTACCCCTTCTTGCCTACTTCATGTGCCACCACCCCCACTGGTACATGAGAGGCAATTTGTTCCAGAATGCAGTGGTTATCCCTTACTGTTTGCAAAGGATGTCTTGGGTTCTTTCATTTCCCTCAGCAATTATCACATTATCATATGAACACTGGCATGTTTGACCCAGCCCTTTGAGATGTTTTACGCGTGTGTTTTGATGAAACCAGTTGACTACTGTACTTACACATTTTCTTAGAAAAAGAATGCTCCGCTCTGAATGACATTTAATTGCATATTTCAGTTACAATGCCCATTTGCTATAAGTCATAATAGGTATGTAAATGGTGTTTATATGTTTGTATCTTACCTTGTAGGATCTGCTTTACAACTCCATAAGAGTACTATGACATTTATTAGTGCTGTACTTCTGTTTCTGATGCTATTTGATATAAAGTAATGTACCTGTAATGTAATGTATTTGTCCTCAATGTGACGAGGTACCTTTGGAAATGAACCTCTGGCTTAAAGGTTGTAAACTGATGCTCAAATAAATAAATAAAATAAAATAAATAAAGTGGTGTGACCCACTATAAAGTCAGTTTCAGGAAAAGTAAATCCCTGTGTATCAGATATGTCTGTACACAGTCTGCTTAGCTGACTTCTTCAGGAGAGAAGTGGGGTAAAGTGGGAAGTAGGAGTCTGTGGAGGGTGGCAGACTCCTGAGTGACTCCTACTCCCTGAAAATATAACCATCTACCTGCCTGCACTGTGCTACAAGCTACCTGAAAACAGCAAGCAGTGGGCTTATTTGAACTGTAAGCCAATCCTGTCATTTGCACTGTGAGTCAATCCTCAAACTCATCAAACTGCAAGTCTGTGCTGCCTGTTTTAGACTGTGTGCTTTTAAATCCAATTGCTGCTCTACCCCTAGGAATAAATTGGAGGGAACAGGTCTTTCTCAGGTAATCGAACAGCCTGCTTGAGTAAACTACAGGACTGGGTCTGATAGTTAAATTGACTGCATTTTGACATCCAGAGTTGATCATGTTCTTCAAGCTTGTACAATTTCTGATGCACTGAGTGACCACATTCCTGTTGTCTGCACTGGATTTGCTAGAAGGCCCTTTCCTCCTCTAATTTGTATTTTTTCAAGGTCTATGCGGGATTTTGATGCTGTTCATTTTCATAATTTAGTTTCTTCTGTTGATTTGTCTTTTCTTTTTTGTATTTCAGAAATCAATTTTATGTTAGATTACATCGCTTCTGAATTTATTGCAGTTTGTGACAAAGTAGCCCTAATTAGAAAGTTAATGGTGAGAGATAAGGACCACAGCTGGATCACCTCTGGATTAATTCAGTTGATGCATAGCACAGACAAAGGTTAGAAAACATGTATAAAGGAGAAAACAATTACTAATTTGATAGCATATAAAAGACTATCAAACAAATGTAAAGGAAAGGTCGGAAGGTTAAATTAGATTTTTCCTTAAATAAACAGTTTGAAGAAAATAGTAGTAATAAAGATACTTGGAAGACCTTGAGTGAGTTACTGGGACAGTCTAAATCATCGCACTATCACTTCACTACAGATTGGTAATGGAGATATTTTTTGTTGAAAGAAATTGCACCAAGTTGAATTTGAGTTTTCTAGTGCTATTAATTTAGCCCCAAGACAGAAAACATTTTACTTTTGGGCACAAAAGAATCTAAACATTGAATAGTACATTTGTATATAAGGATACATTAGTTGAGGAAATGTTTATTTCAATAAATGAACCTAAAACACAGAATGGTAATGATGGTATTGACCTTAACCTAGTTTCCCAATTATGGATTTCAGGGCTTTTCCCTTATGCACTTTGTTGAATTTTTCTTTGCAGACAGGTGTGTCCACAGATTTGGAAGCAGGTGACCGTGGTAGCAATCTTTAAATCTGGCCAAAGAACTTAGCAAAAAACTGTAGGCTAATTCTCTCCTCTCACTCACTGTCCAAGGCTCCTTGATAGGGTGGTCTTGACCAGATCAATGCATGCAGGCAAAATAACATCCTATTCTTTTGCCAACATAGTTTTCTTAAGGGCATGTACGCTTACTGCTCTAGTCACATTGACCGCCTAGCTTCATGAGACCTTGGACATGCAGGTATGGCAGCTGTGAGTGTTCTTGATTTATCAAGGGCCTTTGATTTGTTGCACCAGGGTCATCTGCTTACCAAACTCAGGGACTTGGGATGTACTGAAACTGTCTTAAGTTGGTTTGAGAATTATTTGATTGACAGAACACAAAAAGGTTCTAGTAAATGTGTTTTTATTTTTTTGTCACCTTCAGCCAGAATTAATGTTGGAGTGCCTGTTTAGCATTTTTTTTTAAACTGAATTATCATTTGGGGATTTTAAATCACATATTTTATTTTACGCTGATAACATTGCTTTATTTTTCAAGGGAAAAAAATAAATAAAATCTCTGATTTCTATGTCACAGTCAGACTTTATTTTGGTCCAGAAATGGCTACAAAGAAATGGTTTGTTACTGAATGTTTCTAAGACCAAGTCCATTGTATCTGGTAGTAAACCATAGGTTTTGTCTATAGCTTCTTCAGTTCTTTTATGGGATGGCCAAAGTAATGAGGATGAAGTGGTAGATTATTTTAAGTATCTGGGTTTTTATCTGGATCAATTGTTTTTTTACAATGTCCATATGTATTTCCTGATTCAAACTGTAAATAGTAGACTTGGCCAACTCTATAGACTGCATCATTGTCTTTCCTGTAATTCTAAAAAGCTTTTGGTTCTATTACTTATATTTTCAGTTATTGATTATGGTTTGCGGGTGTACTGTTAGAGTCAAAATGTCATATCATAGTGCATGCAGATTTGTTCTGAACCATTCAGGTATACACATCATTGTATTTGCATTCCATGTTTAATTTGTTTTAATTTGAAGCTTGCTGTGTTTATTTTTGTTTGACTGCCTTTGACAATGTTTGCATGGCTCCAGTATCCTTTTCTTTTGAGGATTCACTACAATGTAATGAGACTGCTCATATTACACATTCATCCACAGCATCAAAACTGAAACGTCCTTTTACAGAACTGTATTGGCTCAACGTTCATTTCTCTATAAAGCAATCAGAGACTGGATTTGTTACCTGCTGACTTTCATTGGTCTAGAACTTATGAACCATTCAACAACAAAACAAAACAATATTGACAGAATCACGCAATTTGCAAATGTTTTAACTAATTACTGTATTGTGATCGTGTTTGTATTTTTTGTTATATACTCATTATGTCTTTTGGGTACTCATTGAAAATGGGCATTTGATGACCTTGGGATTTACCCAGTTAACAAATTTAAAATATATACATATACAGTATATAGCGTAACCCTGTCAATGCAGGAGCAGACTATATTACACTAATTATGAATGCATGATGTGCACTGTAAGCCAGCAATGAAGTAAATCAATTTTTTTTTATTCTTATTTTCTTAGCCCCTCACCTTGATTGTGTTCCATATTCTCTAATCATTTGGTTCCATCCCCCCCCCATCATCCACACAGGTCTCACTCTAACCAGCCACCTGCACAGAAAGGATTTGTGTCCAGGCTTACACAAGTTTCAGGGTTGCACTAGGAGGGGGCTTGCAAAAGCAATGCCGGGAGAAATAGAGGGAGCAAGCATGGAGAAATAGGAAGAGCAACAGTGTCATCCATTATTTTTTGTAGTTTATCTCTTTATTCACCTCCTCCCAACAAACTCTGTTTGGGCTGAAATCACACAGGAAAGCACACTCAGATGGCGTAAATAAAGGAACAACTGCAAATAGCTTTTATATATCAGCCTTTGATCCTGCACACACCACCTGGACAAAAAAACAGCAGTTACACCAGTGCTTCAAGTCTTTATGACTATTCTTCATAGAGTAGAGTTTCATAACTTGTCAAATGGTATTTATACAGACTTCATAAAGGCATACCATCAAATAATCAATCTTCCAGCCAAGCTCATAGAATCCACAGGTGCTGCCACTAACATGCTGACAAGTTGAAGCAAACATACACCAATATAGTAGCGCTGATTTTGGTTGCAAAATAATAAGATTTATTCAAATAGACAAACAAAACAATAAACAATGGCTCAACTGCTTCAAGGCACTCTGCTTCTTTGTCAAGCAACTTTAATTCAGAGTGACAAAGCTGTTCATTACACACCACTCTCTGGAGAAATGGACAACTCTAACTGAGCACATTCTACTGGATCCTCACACAGTTCAAATTCATCGTTACTCACATCGCTATTTCATCTCCATATTGGATCTAGTGGGTCTGCAATTATTGTCTGTCTGTTTGAATAAATTGTATTATTTTTGCAACACAGTTTTCACTGCTATATTTGTGTTTATACTACCAAATACATCTTTAAAGCAGTAGTATCAGTTAGTTGGCAACATATTTATCATATAGTTTTATCAAAAATATCTTTTGGCATCCTTAGATTCATTGTCAGCGCTTTTAATGTTCTTAGATATATTTAAAACAGCTTTTATAGCTCATTTTGTAATTAATGACTCATGTCATTAAAGATGGCTACTACTTGCTCTTTTTAAATCTTTTCTGCTGAGGTTACCTGTTGAATGTACATGCAAGATGCATATTATGGATGTATTAGGATGGTAAGGTAATACATGTTTCTGAATAGCACAACACTGTACCAAGATATTTTTTTCATGGAGGGCATGACATGGGAGCAAGAACTTTCAAAAGATGTATCTTGGTTCAGGGATGAAACAATACAAAAGAAAAAAATGTATATTGATGTTTTTATTAGTAAACATTATTGTGGAAAAACTAAATGGTGACTATCAAATATGACTGCTCTTAGTGCATTGATGACAGGTAAATACTATCAACAGTAATAAAATATTAGTGAAAAATAAATCTATGCTCAAAACTAGAATTTAATAACAAATCCCATTTTGATTAACTTATTTAAAACCTGTGAACTATGAGATACAATAAAAGGAAAAGAGGGCCAAATGAAGAATAATAAGTAATAAGAAAACAACAACAACACAAGGTCTTCAGATATCTTAAGGGGGTAAATATAGTAAGCCAGGATAGGGTGTTCCAGATGAGGGGGGGGAGGAGGAGGAGGAGGAGGAAGGGGCCACCAGAGGGCACCCACTGAGGCTGGTTGGCTAGTTGTCGGGAGACTCGGAGGAGACAAGGAGATGCTACTTCACAGAGAGGATGGTGGAACCCTGGAATGCTCTGCCCATGGAACTGGTGGCTGTAGTAACTGTGCAAGGGTTCAAGAGAAGCTCAGGTAGGTATAGGGGGAGGGTGCATCTCAGAATCCCATCAGGAGATGAGGTGGAGGACCTCATGGGTAGGGTGGGGGAGGCCACAACAGTGCCCAGAATGGGCACTGATCCCCGAGCAGACTTGATAGACCGTAGGGCCCACTCTGCTGGCTTCTTAGTATGTTAGTATGTTATTTTAACATTTTGCAGAATAATTCCATAAAACTATATCAATATTATATAGACAAATGTCAGACTGGTTATACAATGCAAAAGAAATGTCAGAGGGAATAAGCATGTAATTCAAATCAAAAGCAGAACGAGAAAAGGAAAACTGAATGCATAAGTCAATAAAAAACACTAATGATCCCCTCCCCCAAAGCAATCAATTTTCATAATATATATGTTAAAATAAAGTGGGTGGGGGTTATATTTAGAGGAGAAAAGGAGCACAGTGAAAAGTAGCACAAGGGAATATCCAGTCCCTGGGTAACACAAATAACTAGAAGCAGTACCATGAGAAATCACAAGGTACAATTCCTTGTGGAATAATAATACATGATCACATATCCGAATATTCCCAGGTAAGCAAAAAGTCCCCACCTTAAATTCTCAGTAAATGTTTGAAGATGAAAATGTGAGATGGCTTTTGAAAAAAGTAAGAGATGCGATATAGTGGTGAGCAAATATCACACTGCATTATGTTGGTATGTGGACGAGTCATCTGGGCATCAGTGTTAGGCAATGTACTTTATAGACAAAATCAAGGAAATGCCATACCAGAAACAGGTGTCAAAGTTTTAATCCTCCTTCTCATCATCCTATATTTCAGGCTGATCTTACTGCATAAAATTGATAGCAGAACTGAAGAGTAATAGAAGAGGTTCAGTGGTTCCCATAGCTGGACATGAAAGTCTCAATATTAATTTTTAAGAAAGGTGAGTTGTTCCATCGGATGGACTAAGCGGGTTCTGGTTACTAGTAGTGGTGCCAGCACCACTTGTCAAAGTATCACGCTTAGAGCAGGGACAGGAACTGTACTAAATAGCCAGGCCAGACCAAAACAAGCGATTCCGTCGCTTCCTTCTCCAGTAGTTGGAAGGCTCTTCATCACTGTCAAGAATTGTTTACGGTAATTATCAAAGTACACAGCCATCATTACTTTCACTGATGTGTTGTGTCTTCCATTCCCATTGGATGATTTTTTTACTGTATGTTAATATATGCAATGACAACTTGCATTCTAACAAGGATGTACTGGTAGATGGTACCTCCATAACAGCTTCCTCCTCAATCTCCTCGTGTTCATTGAGTGGGACTGGTTCACACTCCTTTTTTCTATCATTTGTTATTGATGCATTTTCAATTTACAGAGTAGAAATGCATTTATTTCTTTTATTTAGGCTTGTTTCCAGGTGTGACCCGGGGGGAAGGGAAGGGTCCAGGTGATGCAAATGCATAGCACTGACACAGTTCACAGTTACAATAAAGTGCAATACAGAACACAATTTAAAACAGGACAAAGTGCAAAAATATCAAGAAGCAAAATCCGATGTTACAGCCACACCTGCACCAAGACAGGAGGCAAATGTAAGGGAGCAGTCAAGTAGAAGAAAACAGGAAGAAGGGGATGGAAGGTGTTTCAGCTGGTACCTGAGGAAGCAGGGAGGTGGTGAAGCAGAGGGAGGATGGGATTAAATTCCAAAGTGAAGGGAGACAATAAAAAAGTGGCTAATTGCCCAGCAGAGGAGAGGGGACAAGGAATGGTGAAAGTGCAAGGATCCCTAGAGTGGAGGGAGCAGGAGGCAAAGGGGATGGGAGAGAGGAGTGAGGACAGGAACGAGGGAAGAGACCCTAACCATTATTCGGATATGAATGAGGCACAGTGGTTTTAGTAACATGAGGGTAGGGAAAGAATGGATAAGGAGGAGGAGTAGAGTGAGCAATGGTGAGTGCGAGAGGGGGAGTCGGTAGCAAAGTGGCAGAAGGAGTTGCAGAGGGTGTCCAGTCTAGCCAGGGAGATGGAGGGTGGGGTGTCATAGACCACATCTGCATAGTCAAAGACTGGGAGCACTATTTTGGTGACAAGCTCACAGCATACCTGCAGAGACAGACAGTCTTTATTGCAGTATAAGGCACCGAGTTTAGGGTGGAGCTTGGCGTGGATGGCGTGAGTGCGGGCAGAGAAATCAAGTTTGCTGTCTAGCCACACACGGAAGTATTTGAATAATTGAACCAGTTCAAGAGAGGTGCCATCCAGGGTGGAGACGACAGGCAGAATTGGAAGTCTGGTCAGTTGTTAGCTGGTGCCAAAGTGCATGGGCACAGTTTTTTTTTTTCTCTTTCTTTTTTCAGTTAAGTCAGAGTGGAATGAGGAGAGGAAAAATCAGAGAGTCAAGTGCAGCCAAGTTTCTCCTGCAGATTAGCAAGGGAAGGGAGGAGGGAGAGTGACTGAAAGTTATCGGAGGAGGAGGGATCCTCCCCTCTGGCGTGGAAGAACTTTGGCCAACTTCCAGGACTGAGGGACAGCACTGAAGGAGAAGAAAATGTTGAGTAAGGAGACATTGAAAATGCTCAATGTTAGACCATAACATCACACACACATGCAATTCAAGTTTGAATTAAATCGCAATCAAGAAATAATAAACATGTACAGAGGAGTAATTTTTGGTGTAATAATTGTGAGGGACACAACCATCAGAGGATCATCTTGTGGGTGTTTTGCTATGTTACAATATATAAATATATATGTATATATATAGGCTACAAGTTTATCATCTGAATGTAAGCTTCCATAGTTTAACATCATTTCCCTGTGGCTAGGATGAATTAGGCTAGCATGAACTGCTCCCTGTCCTTTTGGGACGAACAGGACATCAGGAATAATAACCCGTAGTACAAAACACAAGCCAAATAAGTAAACATGGCATCTTACAGATTTTACAGCAAAACATAGAACAGCAGGAATCAACCTTACAGTTGCAAGCAATTACATACTGAATCATACAGTATTTTCTAAACTGCTTTCTTTTAGCACCAGTATGTGTCAGCAGTAAAAATCTGACCAATACTTTTAATTCCTATTCTGGTTGCAGTTTATCTCCTGGCTTGTACAATACCCTATTCCCCAACTTTGAGGTTTTTGCACTTTTTAATATTTGAAATAATAAACGGAGTGCAACGCCCTTTGATATGGCTCAGATGTCCACTGGTGGATGAGTACAGATCAAGCAACCAGCACAGCTGGTATGCTATGCTAGTTCTGCTACTTAGAGTTAGGTAGGGGAGGTGGCATGGTTATATATATTTTATCAATTATTCGAGTTGGGGGCTTTGCCCCAACACACCCAGTAAAAACAAACACAGAGAGTGTGGAGCACCCAAACTCAAACAAACTGTAAAAAACACAAAACCATACAATCTAAGTAGTGTTACTACCGTAGAGTACCGGCAACATCACTTACTGGGTTATAATAACTGGTTACCACTTTGTCCCATAGGGAAACCAGGTTATTATCCAGCATTATAACCAGCTGGTTATAACGACATTCACGCTCCCGGTTTCCCTTCTACTGGGCATGCATCACCTCGCGCTCTTCCTTTCCTTTCTACGGCTGCCACTTCACTCATACTGGACAGTCCACATCCACGACTCGGCATAGCAAGCGGACTAATAAATATATTCTTCACCTTTATACAGTCCTGCTTCCCAAAACAAAAAAGTGAAATGTTTCTATAAATACCATTTTAGCCTTGAACTTCCTATTTCTCCTCCCTTCTGTCATACTCCTCAAGAGTACTACACTTCACTGGAGCGACCAAAGTGCAGAGTAAATTTTTTTTTTAACAAAATGTCTGGTACAAGTCTTTGTTTTGCTTCCAAATTTGTAAACAAAAAGATGCAATGTTGCTTGTCAGGAGCCGAGCCACCACAGACCATTTTGAAACCCCTTTTATGCTCAGCTCCATGGCAACATTTTTTGTATAATGCTTCAGTGAAAACGATCCCCAGCAATTATACAAAATAAAGATGGGTAGTAGTTAAAACTCAGATTTACATATTCTCGGGGTGGATGCTCTTCATAAACCCTCCGCTTCGCTCTTGGGGTTTATGTGGCATCCCACCCCTTGGGGGTGTATAAAATCCTCATAATAACTGGCTTTCCCTTTTTTCCATAGAGAAACCGTGGTGTAATTTGCCATTATAAAGGAGTGTTTATAACGGCAAACATGCGCACAATTTCCCTTGCTTGTGCGCGTGCTCAGGCAGCAGCGCGCGATCAGTCCAGACTACTCAATGCTTCCATCTCGCACCAAACAGAACCGCCAGAAGAATGTATGTAAGTTATTTTCTTTTTCTCCCCCCCCCACATACACTGTAACACATACAAAGACCTGCTCAAAGGAAGAAAAATGAGTTTAAAATACGGCAAATCTCAGCACCGCTAAAACTAAACCGAACTGAGGACACACCTCAAGCTCTCTATTTTATATAATTGCTGAGGCAAAAAAGGGAAACCCAGCAATTATATAAAATAAAAAATTGGTCGGGGTGCTAAACTCGATTTTACACACACCCTCGTTGTGGGATGCTTTTCACAAACCCTCGCCCTCGGGGTTTATGTAGCATCCCACAACTCGGGGGTGAGTGTAAAATCTCGTTACACACCCCAACCCATACTTTATTCTATATATTATAACTAGCTACCCATCCATTATTCTCTGTGTAATCTTCCAGAATTGCTGCTGAGACCAGGTTTAATCAGTATTTCTGTGAGCACACATTTTATTTATATAACTTTTCTGTTGGCTAAAATGAACTAGCATGCAGTAGACAGTGCTCCCTAAACTTATGGGCCAATAGGTGTGTACAGAAACAAGCGCAGACTAGTGATTAAAACCTCGTTCAATCCTAATAAAAGAAGCAGTCCTTTGTAGCATTTCATATGTAAAACTAAAGAGTTAAAGCAGACTCAGAATTTGAAACAAGGAGATTGTACAAGACAGTAGGTAAAGTGTCAGTCGAAAAAATTGTGCCAAATTTTTTACCACAACATGCACTGCTGCTTTACTAGCCTTAATAGGGTTCATTCCACATAAAATAGCAGTAAAATAGTTAGTGAACATTAACAAAACTTTATGAGCAAAAAGCACCATTGCCCACCACCACCACCACCCACCATTTGCCAGTCTCATTCCACCATGGTCAATCAACCTACCACAGTGTCGTCTTATATTTTATTGTTTGGTCATGTTTATTACTAGAACAAAACAAAACAAAAAACATTGTACTAGTCTTTCTAGAATCTACATCACTCCTAAGTTCTTGTATTTGGCCTATGGGCCCTACTACCAACAGACAACCCCAAGCGTAAGCAATTTTGAATTCAGTTAGTCCCTAATAGTAGTGCATACCAATTTCCCAGGGACACAGAAGACAGAGTTAATTTAGAATTTAATTAGAATTTAAGAAATAACAAATTAGGAGAGTAGGAATCTGAATTTAGGAAATCGATCCAAACAAACATACCTGTTTAAGAAACACTAGTCAGCACACAGAGTCTCAAAGGGACAGAGGGATTAGAGGACATCAGGAAAAGACCAGACTTTCCTAGAGGAGCCAAGGGAGGCAAGAACAGCAAGATGAAGAAGGTTCAAGCAGCAGGGCGTAGGCACCAGTTGATCTGGTCTAGCCCGAAGCAGCAGTTGGTTGTTGATCGGAGGGACTCTCTCTAGAAGTGATTATAGAAGAGGAGGCAGCAGATTGAAGGGCCTTTAATCAGGCTTAAGTCCTGCTCAAGAAACCCGCTGGTACAAACATTTTAATTTAAAAGAACCAATCATTCTTTTGTGCCCTAAAGTAAGAGCACTAATGGCTCTCCCCAGTGTCGCTAATGGTTGGAATCCAACCAATTAAATGCCGTCTGCACACAACCCCAAAAGTACTGTCTGCACTGGGGCCAAACGTTAAGTGCATTAATTACCCAACCCCACCACTAGTAGCCTCCCTTGAATGATACCTCTGAAATCTAAACCACTTAATTCCCCTTCTAAATGAATCACACTGCTCATTTTGTACTGGACTGTGTAAATATTCTGATATGTCTGATATGAAAGTCTTCAGCCATGTCATCACTGATACAGAACTCAAAATGCACACTTCCAAGAGAAATTAATATAACTGGAAAAACAATTTCCACATTCCTGAGCTCAGTATAGACTAGAACTTCTCTCACTACTCTCCGACTGGGATGCCCTCCCCTTAGCACCGTGGATGATCACGTTTTGCAGTGCAAGCACTACCATCAGGCAACTCCATGGAAATTGGAGCTCCTCCTGACCAGCTGCCTCCCTTCCTTGCTGACTGCTAGGCTGAATTTGGGCTTGCAGACACAATAAATGTTGACTGCACTTTGCCATAAGGTTTTTAGTGCAATAACTAGCCACTGACTGCACTGTGTTAGCCAAAGTTCACTTCCTTCCCTCCCACCTAGTGAGCACTAACAAAAATATGGTAGGTTCTTCTGTCTCTCCTTTGTACATGATCACAATCAGGAGTGTGTGTGTGTGTGTGTGTGTGTGTCTGTGTGTGTGTGTGTGTGTGTGTGTGTGCTAACTAAGCAGAGTTGGCTTGTAGGCTTAGCCAGACAAGGGGTTTCTAGGCAAAATGTTGAGGAGGACAACATTAATTCACTAAGGCAAGGCTTAAATGTTGAAGGTGACATGCCCCCCCCCCATCCCCTCCTATAATTATGCCCATGATACATGTAACAGTTCTGGCTGCAAATTTTAAGTTAAAATCCACTAGAAAGGGTGGTGACCCAAGATTATGATATATTATGGGTTAAACTGAAAACAATAATAGTAATTTATATCAGCCATGGTAATAACTTCTACATACATGATTCCATTATATTAACTCATAATAGCAAAATTAATAAGTAATAAATAAATAAATAAATAAATAAAGCTAGAGCTGCAATCACAAGCTTATAGTTTTATAATTTAATTATATAGGCTTCTTTCTTGGTACTTGTCCATTGATCAGGAAAAAAAATATTTGAATTAAAGATTTACTCATTGTTATTACCCTTAATAGATGCAAAAAGGTGGTCACCAACCCCTTTAGGGAGGAAAGAGTCCTGAGTGAGCTAAAGAAGCTAAGGGTAGACAAGACGACAGGCCCAGATGCAGTACACCCCCAGCTGCTAAAGGAAGAGTTGGCTGCACCCCTCTCAGATTTGTTCAATCTATCACTAGAGACAGGGGAAGTGCCAGGGGACAGGAAAAGAACCCCCTTTGAAGGCATAGAGCCGAAGCGCAGGGGTCTGGACTTGCCATTTGGATTAAAATCACTTGCAGTATATTTTTCTGTGTCCTGGAGTGCTCATTACCTTGGCTTTTGTGACAGGAAAGAACGGATGTGGTCACACTCCACAAGGGTGGTGATGGGGATGAGGTTGGAAATTACAGGCGTGTCAGAATAACTTCAGTAGTGGGCACGATAATGGAATCTTTTCTGAAGGAAAGGTTAGTTGAATACCTTGATATGAATGGCCTACTAGACCCAGGACAATGTGGTTTTACCAAGGGGAGGTCCTGCCAGACAAACCTAATATAGTTTTTTTGACTGAGTGGACCAGGGCAGGTGGAGGACGTGGCCTATCTGGACTTCAGAAAGGCCTTCCCTTATAAAAGACTGATAAACAAACTATGTAACCTGGAAATGGATCCTAAAATAGTACTATGGATAGAGAACTGGCTTACTGGCGGGAGTCAGAGGGTGGTGGTAAATGGGGAACACTCTGGTGAGGGAGAGGTAGCAAACAGGGTGCAGCAGGGGTCAGTGTTGGTAGTTGGTCCTCTTCAATGTCTATATTACGGACATTGTGGAGGGGCTGAGGAAAGGCGCTCATTTGTGGGATGACACAAAGGTATGTAATAGGGTGGATATGCCAGGGGGTGTTGAAAAGATGAGGAGGACATTAAAAGACTGGAGGAATGGTCTGGAGCATGTAAGCTGGGATTCAATGTAAAAGAGTGCAGGATCATGCACATAGGGCACAAGAACCAAGGACAACCACAAACTAGGAGGAGGTACTAACAGTCACTAAGCAGGAAAGAGACCTGGGAGTTATCATTTTGGATGTCCTAAAAGAGGCTAGGCAGTATGGCAAGGTGGCGGGGAGAGCCAGAATGCTTGGATGCATAGGGAGAGGTATCACAAGCAGAAGGTGGGAGGTCATGTTGCCCCTGTATAAGAAACTGGTGAGACCACACCTGGAATACTGCATCCAGTTCTGGAGGCCCCATCTGAGAAAAGACATAGACAGGTGGAGGCAGTGCAGAGAAGGGCAACTAAAATAGTGCAGTGCCTGCAGGAGAAGATATATGAGGAAAGAGTAAATAATTTAATATGTATTCCTTGGAAGCAAGGAGGAGAGGGGACATGATAGAGACATACAAATACCTCACTGGTATAAGCAGAGTACATGAGGAAGGAGCATCTTCCAAAGTAGAGGTGTTCCAATACAAGGGGCACAGTATAAAGTTGGAGGGATGGCTGAGGGGTAACATGAGAAAATATTTTTCATGGAGAATGCAGTGGACGCTTGGCATGGCTTACCAGAGGAGATGTAGGGGCTAAAATGGTCACAGGATTCAAGAAGGAGGAAGCAAACACTAGGGTATCCTGGAGGTAAGGGGGGAGTGCTCAGTTCAGTTTGTGCCTCAGACTTCATAATAGGTAGGGATAAATAGGGAAGACTGGGTGGGCCAAAAGGTCCTTATCTGCCATCAACTTCTATGTATGTAATCTATGTATCTAGACTGTGTCCTCCTTAACGTCCCATATACATCAATACATGATTTCTAAGACAAAGTTTAATATTCCATAGCTCCCAAATCGGGCATCTCTTCCTCTATTATTAGTGGTGGAAAGTGCTTCATTTGTCAAAAAGCTTTGGAACTTGCCTTTGCCATACTGTCAGAAGTACATGGCTTCCATAACTCACCCAGTGCAGTTATTGACATGTAGTCTAACACTGGCACACTTGTCCACATGTCAGTTGTGATGTAGACCTTTGAACAGGAGGAACTTTTCAAGCAGCGATTAACTTAGTGCGATAGTTCTACATAGTTTTGCATGGCAACACAAGTGAAAAAATATCTTGATGACAGACTATAATGGGGATCCTCAATTTTCATAAAATAGTGACATCCAGGGCTTGAAACAAATGAGAAAGGAGACGATTTTCTGTGAGCTGAGCCAGTACATTATTCATGTCCTTGGCTCAACTATGAGTGGAGTATAGCATCTGCCACGACAGATAACATTTGTAATTGTCAATTGATCTTAAAGCAGTAATGGAGATTTCTTTTCAGAACCTGTGATGATTTTTCATTTTTTTTATTGGCCTTTTAGTAGTGGCTGGTGTCGATAAGATGGATAGTCTCCATCATCATTTCCAGGACCAGGCTCAACATCCTTCTCCTCCTCTACATCAGAACAATCTGACCAATCACATGCAATCATTCTCTGCTGTGCATAGCCGCAGAGGATTTTCATCCCAGAAGCTCCAAAAGCAGTAACAGTGTACCACAGCTGATGCTATCACTGCAAGGTAAACAGATAGCATGGCACATATCCACTGAACCAATCTCAGAGTAGCATCACACATCAGGACCATGCTTTGGATAACACAGCATGCATGTGGCTTTCTACATCACCACTTCCTCCATCAGGAACATGAGCAGAAGATGTACCTTAGGTGTTGAACAGTGCTTTCTGCAAATAGTTATTCTTCTCCTGTCAACACAATGTTTTGTACTGCTTCATTTTGGGGCATCTGGCTTCTTCTGAATCCTCTTCATGCCACCTCATTCATTCATTCATTCATTCATTCATTCTATTTATTTATTTATTGTCAGCATAATCATCCTACTCTTCCTCAAACTCAAGATCCACTGGGAGTGCGAAGACATCAGTAACAGTATCATCAACAGTGTCTTCATGGTGGTCATCTTCTTCTTCTTCTTCTTCTTCCTTCTGCTCCTTCTTTCATGTCTTGCCTACAGAAGGGTCATTGACAGTTTCAACAGGTATAACCCTTTGTGCACGAACATCAAGTTTGCTTGCCACGACCCATCACTATTGTTGGCTTTTTTACCACCTCCACATTTGCAGGGAACACTGGACCAGCTGGCTTTGATGATGGGACAGGCCTAGAAATGGTTGACCCAAAGGAATCTATGTTTATCAACTCACACAACTGCATCTGTTTCATTTTTTACAGCCCACAGGGAATGTTGGAGGGGGAACAGGGACAGCAAACTTGTTCTCCAGCCTGTCTCCCACAACTTTATCAACATAAACAGATGATGGCTTCATCTAATGGCATGCATAGTCCCAGACATAATTTGAAGTTCTTTCCCCTTTTTTGAATTTGGGCCAGGAAGTGGAAGGAACAACTTTTTAAAGGGGATGTAATCACCGTAGAGGGCACTCAAATTGTGACAGCCCATAAATAGTTCTTTCAGACGAGGTGTTGGGCTTACCGGTAGGTGTTAGCAATCCTGAAGTATGAATATCTCAAACAATCGAGGCAGCAGACATTTCACGGAATCTTCAAACAGAAAGTGATATCACTAAGGGGCAAATTGTATGTTCTTTATTACAGCTTCCCCTCAGTGACATCACTCTCTGTGTCAAGAGTCTATGAAATGGCTCTTCCCTTGATTTAATTATCAGATGATTTAAATATTCATATAATGGGACCTGTGCCACCTATAGTACAGTCAGCATTAAACTTTAACCATTGCTATTGAGTTGTTAATGCATTATCTAAACTCAAAAGCAATGAGTTTAAAGCAAAGCATTCAGTGATTTTCAAACCAGTGGGTAATAAATTGTCACCTTTTTTTTACATCTAAATATTTTCTGCAATACTTTAAAGATATCAACTTTCCATTTATATGCACATTGAATGCTTAAAAACACATAATTAGGTAAACAATATGACTAAAAAGTAACTCATTAAACAATGAGTTAACAACTCACTACAATTAAAGTTTAATGCTGACTGTACTGTACAGGTAAGCCCAATACCTAGTTAGAAAGAACTTTCATGAGCTTTCAAAAGGAGAGTGGCCCCTGCATGTTTATGTCCTCTTTATTTCTATTGCAAGAGGCGCCCATCATGTGAACAATGTCTCACAACTTGGTTTAATGGGCTGGGATGAAAGGAACCACTAACTCTGAACTGGAGAGTGACTGTGTTTCTTAATATTCACTGCATCATGCACATACAATTTATTTTTACAAAACAAATCTATGCTTGCAATGTCATTCTCTTGACTCTGCAGAATGCAAAAACAAAAATAAATAGATCACTTGCCTGACAGCCAGTACACCAAGTAAATATATATATATATATTTTTTTTTTACTTTTTTGATGACAAAGGACAGCGTTGGCCAGATGAGAACTCAGCAATCACACAATATATAACAATGCATCAGCATCACTAAATGTCACAACCACATCCCACCAACAATGATGACTGAAAAATCTGGGAGTGGAATATGAGATGAACGTGAAATACACAAGAAGAAAATAAATATAATTATATAGTCCAAGTGGGGATAAGAATAACCCTGCACTGAGTGTAATTTAGTTACACAAGTGACAGTGACTGGTGATACCGTCATTCACTACACACAACATTTTTTTTTATTTCAAAAGTTATTTTGTTTTTCAGAAAGCAGCGCATTCTCTTTATGTGTGCTTTAGTGCTACTATGGTGCACTGCAAGAGCACTGGACACAATTATTTGTCATTGGTCCAGTAGTACACAGTACAATAATTTTGTTTTTTACTTGAAGTTGCCACAGCTTGAAAGCAATTCAAGCTGGAAGGAAAAAGAGACAAGAAGATGAGATGCTGTTAGTGTATATAAAACAATGCATGCTGCAGATAGAGTTGTGGTAGTCTAATAGTCTCCCTGTCAGTAGAGAGATCACTACTACATGATTATCACAGTAACAAGGACCGGCTGAACAGAGAAAGAGAGAGAGAGAGAGAAAGGGAGGGAGAGGAAAAGCCAAGTAAACAATTTCAAAGCAGAACAGATGGAGGAGAAATGATGAGACTAGAGGGGGAAACTGTTGGAGTTTGTTTAGTCACCTTGTGAAAAGAAGCTTACAGGAACACTGCTCCCTCTCATATTGGACGTTTTATCTGCCAGCTTGCTACCAGTGACCTCCATTCCTGTAGATGTTTGGGATATAAACTGTTGCTTGAGTTTACTTTTACTAGTAGTAGTCCCTTATAACTATCCTGGGTGGCTCTAGTTTTCACATTGTTAAAATCCTCTTTTCATTCCTGACATCTGCATTAGCAGTGATAGCCCAATGTCACAGAGATTTCAACAACCAGAAAATGGAGTCCCCAGCATAGTTAAATGGAACAAGTATGAACAGTGACAATAAACTAACACAAACACGTATATCACAAACAGCTACAGGAAAGGAGTTGACTGTTGATATGGAAAAAAATAAAATATGCAAGCTATGATGGTGCAGTACTCATTTAATGAGTAGAGCCCTACTGGTCAGTCATTACTAGTAGTAGACAGCAGAGCAGGCTTGCTGAGTCCCCAGCATACTAACACAACAAACAACATTTATTTAAGAAAAAACTGTGCTAAAATGAAAGGCAGCAGCATTAAAAAATGTATCCACTCACTCAATACTACGTGTTTGTTATACTTATAATTGATTAGTTTTCACAGAATAAAAACAAGCATTCACATCCAGAATTACTTACAGATATAAAAACATGTCAAAAATGCAATGACAGGAGTTGATAAATTGTAAATAGGGTTACTACATGTGGAGGGAAATCCAAGTTATAGACAATTATATAAATTGAAAGAATGAGCAAGCTCTGCAATAACAAGGACGCCCATGTATGGGAGCTGCACATAAGATTGTGCTGTCCATCTACTGGACTGGGTGTCATCTAATCAACTATGTTTAAAGGAGAAATAGTATAGCATGCACTAGAGCTCCAATTTAACAAACCAGTCTAAAAAATAAGAAATCTCTAAGTTGTGTACTATGTACTAAGCAAACAAGTAATACCTAGAATGGGGAGAAAAAGGCATTGCAATATAACTAGCAAGGGTACTGTAATAGAAAAACAATTGTCTTCATATCTGAATGCAAGCACAGCAGAAAATCTCAGTAGAAAAGTAAACTTTTCAGGTTTAGACTAATCCTTCACACTCAGAGTCATTGTATGCTGCACTATAGCCTTTCTGAGTCCCAGGCGTTCTGAAACTACAACACGATGACAAAGGTCATACACCAACATTGGTCCAAAAACAAGGAAGGTTAATCGAAGTCTTCTTTTTCTCGGGCCCAGTGGCGGGAAGATGCCATTTTGAACACGTACTCTAAATACATGATAGCTCTCCAGTCTATTCGGAACCACTATAATCTTTATCACATGAACATTTCATTAAGAATAAGCAAAATAGGAATGGACATTGGCTCTCAGCAAACCATAAAAGTCAGTACTGTGTACTTTTTAACTACCAGCAATTCCACCAGAAGCAATCCAGTCAGATGCACAGCATGCAGTCAGATGAAACTGTGACATCCAGCCACCAGAACAGTTAGGAAGTAACCAACACTCCACCCACTTCCACTTCCTGTGCAGTCTGAACATGCCAAATGTCAGATAATCAGATAATTGATCAGCTAATGATTATGAAACTAAGGACATTATCAGACCACTGCAGAAACTAGAACCAGCACTGTCTGACTTATTCTTGTAGTTGAAATGGATTATTCTAATATTTATAATCATAGTGTAATTTTGTTTTTATTCAAATGTTATTGAATTTTGTTTTTAAAACAATAATGAACAAATCAAATATATTAGCAAAACATCACAAGACCAGATTACAGAAAAGACTATGCAATATCAAGAAACATCATAGTGACCATACGAAAATCATATACACCAATATTTATTATCGCAATCACAATACTTATATCTATGACTGTAATACATTAAGGATTATTAACAGTATATGAGCAAAATTCTATAAAAGGGCCCCAGGTATCATTAAAAATTTAATTTTGCTTAACTGTTGAGTAACTGATTCTCTCATTATTAGCCCAAACTGCTACTGACTCCAACCATTGTCTGATTGAGAGCACCAAACGTTCTTTCCAATTTTGGAGTAATAACCTTTTAAAGGCAAGAGCTACAGAAAATAACCATATTTTTATGCCTTTGTAAACCAAGAATTTCAGAAATGTCCCCATAATAAAGATCAAGGGAAGAAAGGAATGGGTATCCATAGAAATGCTTGACAAAACTGAATTAATTTGTCTCCATGTATTCAAAACTCCTTTACAGTGCCATAACAGGTGACCCAGGCCTGCATTTGCCATGCCACATCTCCAACATAAATCATCATTAGTCAGACCTATACTATAAAGTTGCCTAGGAGAATAGTAGTAGTAATGTAGTATTTTGAATTATGAACTGAGGATCATAAATAGAGGAATCTGATTGGCCGAGAGCTTTGAAGCCATGATGATATCAGGCTATATCATCATAGCTTCAGAAAAGTTCTGGTGCCACCAGCCTCCTTGCTTTCTACTGTCTGAGAACTATTTTTTCAAAATGTACCCTACACCACCCAAAAACTCATTCATAAAATGTTTTAAAACCTGTTTTTTATTTTTATTTAAAAAACTTGAAACTCAGTTCATAATAGCAATAAGTCACTCCAGGGTGTGGTATATCATGGGATATCATCAGTTCTCAGGTGGTTGGACGACTCAGCCTGCAGCCTCATGCCCAACTACACCTGCCATGATGATATCCCATGATATATCACACCCTGTCGTGACTTATTGCTTAATTGAAATAGTCTCCCTTGAGTTTCCTGCAACACTTCATTGTGTTTTCCCATAATTTGTCCCATGTGTCATCTGAAATGTTAACATCCAAATCATTTTCATTTACATTTAGCCAAGTTTGTTAAGAAAGGTCAGTTACATTGATATTTTTATAATAAGACTAAAACCTTTTGGTAAGAATGCCAATTTAAATAAATTGTCCCTGCTTCATGGATTTGAGAGTGTAATTTGCATCTAGGAATTGATTTCTCATGAATTGTCTTATTTGTAAGTAAATGCAAAATCATATTTATTCAGCTGAAATTTATGTTTAAGGTCCTTAAATGAAAGCAGTCTATTATAGTTATCTACTACATCACCTATAGTTTTAATACCCTTACCCATCCAATCTTTGTTTACCAGCTCCTTGCCACACATTGTAAACATTGTATTATGCCAAACTGGTATGAACTGAAGAGGAATATGTTCCACCTTTTTGATTTGGTTATATTTTTTTGCAGGCCAAAATTGCTATCTGGAGTGTAGGATGATTTTTTAAATTTAGGGGGATTTTCTTAAAAAGGAGATCAGTTAAATTTAATGGGAAGACTAGGTTTCTTTCTATAGTGGGCCACAAAGGAGAATATTGTATGTCTTTGGGAGCCAGCCAAAAGGCAGCTTGTTTAATCTTAAAAGGCCCCAAATATTCCTGCCACCAGGGTAACGCTTGTCCACCTTTTTTTACAGGTGCTCTTAACTTATTTTTAGATAACTGAGGGTGTTTCCTTGCCATAAAACTGTGAAATGACTCTATCAGTTTTGTTAAACCATTCCACTGGGATATTCACCAGGAAGTTGTTCATAAAGTAGAAAAATTTGGGAGCTATAATCATTTTCAGTGCATTTATTTTCCCCAGAGTGATAAATGTAATTTAGACCATTTGTCCAGAGTGGTTTTCATATAATTAATTAAATTAGATATATTTTGATGGAGGATCCTTTCAAATGAGTCAAAATGTGAATACCTAAGTATGATAAGCCCTCAGAAGGCCAAGCTCTGTCCAAATCATTTTTCAACTTTACTAGTTCCAAGGAAAGTTGGCTTAGTCTCAGGCATTCTCATTTACCCCAATTAACAAAAAGCACAGAAATGGTTCCAAAAACATTTAACAGTTCTTTAACCTTGTATAAAGAAACCATGGGCTGAGAACGGGTCAGTAAAATATCATCTGCGAAAGCAAATATTTTGTTAGAGTATTTTCCAAGTTTGATTCCAAATATTTTGTCTGATTGCTGTATCCTTCTAATGAGAGGTTCAATAGCAAGAATAAATAACAAGGGAGATAATGGACACCCTTACCTAGAACCCCTGTGTAAAGGAAAAGGGTAGGATCTTATTTATTTGTTTGTTTTTGTTAACCAGGTAAGCACACTAGGCAACAAGTGCCTATTTTCATATGTGACCCGGGAGATTACAATACAGAAGAAAAAATTACGATATAGCAAATTACGATACAGCAAACATGGTACATTGTCATGGTAACATACAGGCCCACGTAACAGGTGGAGCCAGAGTACAATATGAAGATATGATACAGAGTCAGAAATTGAAACATGATACAAATACAACTTGTATTAAATGGTAGAGGAGACATTGCATGTTGTATGATACAGTAAGGAGGACATTTCAACCACAGGGTTACATGGGAGCATGGGGAGGCAGAAGATTATCAGGAAACCACAAGGGAAGTGAAAACAGTGCACTAACAGGGTGAATTGTCAGGTAACAGACAAAGGGGAGTGTAGACAGTCCAGCACACCAGCAGGGTACTTAGCTAGTATAGAGAGGGGGAGGACACCCACAATGGAGTCAAGGCTCCAGCTGAAGAAAGAGAACTGCCCCTATGGGTTGCATGCCCAGAGGGCAGGGCAAGATATCATGGGGGTCATCTAAGTGCTACTATGGAGGGAGCTAATGGGTAAGGGAGCTAAATGCTATAGTGGAGAGTGGCAGAGGCAGATTTCAGCATGTAGGAGAATTAACCCATTTGTGATTACACAGGCTCTCGGTTTTGCATAAAGTGTCTGAATCCATTTTAAGATGCCAGGACCAAACCCATTAGATTCTAGGACTTTATATAGATACTCCCACTCTAAGGAATCAAATGCTTTACCTATATCCAAGGAGATTGCTATGGAAGCTAAATTATTTTCCTTTGCCCGTTTGTATGCCCATAAAACTGAAAACAGCCTCTGAAAATTGTCTGAGGCTTGTCTGCCTTTCATAAAGCCTACTTGCTCCTTACCAGTCAAGTTAGATAATACCTTAGGAAATCTATTTGCTAATATTTAGCAATTATTTTGTGGTTGAAATTTAAAAGTGATATTAGTCTATAGTTACTACATTATAGTTCACGTTTACCTTTCTTATGTAACAGACAAATTTATGTTTCATTCATTGAATCCAGTAATTCATCTGAAAAGGAGTCTTGGATTGCCTCCAAAGGTGAGGGCTGATGGAAAGGCCTAAGAATTTATAAAATTCCCTGGTAACCCATCTGAGCCTGGGGATTTCCTTATGGGGTTTTATAATAACTTCTGAAATCTCTTGCAAAGTAATAGGATTATCAAGCAGGGATCTTTCAGAAGCATTTAGACTAGGTAAATTAGACTGCCTAAGGAATTCTTCTATGCAGCCTTTCTCTATTGACCTTGAGATCTGTACTAGTCGGAGTAAAACTCCTTAAAACAATCATTTATTTTTTTCATATTGAATGTAGTTGCCCCATTTCTTTCCCTTATACCTTTAATAACATTCTGATTTTGGTGTTTCTTAAGTCTATATGACAATAATTTCCCAGCTTTTTCCCCAGACTCCCAAAATGTTTGATTCATGTGAAAGAGGGGATAATCAATTTTAGCAGAATGGATTTTGTTTATTTCATATTTCAATACTAGTACGTTAAGTAACCTATCTTTTAAATTCCGGGAGTTTGATTTCAGGTCTGACCAGGCTTTTTCCAACATGTCCTCTTTCTCTTTCATGTTTTTTAGTTTCTCCTTTTTCTTTCTAGATGCTTAACTTATAATGCAGCCCCTTATAAACGCTTTGTATGCATCCCAGACAACCTTAGCTGAAGTTTCCCCATTACAATTTATTTTAAAGAATGAAGCTGTCTCCTCCTGTAGCAACTTCTTCAAGGTAGAATCTAACAATAAAGATGTATTAAACTTCCAATTACTCGACCTTCCACTTTTGTCATCCAATACACTCTTAAGTAGACAGTGGTCTGACATTAGAAGATTTTCATAACTTACATGACTGCTGTTGATACATAAGGCAATAGGCATGAAGAAATAGTCAAGCCTACTGAATACTTCATGTCTTGCAGATAGAAAGGAAAAACCCAACCAGTAGGATGCAGCATCCTCCACACGTCTAATAGACCCAGATCTTTATCACATTACTAAGGCTTTTTGAGAATTGCATAGGGATCGCCTGCCCCTAAATGATATTCTATCTAAAATTGTATCCATAACTTCAATAAAGTTCCCCAGCATAATCTCATACTCCCCAACACTAGCTATTCTAAAAGTTAGGTTTTGAAAAAATCCTTCTGATTTGTATTTGGGGCATAAATGTTACATATTGCCACATTTCTCCCATATCGACTCCCTAATAAGATCTGGTACCATCCTCTGTATCTGTTAAATGACCATGCTTAATGAAGTTTACCCTTCCTAATGAGTATTGCAGCCCTCTTTCTTTTGAGGAGAAACTACAATGCTCTACTGTTGCAACCAAACCACGGCAAGTTTGTCTGCTTCCGATGCTACAAGGTGGGTCTCCTGCAGTAGAGCGATATCAGCCTTATGTTTATTTAAATGATTTAATACCCAGTATCTCTTAACCAGAGAACCTAGGCCCTGAACATTCCAAGTAATGATATTCACTGTATCATTTTATCCATAAATACAACAATACAAAGTTTGCAACTCCAGTAATGAAATAAAAGGAACTAACCAATATATAACTTAAAGGTATACAGTAGCTAGTATTTACTTTTCTCTCATGGGGTGTATATGGTTTATTGTAATTATTATAGTGATTACCCTAGTAGACTCATAGATAGACACACTAAAGAAGGGTGTGAGCAACCCACTGAGAAGTATATCTCAAAGTGGAATACATGACCTTTTGACATCCAGAACTCAAGATCCCACACACGACATTAGATATAAAGATTTCCTTAGAAATGTTTAAAGTCTTCCTTGTAAGTTATTTGTAGAATATTTGTACCTTTAATCCTTTCAAATATTAAGTATTACAACTCTCCCTCACAGTAGTCATCCAAGCCCCTCTAAATAATATTATAATGTACGTAATGCATCAAGACTAGCAGACTCCCTATTTAGTTGATACCAAAACCTCCAAATGTATAGATACAGATTTAAACAGACCAAAAGGTACATATCTCTGCACATACCTCTACTTACCTTTCCCTTAAGTCTGCAGCTGAAGTCAACAGGGACACCCATCTCTTTAGATAAAAGGTATCCATTCAATGACAAGCCATTCCTCCAGTGCTGCCCTATTAAGAATGTACATTGTCCTTAAATAAATCAGCCTAGAATTATTGGCCTGCACGTTTCACAAATCAGTAGCTGTGCTGCATCAAAATGTATTGTAGATTCAAATATCATGAATGGGAACCTTATCATCTGAGATTAGCAATAGTCCATAACAGGTAGACCAATGACAGCCTGGAGACATAACATAGCCATAAAATATGGGGCGAGATCTGAACCCTTAAAACTGTCAAAGCTATACAAAAGAAAAAATAAAAATATATACCAGTCTGTAACTAGTGTTGCTGCACTGCTACTTTATATAAGCCTTTGATACTCCAGTGTCCATGACAGAACAACCCCTTTGTAAAATGAGCTAATATCCCTTTGTCAAATGCACAAAAAGGAAAGAAAAGGATTTAAAAGGGAAAAGGTACAAATATTTTCATTTGGAACTCCTGAAATTGGTTAATAATGCCAGTACTTTTCAAAAAAAAACAACACACTGACAAAACGTTGTGCCGGCTGTGTGAGTCAGAGAACAGGCTCCAGGATAAAAACGAGGACTGCCGAAAGGACATTCTTAACCTTTGACCTCCAAACTCTGCCCTCTCAACCCATTTAATATTCCCCTTTTTTTTTACTGAACAGAAATAGAACAAGCCTAAAAGTATCCTAAGAAGCAAAGTATATAAAACGGATTGTTAGTGATCATGAAATGACCATAACTTGAAATAAAAGGGGTTAAGTTTTCCTGCTCAAAAAGAAACATGCGACTGTGTTTAGCCAGTCACTGGTGATCTGCCACATTTGTCAAGGAGAAGACCAGTCTTGCTGTTACCTCACAAGGCTTCAAGTATCATGTTCACAGTCTGAGTCATTTAGGGAGAAAGGTGCATCAAACATGTCTTCCACAGGACTAAAACTACTCTTCAGACACTCCTGCAAGTCAATGGTAAGCCTTGAAGCTTTCATTGCTCCTTTCGGAAAAACAGAACTCTCTGTGGATCTCGAGCCGGTATTAGGAATGACACTCTTATTTTTAAAAACAGGCTGTGCCCTTCTGTTAATTTTTGATGACCAGGCCAGCAATTTCGGTATAATTATTTGGGGGTCTGAAGGTCTCCTCGAAAAATGTTTTAGCACTGGAATAGATGTTTGTCTTTCCACCATTTGAGCGCTTGCTTTGGAGGGTGAAGTGCATGGACTGTTTCTTGGTTCAGGAGCTCGTGGCTGGGGTTAGAATTGAGAACCTCTAGGGTAATGGCTTCCATTGCTGCCAGTTTGGCTTTGTTTGAAATTTGAATACATCTTATGCTTGTTTTGTAAAAGTTCAGTGCCACTGGCCACAATCTAGTGATGAACTCCAAAGCCTCGTCTGCTGAGGTGAAACTATGATCCCCCGACACCACAAGCACTGCAGGATATTTAATATAATAGGACACATTTAGTTTTGAAGCACTAAACAATTTCTTTTCTCCACAATCTCGGCTGAGAAATTCTGGAATATATATATATTCTATCTTTACCCCAATAAAGCACCTTTTTCTGTCTAGCCACAGCAAGTATTTCCTCTTTCACATTAAATCTTAAAAATCAAACAAAGATTGGCCTCGGTTTTGCCCCTGTTTGGGAAGGGCCTTAAAGATCTGTGGGCTCTCTATTTCCAGGGCTAGGGCCAAATGTATTTAATAGATTTGAGAGAAATTCTTGCAAAAACTAGCCATACTGTTCCTTCTAGCAGTTCAGGGACCCCAACAATTCTCAAGTTATTTCTCCTGCTCAGATTCTCCAGATCATCTATTTTAACCCCCAGAGCCACAGTTTTGACAGACTGTGTTCCAATTTGTCTTCAAGAGCACTTAGGACTCTTCAATCAGTGCTAACCTCTCCTCAATGGTGATAAGTCTCTGCTAGAATCTCAGATTTCTCTTTTTCTCTGCCCGCTTCCTGCTTTAGGCTCATTATGTCCATATGCATAGATTTTTATTTGTCTTTTATAAACTCCATGTCAACATTGTTCTTACTGTAGCGTTTCTTGGTTTTTTTTTTACTGTTAAAAAGAGATTTGACAGGACTTACAGAGGATTCAGAGGAACAAAGGAAAGCCCCCGTTCTGTGTTACAGCTGCGGCTGGTCTGCCCTTAATGTCATTCAGTATGCTGAACTGTTACAGAGCTGCTTACGATGTAACTTATAAAAAAAAAAGAAAACTATGAGACTAAATTACTCAAAACTTGGAAGAAGTAAGCAGCGGTACTCCATATGGATAGTGATCAAGGTTTTTTATTAAAATATATACTTTAACACTTTAAATTACTAAAAGTGTAATGTGTGGTGGGACAGCTTCTCTTTCAAACTGTCATTACTTCAAACGTTTATCATAGTGTAATTCTGAATCAATCAGAGTAGCATTCACAATGCTGTTGATATCACAGTCATCTAGTGCAGCTCCGAAGCCAGCAGTTGGAATACAAGAGAAAGTGACATCTTCAAACAAATAGATTTAAAAGTAATAACCAGTGAACCGGTGTATAAATCAAATATGCAATGTTCGGACTCAAAATCTGCAATATATCATCACTTGTGAGGGGGTCAGACTTATATAACACACTCGTGGCTCTGCCACTCAGCAGGTGTGGTCCTGCCCAACACACTGGAAGATAAATTGAATATTTTGAGTCAGGCCATTATATATATAAGTTCAGTTCGAGTCAAACTTTACTGACAAGTGATTTATTTTAGTTACTAAATAATGATAAATCATTTATCTTCCTACCAGCCATTTATTTTCACTTCAGAAAGTTTTAAAGGAATCCTTAGAAAATGGGCTTAAAACGAAGCAATCTGACTGGCTGCCAGGGAGGTAAATTAACAAGCAGTTAGAGCCCTTGTAAAACAAGTGTCAGGCATGCCAACCCCATCGCATATATCCTGGTGCCACTGTAAATTTTCAATGACAAAAGCTGCCATTTTTAGCACTCACTAACCGGAAAACTGAACGATGCAGCCCCCGAGTCTGTCTTAGATAAAGTTCAATACTTTAAATAAAACTAGCCACAAATCCAGAAATCAAGGTAGCAAACAAAAAGAGAAGTCAGAGTGATCAGCTTTATGTAACCACCAGTTCTTAAAGCAGTTTTCAAAAGGGCAGCACGCATCTGTCATTAGCACCTAAACTCAGAAGTGGTGCTTGCCCAAGCTGCTTGTCATACAGAGCTACCTCCCAGAAACAAAAATGACAAAAGTCATGCCTCCCGAGTGCATCATTATAGGCAACTGCCACCAGCTGAAAACCTTTCACTGGAGTAAAACTTCAGCTCGGTTCACAGCTTACCATGATCAGCGATCGAGTGCCACAGTGATAGCAGCAGGAGAGGTTTTCCACTTTCTCTGGAGTAACGGCATCTTTGCTTTCTCCTTCATTCCCCTCTCACTTTCACTGACATTTAGACCAATGGGGTGTCACAAACAAAACAAGGAGGAAAGCAAAGGACAGATTGACAGGTAGACAAGATGCCATTCACTTATATGTCTGAGGAAAGAAACATGTATCTAAGAATGCAGTGCCCTCTACTGTGTACACAGCAGTACAGGGACCACTTTACCAAAAAAGGACTAAAAAGCATTTGTAATTATTTTTTACAGCAGTACTTTAATTGTTTGCAAACCTGTAAAAAATGACACACGTAGCCTGTTTTTTAAGTGAAATAATACCCTCCAGGGTGGGCGGTATGGGCAATACCAGACCGCCCAGGGGCTATAAGGCCCTCCGCCTGTGGTGTTGCACCTCATTACGCCCCTGAGTAGTCTGGTATTGCCCAATACCACCCACCCCGTCGGGTATTATTGCTTGCATAACAAATGGGATAGCTGTTTGAAAATGCCTGATGACATCACAATGGTCTCTGCCGCACTAAAAGTAGAGCACTGAAATCAAACAGAAACAGTTGAAAATCTTCATAAAAAGAGCTAGCTTAAAAGTTTTGCAATTTAAAATACAGTGCATAAACTGGACACACAATAGCCAGACTCAGAATATGACACTTACCACCACCTATGAGGAGGCAGGACTGTGATGTCATCAGGAATTGGTCAATCTTCTCTCCAATTGACAGAGTTCTATTTTGACCAGTCTAGGCTAAAGATAAATGGCTAAAAATAAGATCAATTATTTATTTTCATTTAGAATGCTTCAGTGGCTAAAATAAATCATTATCTGGAAGGATTTGACCCTCTTGTGCATTGTGTAAATAAATTAGAGATAGAGACAGACAGAGGCAGAGGCAGAGACAGAGACAGAGGCACAGGCAGAGGCACAGGCACAGGCAGCGACAGAGACAGAGACACAGGCAGAGACAGAGAGACAGAGGCAGAGGCAGAGGCAGACACAGAGGCAGAGGCAGAGGCAGAGACAGAGACAGAGACAGAGACAGAGGCACAGGCAGAGACAGAGAGACAGAGGCAGAGGCAGAGGCAGAGACAGAGGCAGAGGCAGAGACAGAGAAAGAGGCAGAGACAGAGACAGAGATAGAGCAGAGCTGGAGATATTGGGCCCGATTCTCAAAGCTCATGGCATGGTACAAGCTCACTGTCATTCGATGAGCACCTGCTGAATACAGTACAGTGCTCACTGAGGAGCTCAGTTGGCAGCTGGCCATGGCGGTGAGCATCGGGCTGTGCCAGCATAGTGCGGAACCGGGGGGTGAAAGGCCCTCCACTTTTATTTCTGTATGGAAAAAACTAGTATAGAAAAGTGCCCTTTGTACCCTCATAAGTGCCTTTTTGATTCTCAGCCCTCAGCTTTTACCATCTTCGCACCCTTGTGTGCCAGTTGCAACCCAGTTTGGGGATGGGAAGTAGGTGGTGGGATACTGCCTGCCGGGGCGGGGATCCACTAGACACCCAATGATATGTTCATATTTCATAATGGGGGGGTCAGGGCTTAGGGGGTCTGCTAGACCACCAGGGATGTTTCATTTTTAATAACAGGGGATCGGGGTTGGAGCAGTCCACTAGACCACCAGGGAATGCTTGGGGACATTGCCACATGGCCACCCACGGCTTGTGGCAACCTGTCCAGGTGTGCCCTCTGTTTGGCGCACCACTATGGTTGCTGCTAGCTTCGGGACTTTGCCACCAAGATCCTACTCGATTGAGAATCGGGCACAGGGTCCCTGGCACATCAGCAATTGGTGCAAGCTGTCTTTGGCACAACTTGTGCTGACTTTTGAAAATCAAGCCCATCATGTATTTTTGTGCAATAAGTAGTTTTCTGTTGTTTCATGTGTGTTTTTTTCCATTTAGTGCTCATAGCACTAAAAACAAAACATACAGATATATAAATATATGTCCCAATCCCAACTTCTATCCTCATGTTTTGAAATGATGGTGCATAATAAATACTGCTTTTTTAGTTTTTAAACTGCTGCCAGAGGCAGTTTATGAGAGCAATACGAAGTGAAAAAATCTCAGTTACCACGTGTTTGAGTGAGGAAGCCTCCTCCACCCTTACTCGGCATTACTTTTCTCAGCATAGCTCTGTCTTTCAATACTTAGAATGAGGGACAGCTGTAGAACACTAAAGGCTAGGAGAATAGGTAAGGCAGTACAGTGTAGTGGTTAAGTGCTGAGATACAAATCTGGAGACTTTGGTTTGAATCCCACAGCCCCCACTTGTTTATTGTGTGACCCTGAGCAAGTCATTTAACTTCCTTGTGGTCTCAGGTCTCACCTGGAAACAAGCTTTGGCTTAGTGTGCCTTTCCTGGTTAAACAATTCCCCCCAACCCTTCACGTCTCCTGAGAGAAGGAGCAATCCACTTCCTCAAAGGTAAAAGAAAAAGCTGAGGCATGTTTCATGATGGGGTTGGAGATCTCCTCTCTCCATGTCAAGCTCATGCTGCTTTTATTGCGATTATTATTACTTTCAGCTTTGCTTTTTGGCCCCCCACACCACCACCTAGTCCTTCTCCTTGTGTTTTGTTCTACACTGCCAGTGAAGCCTTTGCCCTGTGAGAGACACACACACACACACACACACACACACACACACAGACGCGCGCATCATTGTCCCAGCTGATTGGGACCTCCACAGAGCAGAACCCAAAGGTACCAACAACTGCCATATAGATGGATGGACGGGTGCACATACTTTTGCCCCCGATTTTCTCTTTTAAAGTCCCCCCCACCCTTGATGTGAGTGGTGCCTACCCCGGCCACAGTGTACCTGTGGTGAGAGGCAAGCTTCCTGGCTCAGCTGCAGAGGATTACTGTGGTGGTGACACTCACCACAAACCCACACAGTCTGAGGCACACTGCCGAGCAGAAGCCACCTTGGCGTGGCCAGTCCCCAGTGTGAGACCTGTCCCACTCCCAACCCAGAGTCACCTCCTGAAGAGCACAATGCGCTGTCCTGAGACCACAAGGCATCCCTCTTCTTTTTGTTTAAGTTTTCCCCCCAATTTTTCCCCAATGATTCCACTTTTCCCAGCTTTGGCTAATGGGCCATCCTGGCTGTACCATTCCTTCGACTTGAACTTGAACAGAAGAAACCTCCACCTTGCATTTTCCACCCACCCCTCCACCCCAACCACCCCTGCACAGGATTCACAAGAAATCCATTCTTCCAGATAGCAGGGCCTTACCAATGCTTTTTATTTACTAACTGAATTTGGTACAGGCTTGTTTTTATTTGCATGAGGATAGGTAACACCTAATTTCTAACAGGGCCCAAGGCGAAGAATACAGCATCAGTAAAGGGTCACATAGTTAAAGAGCTGCTGACGCTCTTTTCCCAGGTGTAAGCAAGTCACAGAAGGATGCTGCCTACCCCAGTATCTAAATCAGACACCTTGAAAAAATTCCTCACAGTATTCAAGAAGATTTAAACCTTTAAATGGTTCACAACTGGGGCTGGCCCAGTGGCATGGAGGGCTGAGGCACTGGTGCTTTACCTCCTGCCATGTTGACGACCCGTGTTCACAGTGAAAGCAGATTGCTGGGGGTTGGCCGGGTAGGGAGAGGTTCAAGCATCCAGAGGACAGTTCTCCTCTTCTGGGGAGAGTGGTTTGGCAGTTCTGCCAAATGACTGTCCCCAGGTGGAGGTCTGAGGGTAGAATGGGTCAGGAATGCCAATGGAGGGAGGGTGCAGCAGGATTCCACAGCATGTGAACGCTTCCACATATGCGCACTTACAAGTTGCGCCCCAGCAATGGAGGGGGGGGGGACAGGTGAAAAACACCCCAGGTGGCGAGATGAAGATTGGCCCCACAGGCTCTGCACCAGTGACCAGGCACAGCCAGCACGTCCTGTGGCAGAGGACAGTAGCGCAGAGATAAGCCCCCTGAAGGAGCTGGAGGGGTCAGTTGGATAGGGTCCACCAGGGAGACCAGAAGATAAAAAAGGCATATACATAGAAAAAAAATGGTTCACAGCTGTGATCCTTCTTAAGCTGGTATTGCACCTTAAGGCTAGGTATTCAGTCGGTAATACCCTTTGTCAATGGAAGTGGGGGCACTGCGTATAAAAAGATCTGAGTCAGAAGGTATGAGGCTTCCTGTCGATCCGCACCCTCAAAGGATGGCATGGAACACCAAATGTGTGAGGGAGAAAATGAAGTAGGAGTGAAAACTGTCTCCTTGTGGATCCATCGCTTCTCTGTCCAATGGGGCTCTTTCACACTGCAGGGCAGTCCAGCTTGCCACGCACTTTGGGGCTAACTGCTCCCTCTCTATTAGTTCTTTCCCAAGCTCAGCTAAAGCAACACACCTCAGGCCATAGCCCCACTGTCTAAATGTCCTTTATCTCCTTGGACCAACCAACCTGACAGTCCACATTCACTTCCAGGTACCGCTTCACTAAACATGACAGGGCCAGCTTTCCTCTCATGCTGGCATTGTACTCTCCTCCATCCTCAAAGTGAGGCACTACCACCTCTGTCATTGCTGGATCAGGGTTCATTTCCCAGGGCCCCCACTCTTGCAGAAGTAGCTGCCACCACATCACACCCAGTCTTTAATGCTACCAGTTCCCAAAAGAAAACTGTCCCTGGCGCTTAGGTGGGCAATGGGCCCTGTTCGATGCCTGTCCACCCCTCTCTCTGTCTCTCTCTTTCTTGGACTTCAGATCTCACCCCAGACCCCCACCTTTCGCAGTTCCAATGCAGCCCCTTATATTCTTCAGATCACCCCTCCTAAGGCTGGTGACGACTGTCCCAAAGGCAGCAAAATGTTAACTCTTTTTTGAAACAGGACCAAGAAGTCCCAAACTATTATTTTAAACTGTACATGTCCCAGTGCAACTGAAATGGCGCTATAATTGGGGGTACACAATGAAATGCTTAACCTTTGTCAATGTAACAGTGAGGGAAAATGGGAAACTTTTACATGTAGATTAAAAACAGGCAATCTCAAAATATGATAAACGCATCAAAAAAACACAGAAGAAGAATTACAACTAGGAAACAAAGCAGTTAATGACACACTTGTCTGTTTTTATAAAGAAATATATAGGAAGAAGCAGAAGACTGAAGAGACAGACATGATAAAATATTCAAAAAAGTGAATCTTCATCAAGTAATGGAGGAAGAGAAAGCTAAAATAGGGAATCCTGTTACACTGAGATAAATCACAGAAACTGTAAAAGGGCGATCAAATGAGAAAGCCCCAGGACCTGATGGTCTCACCAGAGAATTTTATAAATTGTTGAACCTAGACATATCCATACTTACATAGGGCTCTAGCTGACAGAACTCAAAGGGGAGCTTCCATCCACAATGTCCAATTGATATATAACTCTTATACTTAAAAAAGGGAAGAAGGCCATGGACTGCGTTAATTACAGACATATCACTATTAAATAATTATTATAAAGTACTTACAAAGATTCTTGCAGCTGCCTACAATTGGTTATTATAAGACTAATTGGCAAGGAACAAGTAGGATGTATTCAGGGCAGGGCAGGGCAGATAATATACAGAGATTATTCAATGTCATTTGGCAAATAAATAGATGTCAGACTCGTAAGACTCAAGGAGTAGTCATTTCCTTGTATATGATGAAAGCAATTGATTCTCTGAACTGAAAGTTTAGGCAGATAGCCCTTGAACAGTATCGTTTTGATAACAACTTCCTTAAATGGATGTCTATCATTTATCGTAAACCAACAGCAGAACTAATCTCAAATGGATTAGTCTCTATGCCTGTCCAGCTCTTTTGTAGAACCAGACAAGGATGCCCCAATACCCTCATATTTCTTTATTCTTTTGATGGAACCCTTAATTCAGATAATCTAGTCATCCCCTCTAATGCATGGTATTAAAACTGGCAACATCTGTAATAAAGCGTTCACTTTTGCAGATAACATACTAATCACCATGAGCAGACCCATGAATTCTCTTGCAATCCTTAAAAAACTGTTAGGTGATTTCAGTTTAATAGCAGGTTTTAGGCTTAACTGGAAAAAAACAGAAATATTACCACTATTCCATCCTCAAATACTTGAGACATCACTAAATTTCTGTTTCTCCCCACATTTGATTAAAAAAAAGAAATCGCATATCTAGGACTCTGCATTTCCAAAAATACAGAAAGGTCTCTAGAAAGTAATACACTACCACTACTCCAGGATACACAGATAGACTTAAATGGAAAAAAACTGAACTTATCATTATGGGGAAAGAAACATGCCAGGAACATAATTAATACATCTAGTATTCTATGCCTTTCAGAACATCCCAAATATTCTGAACAAGAAACTACTAAACAAAATAGATGTTGTAGGTGTCTTGAATTGGTCTTGAACTAGAGTTAGATACTATTGATTAATGCATAATTGATTTATTCAGTGTTTCTAATTAGATTTTTGTTAGGTAGTTTTTCAAATATCCATCAATATAGTGATATTTGAAAAAACTGCCACAAAGCTTCGAAGAAGGACCTGGTTGGTTCGAAGCTAAAGCACTTTGTTCTTTTCTGTAACATCCATGTTGGTCCAATAAAAGGTATCAAATCATTTGTTTCTGGCTCTGGTAAACAAAATAGATTCACTTATAAAAGTATTCATCTGGGAAGGTAAGACAGTAGGATTGGCACTTTAAATACTAAGGGCATAATTTGTACAAGGGTGTTCCATACTCCCATGGTGGGAGAAATATAATCTAGCATTATGATAAAACAAGCAAAGGGCAAACTAGGTAACTGGGGCAGGCTGGATGCACCTTTGGCCTTTTTCTGCTGTCACTGTCTATGTTTCTGAATCTCTGTCTTACCACTAATCAGAAGCAGGCAGGCAACCCATTGTGGGCTGAAATGGAGAATCATCTAATGGAAAAGCAGAGGCTATCAGGCTTCATGTTCTCACCTATTCCATATAATCTGAGCAATGACCCATTAATACTGAGCTCGTTAAAAGTGATTAAAAGAATAGTCAAAAAATTGCAGACCTACAGAAAAGCATTGGGAGCTAGCTCCACTGTGGGGGGAAACATTACTTTTGGATGAATAAGAAGTCATACCCAATCTAGGATGGGGAAACTTAGAATAACCAGGCTGGGACACATAATAGATAGACCCCAAAACAAAGATTTTATACTCATTTTAGGACTTGAGAAAAGACTACAAAGTCCCTAAATACCACTTTTATTTCTCCTCACTACTGTGGGACAAGCTTAGAAAACACGTTCTGCAGGTAGACATATCCATCCCTGAATGCCCTAACTGGGACCTGATGATTAAACTTGAATCCAGGAGAAAAGGAGCTAGTCTAATCTACATCTTACTAATTGTAATGAAAACTGTATCACAGAACCAGCCAAAATAAAACAGGAAAATAATTAGATACAGAAACAACTATGGACGTTAGTATGACAGAGTGCCACAGCCCCCACTTGCATACTGTGTGACCCTGAGCAAGTCACTTAACTTCCTTGTGCTCCCAGGTTGCACCTGTAAACAAGCTTTCAGCTTAGTGTGTCTCTCCTGATTTGAGTGCAGCAAAGAGCACTAGAGAAGTCCAAGGTAAATTGATACAGTTCAAAATACTACATTAATTTTATTATACTCCCCTTCAATTAGAAGAGCTGGGACTACTAGTGGGAGGGCCATGATGGAGACGCAGCAGATTACACGCTAACCTGATACACCAACTATGGAAATGTCCTAAGATTCAGGACATTCATGGAAGAAAGTGTATAACATTTGTTCAGAAGTTACGCAAGGGATTATACTTAAAACTCCAAACTTGAATCATTACCAGAAACTATGGGTCTTGGTGGTGTCACTGGGGATCAAAAGATTACTGTTAAAAACTTGGAAATCTGAAACAGTACCTAATATTGTTGAATGGTTTGATTACATGAGTAAAACGGCAAACAATGAGAGAAATCAGTCACAAAATGTTAGACAAAATGAATACGAACATATGAACATATGAAATTTGCCAGCAGATAAAGGCCTAGAGGTCTATCAAGTCTGCTCGAATGTGCAGCTAGCACCCTTATTCTGCAGCTGCCCTCCTTCCACCCTTCCCCTTCATTGACCCTCCCTTGTCCTGTCCCATCCCTTTTGAAGCAGTCCACTGTTCTACTGGATACCGCTTGCAGGTAACGATTCCACCCAGCCACCACCCTCTCTGTAAAAAGTGTCTCCTCATCTCCCTCCTGAACCTTCCTCCCTCCAGTCTCATCATGGCCCCTGGTGTCCCTCCCCTCCCTTACTTTGAACAGCCCCTCTGTACCTGTCTTGTTTATTCCTTTCATGTACTTAAAGGTTTCAATCAAGTCCCCCATCCCTCCTCTCCTCCAGTGAGTACATGTTCAACTCCCTCAGCCTCCTCCCGTATGATAAGTCCCCCAGCCCCTTGATCATCTTTGTTGCCCTGTGCTGCACCCCCTCCAGTAACTTAATGTCCCTCTTCAGATACAGGCACCAGTACTGCACGCTGTACTCCAGGTGCGGTCTCACTAATGACCTATACAGTGGCGGAATCACCTCCTCCCTCCTCAAAGATATACCCCTTGCAATACAACACAGCATTTTGTTGGCCTTTGCAGCTGCCTTCCTACATTGTGCTGAGTTGTTCATTAACCCTGTAATGAGCACCCCAGAGCCTTCTCCTCCTCTGTCTGGCTAGCTGCACTCCCCAAATGCCTTTAATGTCATTTGGCTACCTTTCTTAAAAACACTGAACAAAAACTGACACTACTGTGTATGAATATTTAGAACCTCAAAGAGCGGGCTTAAATTCCCACAGCTGAGTCTCAGATGTTTAAATAAGTATTATTGCTTACGCTCTGAGCATAGCAGTCCATAGCACTGGCACATAGGGCCCAAGCTGCATATTTGCTAAGAAGCAATATTGTGTATTTAATTCAGACCCCCTTCCAAGATCATTGTAACTGTTCCGCCCTCTCAAAGTGTGACACTTCTCTGGGACTGCATGCATCTCATTGTGTCTTGCTGTGCCATCAGAATTTGCCAGGGTTTGCCTGAGGGTGTTATACTGCCTATAAATGCTGAGACTGTAATTGTGTTTTCCTAACATCTCCATTTCATCTTTGAAGCCAGAAGCAGGCACCCAGTGGAGTCAGTGAGGACAGCCATATGATGATGAAATTGAGAAGGTAAATGTAAGTAAATACACCACACAGGATCCCGTGACACATTGAGCCTCTACCATTCATTGCACAATCGCAGGGACCCCTTGGTATAACCTAACAACCTGGCCTCGGCAGGCTCTCATCTGGTTAATGGGGGACTGCTGTTAAGAGCTGTGTGGAATTTTCAAACTCTGCCTCCAATGGAATTCCATTGGAAGTCAAATTCTGAAATTCTAAAAGTGGATTTTTTTTACATAAACCATGGCATAGTATTCCACAGTCTATGTAAACTACAAATTCATTTGCACGAGCTGCAGAATAGTATTCCTTGCATTATATAACCTGCATAATATCCAAGGCCCTTGAATTCTGTGATTCTGCGGTTGCAGAATTTTGGCAGAATTTGCATCATGCTGCAGAATTCACTGTTTTGGTGAATTTCTATTCAAATATACTGTTTTTCCATAGTGCCAGGCTTTCTTTCCACTTTGTTTATCCTGAAGCCCTCTCTGTGCTTGGCATATGATGTCATTGATGACATCATATCATATTTAACCAATGGCAGAACTGCGTTCTGCCAGAGAAATGAATAAATCATGCTGCAGAAATCAGAAAATGCTGCCGCAGAAACTAAGGAGCCTTGCTGCAGAAATCAGAAAGTTCTGCCACAGAGCACTAGGGGCCCTGATAATATCATTCCATGGTTTACAAATAGACAAGGCATAAAATAAGCAGGTTCACATCACAATTTGTGACACAAGATCAGTAAAAGCGAGTCAAATCTGGCAGTCATTGCTAATCATTGCTATTTGGTCCTAGGTCTATAAAAGTGCCTTATTGGGCACTGTCACTTTATTTAAAAATATATTTTTTCCTGGTATCCATTTTTTGCCCTCCTCCTCCTCCTCCTCCTCCTCTGTGCCCCACCCCATGAACCCCGAGCTGTTCCCTGATTGGTCCAGTGATGCTCCTGCTCCCCCCACCTAGTCTCCTTGTGGGAGAAACATGACTGAGTCCTTTTGCAGCACACCCAGAAGAGGAAGCAGGTGTTGGGAGGTCGAGCGGGAGTCCAAAGGTAAGTTTTCTTTATTTTATTTCACTTTTTTTTTTATCATCGTTGCGCCGTCGTCCAGTTAACTAATTGTGTCTTTTTGTTTTGCAGGTGGTCGGAGACAAGCTGGAGCCGGAAGGAGTGGTGGCTGCTCCAAGGAGGAGCTGGAGGAAGAAGAAGGCCTGGCCGAGACCACGAGAGGGCATGGAGGTGACCTGGACAGAGTGGAGAGCAGGCGGCTGCATCGTGGGGTGAGGCACAGTCGGACAGGCAGATTCAGAGGAGAGCAGGAGCGTAGCAGAATCGAGGAGCTCAGCAGGAAGACAAGTAAAACCTTTTCATTTGGTCAGGAAGCTGGAGGGGGGAAGAGGTACACAAGGACTTCAGGGCACAGATGGGGGGACGGCGTAATGACAACGAATGGGCAAGGCCTAGAGCTGGACTGTGGGTCGTGGAAGAACAAGGGCATGAAAGGGTCATCCTGCCTTGAACTTTAAGCTTGTGCCATGCTTACAATGAATTTGGAAACAAACAGTGAACAACTGCAGTGAACATTTGGAAACAGAATAAAGACTATGTGCCCTGCTTTGCAGAGATTATGGAGGAACCAGAACTTAATGTGCCCTGCTACTACGTTGGTGTCATGCATCTTTGCAGTGAACATTTGGGAACAGATAAGACTAAGTAAGCAGCTCTGCTTGCTTTGAGATCTTAGTAACCAAAGTAATGTGCCCTGCTAGTGTGTGCCCTGCTCTTGACTTTGCAGTGAATTTGGGACCAGAAAAGAGACTAAGTAAAATGTGCCCTGCTTTATAGAGATTGGGGGAGCCAGAACTTATTTAATGTGCCCTGCTTATGTGCCCTGCTTCGTCTGCAGTGAACATACTAAATATCATACTAAGGATTTATGAGAGCTAGAAGGCCAAGGCCCATAAGTGCTCACATTCTAACCTAATAATATGTCGTAGACTTAGCATTTAATAGATATTTCTCCAATCAGATTTTAAATTGTGCTTTGTCTTTACTAATAATAACGTGTAAGGGTAAATTATTTCATGGCTTAATTACCCTTAAAGTGAAAAAATATTTTGTCCTAATGTAATTATATGACTGTCTGGTCAATTGAAGTGGATGTCCTCTAGTATTGTGAACAGAATCCTTAAAACACAAACCCAAATCAACCATTAATTCTGGATCCTGAATTACATCATACAGAAATAAAAGGTCCCCACGTAACCTGCGGGTTTCAAGTGAAAACAAGTTACATTCCTGAAGCCCGACATTGTAAGATGGATGATACATACCATTTAGGTGCTTAGTAAATCTACGTTGAACACTCTCTAACTGAATTATATTAGTTTTTTATAGGGCACCATAACTGAGACACATATTCAAGGTGAGGCCTAATATATGATCGAAAGAGTGGCAACAAAACTTCAGGGTCTCTTGTAGAAATATTTCTTTTAATTGACCACACCACTTTATTAGCTTTCTCAACAGGTTATTAATATGATTAGATAAATCCATAGTATTAGAAACATTTACACCTAAATCTCTTTCATCAGCTGTTATATTGAGTTGATGTGGACCTAATCTATAAATTCTGTGTAGATTTGTACTACCTAAATGCATCACCTTGCATTTGGAAAAATTTTAAAGCCATGCCCCACTTTCCTACCCATTCGTAGATAGTATCCAAATCTCTCTGAATTTTATCTGAATTTTCTGTACTATCACAAGGACCTACGATCTTTATATCACCTCATGCATTTAATAGATGAAGATATACAATTTGAAGTTAAATCTGAAATAAAGGCCTGAAATAATCCAGGACCCAACACTGAGCCCTGGGTACTCCACTGGTCACACTGCCTACATCAGATAAGCTCCCATTTATATGTACTTTTTGTAATTTAGATAACCAGTTTGTAATCCAGATAATAACATTCATATTAATTTTTAATTTTGTAACTTAATTTGTAAGGCACAGTGTGGCATGGCATCAAAGGCCTTACTAAAATCCAAGAAGATAACATCGCAGGGTATACGTTTGTCTATAAGTGAACTGATATATTCATAAAAAATCATCAGGTTAGACTGGCAACCTCTACCTTTTATGAAACCATGCTGTTCTTTATCTGAATTAAGTAATATTGTATTTAATGAATCTCTAAGTAAACTTTCTAAAATTTTGCAAATGGTAGAGGTGAGACTGATAGGACGATCATTCAAACTATCTGTTTTTAAACCTTTTTATGTATGGGAACAACAATGGCTGTTTTCCATTGATCAGGGACAAACCCTGTGATGGGCAAGATTCAAATAATAATTTATGGATATTACCAATAATCCTTTAGTAAAAAGCAATTGCCCAGGTATATTATCCGTCCCATGCATGTTTTACCTTTTGTAATTTTAATTTATTTAGAATGTCTATAGATGAAAAGGTAACAATATCTAAGCTGGTATTTTGAAATTGAGAAACAGATTTATCAGAAATTGTGCAATTTTACAAAAACATTATTGAAAATATCTGCCATTTCTTTAGGGTTTTGAACAATATGGTCTTCCTCTACAATACAATACAACATTTAGGAACAGAATAAGACTAAGTTTATGTGTCCTGCTTTTGTAGAGATCTGTGTGCCCTTCTGTGTGTGCCTACATGCAGTGAACAATTTGGGAACAGAAAAAGAGACCAAGTATTGTGCCCTGCTTTGCAGGGATTGGGGAATCAGAACTTAATGTGCCCAGCTCTGCTTGTACGCCCTTCATTAGTAGTGAACATTTGGGAACAGAATAAGACTAAGTTAATGTGCCCTGCTTTTGCAGAGATGATCTGTACTCTGCCCAATATTTATTGCGCCCTGTTATGTTGTGTGCCCTGCATCTGCAGTGAACATTTAAGAGACTCAGGGAGTTATGGTCCCAGTTCTTATGCTGGGGCAGGGGTTCATTATTTAATTTGTCATGACTCACGATGGATCACGCCACGCTCATCAATTCACGCTCACGAATTCACCATCTGCTTTGCAGACATCCTATCTCAGCTCTTGAATGTATGTGTGCTGCTGCACAACTGCTGTATTTCTCTGAAATGGCTAAATAAAATAGTATCAGTCTCCTAAAGTTGTGTAAATGTGTATTTTATCAAAATAGAGCAAGATAAGTACATTTTATGGGGTTTTGAGCAAAAATATGATTTTTCGGTAATTGTTAATCAACTTCAGCCAATTGCTAATCATTTTTTACTTTGATTAGTGAATAATCAAGTCTCTGACATTAATTTATGCATTAATTTATGCCTTGAATAAATGCTTTTCAGAATATCGTAAAATTAAAAAGGAAAGCATTTAGGAAGCAGAACTGCCATTCCGCACAAATTCCACTGGTAGAATTCCACATTCCGCACTACTTTATACTAGTCTGGGGTCTCAAGCTGTAACTCCACCCCACAACCTCCCAGAAAATAGAACCGAAGAATCTGGGAGGGGAGATGTGTATAGTCTGGGTGAGCTGTCATAAAATGTTAGTTATATCTGTAAACACAATCAGGTTTATAACACTTCTGCTACTACGGTAGTGCAGCCAGCTAACCGACTCACAGTATACCAAACACCACTAGAAAATAGTTCCTTCTTTATATAATTGGTAGAAAATGATCTGGAGTAAAAGAAACTCACCAAGAAGGGCAAAAGCAGAAATTTAAAAGCCTGGGCCCAACAAGGTTCAAGGGAGCTAACAGTTTTTTCGAACATGTTCACTGGTCTTTATCCTCTGTACTGAAGTCTTCCTCCTCTAGCTGTAACACTGGATGCCCTGCTGTAAGCAAGATGACTGTCACAGCTGGGGTTATCCTGAGTAAATCAACTGCAAACAGAAAAGCATTAAAAATTAAACATTAAAATCCTCTTTGCTGTCTGGAATTTAAATGTCAAGGACACAGAAGTGGAGAGGGAAAATGCTGTGGACAGGTATGTTTGTAAAATTAATATTTTGTACACAAAGCAGAATTGTGTCCACAGAATAAAGTAGGGGTTGACAAAAATAATTGTATCTACCAATCTTGTATTCACAAAATGAAGTTTGCAGTTTGAGAAATGGCATTTTCCCACAGACTGAATTTATTAACCAAAAGTGATTCTGCCAAAAGACAAAAGTTATTTTTTGTGGATATGTGATGTTACAAGTGGCACTCATACCTCGTCCCTGCTATTATTACCGATCAGGTTAATTTTCTGAAATCCCCAGGTTCGTGAAACTCACGTGGCTGCTTTCAGCAGTTTTATTGAGGGGCTGATTATACAAAAGAAACATGTGAGCATTGAGCCACTAGAAGGAGGCTTCTACTAGGAATTAATGCATGGTTGGGGAGGGGGGGCATAAGGCCAATGGCTGGAGTGCCCCAGCTACCCAACCATGCATTAATTCCTAGTAGAAGCCTCCTTTTCAAGTGGCTTAATGCAGTTATAACATGACAAGTGCAAGGTAAGTATTGTTTAAATAGTGCTTAAGTTACAATGAAAGAAAGATGAGCAGAAACAGTCATTTTACTTGAGAAAACATGCTTCAGCTCTGTTCATTTCAAAGGCTGTATCCATCTGGAAACATGTGCATGCACGTTGCCAGCATCATACATTAATGTAGTGCCTGACAATTTATAATACGTACCAACTTTAGATTAAGTAGGTAAACACAGATAAACAACAAAATTGCTACTTCTAATCAGCAATTCTAATGTTTTCTCCTCCGTTGCTACCTTACATTCGTGCATCATCCATTTTGGAAGCTTCAGACTGAGACTATTTGAATTATTTTATATAAATTTCTAGTTGCAGTGCTTCAATGTCTCTACAGGAGAAATGAAAGAATTCATTGTAATAACTACTGATTCATAAAACTGTCATCTTTGGTTCATTTCAGTAGCGGCATCACAGTTTCTCAACATTTTTGCCTCAGATCAGGCTGTACAATGGAATGATGAGGTGCTGAAAACTCATTGGTTTCAGCCCTGATTGATCTACCAGCATTCATCAGGTACATTTACCATCCATCCTGTGAGGAGACTTCAAATGGTTCTCATTTAGAAGAAAATCAGATAATTTGCTTTTATTATGGCACCCCATCAAAAGGGTAAATGTCTGGAGGTGCGTTTGCATTAGGGTACTCTGATCATGTTGCCAAGGTAGTTAGATTTTCACACTTTGATACTTCATGGAGAGGCATTTTATTACCTTGCTCACTTTGGGTTGAAGTCAGTACTTAAGTAGATCCATTGTTGAGAGCTGGTCTGATAAGCAGACCAGTGCCTATTGGATCAGAGTCAGGAATTGTTTTGCAGCTGTCCCACTGAAACCACCGGGGGACGCGGATATACCTTTTTATGTCCATCAGTGAGTGAGTGTTGTGCCTCGCTAGTGTTCCTTGCAGCTGTACCTGTAATGCTTTGCTAACTTTTGTTGGCTACAGAGGAGGAGGCTGCACAAGAACCTGTTGAGCAAGTGTGGCTACTCTTGTGAATGTGAAGCTGACCTAGGTGATACACTCAAGAAGTCCTCAGGATGTTTAGTCTAGCCTCCTCCTCCTAACTGTAATGATGAGAAAGACAGTGAATGAGCTCAGAGAGGACGATTATTAACCCCTGTCTGCACAAGTCTTGCATGGAAAGATAACCTTTATTTTTTTCCTGGAAAAAAATGAAATTGCCTAAATAAAACTGAGAGTTTTCATGCTACTAAATTACTCCAATGTAAAAGGACAAAGAATAGCAGAGTTGTTACACCATTTGTTGTTACCCCCGTCTTGCTCATAGCTCAAGTCTTTGTACTGGTTATTACATGTCTGTAAGTCAATGACTATAGGTAGGTGTCAGCGTGGCTCAGTTGGTAGCACATCCGCCTCTGGACCAAAAGGTCGTGGGTTCTTGTCCCACACCGGATTGGACTCTGCACCTAAAAATCGCTGGCATCTGAGTGCAGTATTGGGGGTGCTGTACTGCTGGGTGTGCCATCCTTCATATGAGACATTAAACTGAGGTCCCTTCTGCCCATCCTGGTGTTGTCCTGGTGGGTGTCCAGGTGGAAGTAAAAGAACCCACAGCACTCTTCGCAAAGAGCAGGGAGCATTCCCAGTGTCCTGGCCAACATTCCCCCTTCCCCTAAACCGTTTCATGCAACTATCCAGGCTGTGTGTAGGTGATGATGTGCCATATGGCCGCCATCACACATTCAGTCACTTCACTACCAGTCTAGCATTGCTTGTAAAGCGCTTTGGGATACTGTGTATGAAAAGCGCTATATAAATGCTGATTCGTCTTCTTCTTCTTGTAACTAAAAATTATGACTGTTGCACACACTGACATGGAACCTTTGTAAAAGAGCCTCGGCTCAAAGGTATTGTAGTCCTAGATTGAAATAAATAAATAAATAAAAATGTGATGCCTGTAGCAACTAGGAAGTATCTTTCCCAACCTCTCTGTGGGATAAAAAAAAACAGCTGAGTTTCCAGTTAGTTCACATAGTTGGTCCATGGACTTGGAAAACTAATTGGGGAGAGTCAGTTACTGGAGTAAGAGATGGCCAGGGTGAGGCAATCTGAAAAACAACACTTCATACACACTGTATCCCAAAGTGTTTTACAAGACACAGCAGTTCCATACTGGTGGTACAGGGAATGTTGAAAGAACAGATTTTCTCTGTCCAACGTGGCCCAACAAGAAATTAAAAAAATCTGCCCCCACCCCAACAACAACAACCTGACAGGTACGTGAGCAGCCTGGCCAATCAGGGAATAACAGTAAACTGTCCCCTCCCCAACTACCTGACGGATCCAGTGCCCAACCCAACCCATCAGGGGAAAAAACAAATCTGTCCCCCTCCCTAAACAACCTGACAGATCCAGTGCCCAGCCACACCCATCAGAAAATAGAAAACAAATCTGGCCCTCTCTCCCTCCAATTACCTGACTGGTCTAATACCCAATCCAGACCATCAGGGAATTAAAAAAAATGTCCCTCTCTCCGAAACTACCTGATGGGTCCAGTATGCAATCCAGGCTGTCTGGGAATAAAAAAAAATATGTCCCCCTCACACCAACAACCTGGCAGATCCAGTGCCCTGTGTGGCCCATCATGGAATAAAACACACACACACACACACACCCTTATTTACCAGTAGTCCCCTATGCCTGTCCCATGCATGCTTGAAATCCCCACTGTATTCACCCCATTACCTCTTGTGGCAGGCTATTCCAGGCATCCACCACTCTTTCAGTGAAGTAGTATTTCCTCACATCCCTCCTAAACATCCCCTTTGTAGCTTTGTTACATGCTTCTTGTTCTGTTTCACTTTCTCATTTGAAACAGGCTCCCCACCTGTACTCTGTTCGCCCCCTGAGGTACTTATAGGTCTCTACCATGTCTCAGCCTCCCTCCTCCCCTCCAGGATGTACATGCTGAGATCCCTCAGTCTCTTCTCATATGTTTTCTTATGTAACCCCTGCACCATATTAGTTGCCCCCCCCCCACACACACCCACCCACACAGACTGCCTCTACCTTGTCAATGTCTTTCCTGAGATTTAGCCTCCAGAACTGTGTACAATATTCCAGGTGTGAACTCACCAGCAAGCTATACAGTGGCAATATCACCTCTCTCTTTCTGCCGGTGTCCAAGGGTGTAGACAGGCATACTCACTGTACACATTTGTGTACAGTTTTGTTGAGTGTCTGTCACAAACCATAAGCCACTCTGTTAATATTATCATTCTAATCTGTAGTATTTGGGTTAGTGTAGACCACTGAGGAGTGTCCAATACATGTATAACCTCTTTAGAGAGTAGAGGAGTCATCTGACAACAATCTGACTTGTTTGGAGGGTGCCCTTTGGAAAGGATGTGTACATTTTTTAATTGGGGGGGTGTAACTGTTGGAGACTGTGTACAAAATGGAAATTTCTGGCAACACTCCTGCCGGTGTCACCTCTCCCTATGCACCCCAGCATCCCACTGGCCCTGCCTGCTGCTTTGTCACACTGCTCTGCAACTTTGAGGTCATTAGATATTATAACCCTGAAGTCCCTGTCCTGCTTAGTGACTGACTACCTCCACCCCCACCCACCCCCATTTTATACTCAGCTCCTGGGTTTCTGTGCCGATGTGTGAAGTTACACTTTTTGACACTGAAGCCCAGCTGACATACCCATTACCACTCCTCAAATTTTCTCAGCTCCCAACTCATTTTATCAGCCCCCTCCTGAACATCCACTCTCTTACAGATCTTGGCATCATCTGTAAAAAGGCATACTTTCCCTTCACATTATTCTGCGATGTCCCTTATGAAGACATTAAATAGGACTGATCCCAATACTGAAGCCTGCAGCACCCTGCTGGTCACTCTCCCCCCATTAGAGTGAGAGCCATTTACCAATACCCGCTGCCACCCATCCATTAACCAGTTTTTTACCCAGTTAACAGCTTTGGCTCTCACCCTTAGACTAGACTAAAAAATCTGTCTCTTTTCCCCTCAGCTACCTGACAAATCCCAAGCCCAAACCAGCCCGACAGGGAATAAAAAGAAACGTTGTCTCCCTTCCCCACACTTCCTGACAGGTCTGAGGCCCTACCAGGCCCATCAGGGAATTAAAAAGCATCTGTCCCTCTCCCCCCAACTATATGATAGGTCTAGCGAATAAGTGTGGCTGTCTTCCTGCCAAGTATATGACAGGTCCGGTGTCAAATCCGGACTGTCAGGGAATACAAAAAAGTGGTGATATGGGAGGGGACTACAAGTGGGTTTGATGCCGGGGATGAAATTAATTGTCTGGTGTTGGGTGGACATGAACCACTGTATGTAGTGTGGAGCATTACTGAAATACAGTGTCACTGCATCAAAGCCTCTCTCTGGGCACGGTATCAGAAAAACTATAACACTCTAGTTGGATGTGATTCTCATATAACTACAGTTAGAACAGTGAGACTGGTGAGATCGTAAGGCCTGCTGCAAAAATAAACAAAGATAACAGCATAAAAAGGCAAGACCAGCCTTGTTGGCACCAGCCAAATCTTGTTTTAAGTCTATTGTTTCTCCTGCAGACTGCTAAGCAGCCCTCTTCTGAATGCCCCCAAGCCCTGTCACCCACCATCCCCAGGTACTTAGCCTGACTTTCAAGTTACCCCAAGGCGTGCCTCTATGGCGGCCCCTCCATGGAGTGTGTGCTTTCCTCAGGAGCAGGTTATAGTCTGGGAGATAGGTGCCTGGACACCAGTGTGGGTCCTGTGAGAGACCAGTCATCATTCTGCCACTGTGGTTAGTTTTTACACCAGTTTCTTCCAACCAACTGTCAGCATGCAAGTGACGTGGTGTGTGCATGCACGGTTGTGCACAAGCATGAATCAGTGTCCCCATCCTCTAGGTAGCCGCTGTATACACTGCTGCCCAGCTCCACTGTATGGCAGTCAAACAGAACAGGATGGAATCCTCTACTCCCCGAAGGAGAGCTTCCCAGTGGGATGCCTATTATTCCTTCCGTCGGCCAGCCCCTACAACCTGAACCCACTCCTGAGCTCAGGTCATTGCAGTAGCGGTCAGACCTTGCCACTCTGCTGTTTCTTGGGCTTCAGTATCTCCATTTTGTCCATTTATGAAGTATTTGACTCTTCCCTCCTGTGATCTAACCCTCTCTCCTTCCGCCCTCACCTCCACTCTGCACTGCTCTGTGAGCACGTGTCTCATATGTTCCCACACCTTGGCCCCTCTCAACTTTTTTACTACTCCTTCCTTTCTTGCCCCCTTTTCTTCTCCTTTCACTAGCCTGTACTCCTTCTGAGAGTTCTGGAGGCTGCTAGGGCTTACACTTCTCCAGACTGCAGTTTTTTAGTACATTAATTCAAGACTTGTATTCTAGTGTACAGCCTTGTATTTCACTGCACTGTTCTTTGTTCCTACAGAATTTTCACTATAATCTATTTTTGCCTGTAACTTTTTGTACAGCCCTGTCAGTGGAGTAGCCATGCCATAGCCTGAAGGCCTAGGCCTTCATTTGGATTCAAACATTTTGACAAAATATGCCTTAACTCAGCTGGCTGGGTCTATGTGATAACGGTGAATGCCTAAAGGCGATCGCTGTTATCGCTCAGCCAGAGTGCCAAACACATTTTCGGCACTCTGACAACCCTGGCGCACCAGCACAATGCGCCAGAACATATTTTTACCACTTTTTGTGGGGGGGGGTCTGTGCCCTCCCCAAACCCCTCCCCTCGCGAGGGGGGCTAAACCCCATCCCCCTACTTAGGATTCTCAGCTCCGGTGGGGTGCATGTCGGGGGGTGAAAGTAGTAAAAATGAGTTGGCCGGCGCGCAAAATCGACCAGTGCCCGGACTCAAACCCAGTACCTCAGCCACCCCAGCCATTGCCCAACTCGATGCCACAATGCAGCACGACTGACAACCGCAGCGCCCTCCCTACAGCCTCTCCACCCCTCCAGCCCATGCTCACCGTGTTGCTTCCCACCCCCGCGTGCATACATATAGCGACATCCTGTCACCTAGTTCACCCACCCCTCATCCGGTCACCCTACCTGTCGGTTGCCATGAGTGGATTGGCGCGAGGAAGGTGTCTCAGTAATGGACGCGCGCCTCTTCCTCATGCACTCACTTCATGGGTTACCCAGCTGGCATGGATGCCAATGGGTATCCAGTGAACACAGCGACCGTGATTGAGTGACTGCAAAGGGTGACTCAGTCACATCACCTGTGTTCTGGGCTACCTGTCAGGTAGCAACAGAATACCAGGTTGGCAGCAACTACAGCAAACAGGATGTGTGTGTGTGTGTGTGTGTGTGTGTATATATATATATATGACACATACAGTCACGAGTATCATGGTTTATCAGACAGTTATAGAATCATTTATCGAGCGAAATGAAGAGCTTCGCCAACACTCAGGTGAGGGGTGCTAACAGAAGACTTAGACACGCTTGTTAGCACCCCTTGCAAACTGTGTGAGAGGCCTTCGGCACCATGCAATCCTGCTTAAAGTTGACTAGCATAACATTCTGTGGTGATTTGCATATGCAGCCCATGATGCTTTGCATTGTGGGGGCATGTGTGATTTTGTATTTTCTTGAAACTTGGCTTCCCAGCCAAATGCCCTTTGGGGTAACCCTTGCCTCAGTGTTTGCACACAGAGGTTCTTTGTCTTTATATATATATATATATATATATACATACACTAGCGCAGTGTGGTCCCTCCCCCCACTGCGCACGATGGGTGGAAGGGGAGGGAGAGTATGTGGGGTGTAGTCGCGGCAGTCAGCTGCTGAGCTGGCTGTGTGGCATGGTGGGTAGGGTGGCAGGCTGGGGTTGGGAGGGTGCCGGTAGGGTTCTGGGACACAGTCACTTTTGTGTCGGGGCTTTTTTTTTATTTGTCTTAAGTTTTACATCCCCTTCCCCCGATGTGCCCCCCCTTATAGTTGAGAATCTTTAAGTAAGGGGGTGCAGGGGGCAAAGCCACCCCGCATAACATAGAAAACCATCACCAGTTTTGTAGTTACTGTGAGTGTACATCGCAGTTATTTATTTTCGATGATGTACACTCACCGAAACGGATAGCCGCTATGACATAGGACCATACCAATGTACCCTAAACAACAAGTACCTGTGTTTGGGCCTTCAGTTTTTGAAATCCTGGTTACTCCCTGCCTGTTTTTTTCCCATTAAGACGGATGCCAACTGACATTGAACAGCTTAATCTGGTTCAATGTCAATTGGCATCCGTCTGTATACCCCTCCCCCAGGACAAGGCTGAAAATAGGCAGAATTGTCTAGTCCTCCTTCCCCGGTCAACAAAAACTAAATACAAATAAAAAAAGTTGCTTTACCATACACTGCTTATCTGTATTTTTAACTTGAATTTCTTCCATTACTATGTATGTTGCCACATTACTCACTGTGCTTATGCTTTCCCAGGACCCTCCCAGACAACACACCTGCAAGCGTGTAGCTCAGCATACCCTCCAGGACAAATATTTTCTTATTCTGTTTATCTCTGTCTTTGTTGCTGCCCCAGCAGTATTCACTTATGATCCCAGCCCTTCCTCCCATCTGTGGTGTTTGCTACATCACCCAGGGTCCGCAGCACACAGCTCTTGCCACTGTGCTGGATTCCAACAGGAGGTAGCAGCCATCCCGCCTCCAGTCCGTGAAGTATGGGGTGAGGACCAGCCAGTAGGCTTGCTGTGGCCCAGGAGGTGGTAGCATCATCCCGTTTGCTGCAGGATATTTCTGCTTGTTTCTCCCATTCCTTTCAGATGCTGGGATCAATGGAGCGATGTGCATAGGGCTATGCAGTTGCATGGGCACACACAACACCAGTCTGTGTCCTGCCTCCCACACCACTAGCTGCTCTGCCTGCACTGTGCCAATCATTAGATGCCTGCTGCCTTATTCCCAGTTGGATGGGGCTGTATATTCATGCCTGTTGTGTTCAGCTGGGCACTGAATGCAGCAGGGGCCAGCAAATGCAGGCCTATCTCACAGATCCAATGCACCCTAGTCCTGGCTGTTGAAAATCTAGCCCCAAGACTCAGATATAGTGCTATGGAGTGGACTAGACTGTTTGTAGAAAAGAAAAACCTTGAACCTGGCCCATTTTAAAGCAACAGTATTTGTTAGTCAGCAAAGATTTTCAGCATATAGGTTTTTTAGCAAAATTTGTTTCTGACATCCTAATATCTATAAACAGTATCTTTTTAATTTCCTCAGATATTCAAAAAACAACTTTTATAACTATTTTTGTAATTAATGACTCAAGTCATTAAAGATGGCTCCCACTCACAATATTTAGGAATGTCTGCCACCAAGGTTACCTTTTCACTGTAAATATTGTTTTTATACGTGGATGTATTATGATAGCGATAGCATGTTTCTGATGGTAAAAAGCATCACACCAAATGTTTAATGTTTTCCTGGTGGGTGCAATGGAGCAAGAACTTTCCAAAACCTAAAAATCATGTATTTCAATTTTGGAATGAAAGGAAACGACACGAAAAATTGGTATAGTGATGTTTTTGCCAGAGATACATATTACAAAAAAATGACACGGCTAACAAATACTGCTGCTGTAACATTTAAAACAAAAGCAAATCCCCTAAAACAGTTTAGAAGTGTGAAATGCAAACAAACAATTAGCATGTAATTAGCATCTCATTAATGCACGCAGCAAAAATGTGCTCAAATTACTGAAGCTTTTAGGAACTGCTGGGGTGTTCAAATTAGGACCAGATAGGGGTTTTTCCTAATCTTTACTCCAGGCTGCAAAGGCTAGACAGAGAGTCTGCAGCACCCGGGAGGCATCCCATTATTCGGCAAAGTACAATGTATAGAAAAAAATCAATGACTATATTGACAGGTAGCACTGGAACCATTAAGAGCTTTAAATTTCAAGTACCAGTAAATCAGATGCACCTTTCATTATTACCGGAAAAATCAATGCGTCTACTGGAAGAAGAAGTTGTCTTTAAGTACAAAATGGCAGGTAAATCCTGAATGATTCTGAGAAACACAACCTTTGATGTATGGAAAGCCTCCCTTGCTTCCTTCAGATACATGGACATGTGCTGGCTACACAGTTTCTAAACATTATCCTTAAGGAGCAGATACCTTTTAAAGTTTTTATAAGTTTAAAACCATTATGCTGAGACAATTACATTAAACTCTAAGGGCCCGATCCTCAAAAGCACCCCGGAGGCTTGTAATTTGTGTGTATCTGGGGTGCACTTCCCCACAGTTACGAAGCCAGCATCCACAACCCCTACACCCCCCGGTGGTTCAGAACTCCCCCTTATGGCAGGTTGTGGCATAATAGGCATTCCTGGTCTAGATCAGGGGTATCCAGTTCAATGCTCATGCTAGTCCACTACTGGATCCCTGGCCTGTGAAGGTGCAGGGACCGATGGGATACAGCAGTCTTCCAAGACTGCCATAACCCCACTGGAGAAACTGAAAAATGATTTAAACCAGCTTGTACCTGTTCAACCCCTCCCCAGAAAATCCTAGCAGCCCAGAGAGCTAGGTGTGGGCACTCCGCCTACTTAACAGGTTTGGTGGGTGGTCTGCTGGCAGGTGGAGTGTGGTGTGTAAGTGCTGCTGCAGCCCCTAGGGTGGTGCTGCATATGCCTCCTCTGCCAGCCATCCCCATCACAGAAATACCTATGTAGCTGGGACACACGCCTACCCCACCCCACCCCCTTGCCTGCCCCTGTCCTGCCCCCCCTCCATGTAACAACGCATGCAGCTCAGGATCAGGTGCAGAGGGGCACACATCCATGTTCATGGATTGCAAGGAGTGCCCCAGTGGTGTGCACCTGCATGTTTGGGGCACTCCTGGCTTATCCTGGCTCTCTGCTCATGCAGGTGGGTCAGAACCTTTGCAGAGATGGTGGTCATCCCAGCTTTCTCCCCTCAGACAAAATGACAAACTAGGAATGGAAGGGGTACAGTTACACCTCACATACTATTTGGATGAAAACATTTCATACATGTTGTTTTAAACCAACACTATCTAGACATTCACAGGGCAGTAAACTATGTAGAACAAACAGGTGAAATTGGCTTCCCATCAGCAGTTAATGTCCATAATTAAACAAAGTCCAGCAAACAATGCCAATAGCACTGATAATCAGGAAGGCATGCAATGAAAGAGAAAGAACTTACCACCCTGCTTGTCTGGTATATTTTAACTTTAACATCAACTAGACAAGACTGGTAAATATCCATCTACAACTGAGTTACCAGTACTGGTAGGAGCAATCTCTTGTGATTCAAGAGAAAAAGTTCTTCAGCTCATGTTTCTTTTCTCCTTCTGGTGATGATGGAGTACTCATAGCATTCCTAGTCGCCACTATCTTGGCCTCCCACTTTCCCTCATCACCTGGGTCGATAAAGATATCAATCTTGCTGTCATGGACCACTCGGAGGTTGGTTGGAAACTGAAATGACTGGGGAATATCCAAAGAGCTTTCAGAACACTCCGCACTCCCTAAAATCTTTTCTTCCATTGACAGTTTTGAAACCTCAGGTAGCAGCTGTTTGGAAACATTTATACAATTGCACCCTCATACTAAGAGGACCATATCTCTTTGCCATGTTTAAAAGCTTGTACTTCTTTCCCACACTGTCCGCAATCATCATGATAATATGGGGAAGGTCCTCAAATTACTTTCCCCAGAGTCTGTTCCTATAAGCATTAACTATTCGTGGAATCATTTAATCATTTAAGAGGTCTCTGAAAAGCCAGTTATTTACTTTAGCATTTGGATAGATTATTTTATGGTCATTTTATTGTTTTATGTTATTATTTATTATTGTTGATGTTTTATTCTTGTTATGTACCAGCGCTTTGATTTATTGAAAAGTGCTTTACAAATAAAATTTTGATTGATTTATTGAACTACAGGAAAGTCTGTCAGCTGCATGTACTGGTAGTTGAAATTAGTCTTTCAGTCAGTCCCTTAGAAAGAGTACAGCATGATCTCCTTGGGAGCCCTCTGGCAGTCCAAGGAGCCTAATGTTATGGCTCTGAATTTGACTTTCCAGGATCTCAAGGTGAATATGCACATGTTGTGCCTCCTTTGTTCTCTGCGACAACGCAGTTCTGCACGTCTTGGAAAGACTCCAGATATCCTGCATGTGATGCTGTAGAGAGTCCACAGTCTTCTCTACTGTGACAATTCTGCTGTTTAGGGCATCCAGCTTGCTGATCATGGCTGCACAGGGTGCCACCAATTGCTGTGCGTTTCTACCCAGGGATTGCAGTGTTTCCTCTGGCCAACACCGCCTGTGTCACCATGCAGACTGATCTGGTGGTAGGGCCTGCCACTCCTTTTCCTTTGTCTTCTTCCTTCCCGGTTCCTAGCCATGATTTGGCTTCATCATTACATGCATGACTCTTTTCTCTATCAAGCATGTGATTTATTCTCAGTTGCAAAAATGCAGAAATCTTTTTTTTTTATTGTAAAGTTAAAATAATAAATCTGAGGAGCTGAAGTGCAGGGCAACTTCACTGCTTGGGCTTCACAGTGCGCTTTCTGAGTCAGATTTTTAATTTCATTTCCAGAATGAGTTCCTTCAGGTACCTGGCCCCCACACCACCCCCACCACTGTATAAACTGTAGTGTGATGGGGTTCCCTGCCACTGTTAGAGTAAGGGCCAGGTTAGTCACCTGAAGAAAGGATCTGTGGGGCCCCGAAAGCTTGCATACTATACCATCCTTGTTCAAGGTATAGCTAGTCAAATAATAAAAAAAAGTTTTCTTACTATCCAGAAACTCCTGTTTTCCAAGGAACAATATGGCTAAAATATCTTTTTATTAAGTAAGGGCTGGGGGAAGTTGGTGTAAGGGATACTACCACAAGTCAAGTTCCCTAATGCACAGTTAAAAGAAATACAGAAACCTGTACACCTGGGTGTGATAAAAAAGAAGGCTTCCTTTCCTTTCCTTTGCACAACATATGTCTTCCTTACTATCTCTATACTTGCTTTGGCCTGCCCGACTGGGGGAATGTCTTGTCTTATATTCTCTGTCTTTTTCCTTTCTGTGTTGAAATGGCAACCTGAAGTTATAATGTAGGTAAGCTGGAGGCTGACTGCATGTTGCCTCAGGCACTGCAAGTTTTAAGCTAGCTATAGTCTCGTGAGAATGATTGCCTGGTGTTACTTCCACTGCCTGTATTCCATCTGTTTGGTCTCCTCAAATGAACTGCATTAAATTAATATACAGTGAAGGCTGAATTTTGCCCCTTGCCTTTTGAAGCTAAAAAGGAAATACAGTGGACTTTAAAGACATATGGGTGTGCTGTTAATTTCTAAACAAAGTCAAAATAATTTTAAAAGCTCTGTTTTTTTTCTTTTTGACTCTATCGCATTTGCCTGGTGAGGAGACTTGCTTTGTTAAAGGATTTTTTTTTTGGATGGGTAAATTAAGAGGTTTTATTGAATATACCCTTCACCATGGGAGCCGATTGCTGGTTCCTCCGGTAGGGTGTGGTAGACATGTTGCCTTGATCTTCCCTTTAGGGAAGGGCTAGCCTCTAGGTTGGCCTGCCTAGAGGGAGGGGCATCCTGTCTGAAAGAGATTTGTTAATAGGCTGGCTTTCTATTATTTGTTAAGGGTAACAGGGATCCTGTATTGTGTAACTGTCTCCCCCTAAGGTTAGAGCTTGTGGGACTTTCACTTGTCTACTGTATTAAACTAGATTTGCATGGTAGTTATTCATGCTTGCCTATAACTGATAGGTCACCTGGCCTGCAAAATGTATTTAAGGGGCTGTTTAGACAGACTGAATTCAGTTAAAGAGAACTGTCTTCCTTAAAAGCCCTACGCTTACTGTGTGGGTCTGCCCCCAATTGGCACTTTCACTGCTGAAAACATGTTTTGACTTACAGTATTTGTAAGTAATCTGGCTGATCCTGCCACATCACTTCTTGTCCCAAATGTCAACAGAGCTGCGGAGCAGCATCCCGCCGTCTCCTGTGGCCGACAAGGGGGGGAGGTCAGTATACTATTAATAGCTTTTAAGCTTTCACTAGCTCCCATTTGTGCCTCACTTGTCCTGTTCCTCATCTAATATTAAGCATAGATTATGTAGCCTATGGGAGAGGAGCAGGATTGGCAGGAAGCAAAATGGAGCAATTCATAGTGTAAAGAATGTTAAGTGTATAGTGTCTCCCCGTGGCTGCAGCTGTGGTGGCATCTGCGGCTGCTCCACAGCCATAATGCCATTCATGGGAAACAGAGGAATGTTGCTCCACAGCCATAATGCCATTCATGGGAAACAGAGGAACGTTGCTCCACAGCCATAATGCCATTCATGGGAAACAGAGGAATGTTGCTCCACAGCTTTCTTTACATATGGGACAATGAGTGGGATTGGCAGAACTGACCAGATTACATACAATGTTGTAAGAAATATATTATTTTCCATGCTGCAGGGGTGAATCCAGAAACCACCACACAGTAAGTGTTGGGTTTTAGATGGATGGTCCCCTACTGTTTGGCTCAGGAGTGGACGGAGTATACCTCTGAGAGGCTGAGCTCAGGAAAGTCATGAGAAGAATAAGAGATAAGTCAGAACTGAGGGTAACCTCCATATCCCCCAAAAGTGTGGGACTACCATGGCTCCTCAGGGCCCCATCCAGACTGCTGCCACTACAAATTTGCTCCCTCCTGTTCCCTGGACTGAAACTCTTAAAGGAGACTGAACTGGAGCTACAGCAGGCAGAATGTTTCTGTACCTCCTGTGTCAATGTGAGCTGTGGTTTGATGCTCACCACCAACAAAAAGCAATGATGCTTTCAAAGGACAGGAGTTCGTTGATGCATGCCCGAGCAGCATCGGACTTAAAGGTGATAGGAAACTGACGCCTCTAGATGCCCTCTAGTTGTTCTTTTATGGTCTACCCAGTATTCTGATATAGTTTTGACCTTTTTTGTTAAATTAATAATCCCTAATTGTATTGCCTTTTTAACTACCCTGAATCCTTCTCTGCTCAGCAGTTGCTGCTGTCTCTTTTCATACTGCCTGAACATTCTAACACCAGCAACACCATAATGGGCCATTCAGATGAACAGCATGGAAAGGGGGTCATTGATGTCATAGAATGTCTTAGAAATATGAAAAGAAAAAAAGTAGCTGAGGAGAGTGGAACTCTATGTAGATCTAAGGGCACCCAAACGCTAGATTATTTATTTATCAAAAAATCATCAAAGCGTATCAGAATACATAATTGGCACAGAAAGGAAGATAGAAGGGCAGTTAACTATGTAAAAATCATTTATCAGCTGGCCCAGTGGCACTGAGGGCTGAGGCACTGGACACCTTACCTCACAGCACACCAGAGACCCGGGTTCAGGAACGAGCCTAGGCCATCGGAGGTTGGCACGGGGTGGAGCTGGATGGAGCTGCCGATAGGCTAGCTCTCTCTCCAAGGTGATGTTAGGGCTTCCTCCTGCTGATGGCTGCCACCTGGTGGAGGCTGGGGCAGCACGGGCAGAGGAGCCAGAACACAAGCCTGGGGTGGGAGGAAGGGGGCCGTTACTGGAGCCATGGGACTAATGCGTCCCTCCACATGCATGTGTACCCACTCCTGGGACCCCTGGGCATAAAGCAGATGAAAAATCACTGGCGGCAGGATGGCGACCGACTCTCCGCAGGCTCTGCTTCCAGGCCGAGCATAAGGTACACCCTAGTAATTCCAGGTGACGGGGCTGGAGGGGTCAGTCAGATGGGGCCATCCGGGGGGCAAAAAAATGTTCAATGATAAAAAATAAAAAATAATAATAATTTCTTATCTCCTTTAAGCACAACTCGTGCATGGAGAAACAAGATGATACAGTAAACTGAGAGCAAGAGCCCTTCTAAAAGGAACTTGTGGGGACAGAGCCCCTGGTCGGCATGGCCACTGCCGTGTTTGTGCCCTTTGAACCTGGTGCTTGACCAAACAGATTGCTGTCTGAGCCTACAAGGAGAACTTCAGAGGCTCATGTGCTACAGGAGGATCTATTAATTCAGGCACCCTTTCCACAGCCAATGGCCAGTCTTGGATCAGACTGCAAGAACTGCCTGGTGTGGATAAGAGCCCTGAGAACCAATGGGAGCTGACTTTTTTTGGGAGAGAAATGCAGGGGCTGTGCTGACTTTAGTTAGATCTGTTGGAGAGCTCAGAGGAAAAGGACTGCTGTTCAAGAGGGCTCAAGTTGAGCTATGACAGACTGTACGTGAAGGGAACTGGGAGTAAAACTCATTATTCCTAGTCAGGAAGAAAAGGTGCCATTTTCATCCAGCCAGCATGGAAAGCAACCATGAGAAGTGCCAGCATAGTGAGAAGAAGCTATACAGCAAGGCTGCTGCAGGGTTCGTTAGTTGTCACCATAGTCGGGAGTCAGGCTGTGACCATCATGAAGGTTCCATGGCCTTGATGCATGGGTTGGTACCAACACACAGTGGCTGGAGTGAGGGGGGCCAGCCAAATCTCCAAAGTGAGACTATGAAGCAGATGGCAAAGAATGAGTAAAGCTGGAGAATGGAGAGGTAGCCCAGCCAATCGAGGAAAACCATGGCAAGCTGAGATCCAGACCGAGCCCTTACAGCACTAGGAAGGATCCACTTGGACAGAACAGTGAGTAAGACAGGGCTTGCCCTGCTTCAAACTTAACTGAGATCTTGTTCCTTTGCATTTTGTTATCTGGACAGGAGCTGTGCAAATACTTCAGATTCAAGGTAAACTGCCATTTTAGCAACTGCGTGGCATTTGGGTTGGAGTTTAGTTGCTCACTTTTAAATTTGAAGTGCACCACCACGACCAGCCAGCTGCAAAGATCAATGGGCTTCACTAGTTCAGCCCCGGGTACCTAGTAACCACTAAGGGAGCTCCTGGTGTGTACACAAAGGGTAATACTGGTACCAGACAGGAGAGGGTAGTAACCCCCCAATACAGGAGGTTACCAGCTTTAAGCTGTACTGTGCATTGCAGTGTGGGAGAGACTTTACACTTACAAAATGGCTCTAAATAGTTTTTTTGGAGGGAGGAAAATGAGATTTGGCACCTGACCATACATTTTTAAAGATTTAATGCACGGTCAGGTGATGTCTCTCAGCCAATTAAATTTCTAGATTTTTTCTTGCCATTTTATAAAAGGCATGAAAATCCCATACCCTGTATGCTGCCTGCCAAACAACTGAGAAAACTAAAATAACTGTGCAGTCCACTGAGCATGAAGTACACCTGTTTGATTAGCCTTCACCACCTGACATAAACTAAGACAGCTAGTCACCTTGCTGAGAAACTTGCCTTGCTGCAGGTCTTTAAAATGTATCGTTCATTTTCTGGATATATGCAATTTCAGATGTATGCACAAATAATGCTGTACCCAACAGTGTGCATATAAGAGGAACTGACTGTAACTGTAAGCAACAGTACCATGCAATACCCAGGACTCTGAAGAACATAACCAGACAGTAAATGCAATAACAAAACCTAGGGGTGCAGGTTTATTTGGATGGGGAACAGGGAAGAAACAATGCAGGCAAAAGCAAGAATATTGGGTTGGTGAAACCCAATAAACAAACATAATACTCCCGCCCAGCTGATGCACCAGATCAACCTTTATCCCCCAATCTATAGGAGCACCTACAGGCCGTGGTTTTTGGGACCTAGAAGGAAGATGTAAACCTCCGTATCTATTTATAGCCTAGGCTATTTATAATCCACTAGACAGGAACTCAGTGCAGACCAAATCGCAGAATACACAGGAAAACAAATCCATGGCTTCACCTGGACTCTGGATGTTAAGGCACTGTACAGCCCAAGATCTTATTAGCTCTACTATCTACTATAACTAATCTGACTAAACTGCATGTTACAGGAACAAGACCTGAACAGTACTTACAGTTCTTACATCCTTGTGTTACAACTGGTACTCTGTCTGGAAGTCCGATCCTCAGGACTCAAATTGTAGGTGTGCAAGTTGGGTTCAAGTCTCCATCCCTGGTTGGAGACTTTTTTACAGTGCTTGATGAGCTAGACAGGCTCTTCTAGAAGACACAGGCTCCTCTAGAAGACATCTCTGAATTTCAGATGTGCTTGAGTGCTCGAGCCAGAAGGATGTTCCTCTGCAACAAATTCTCAGTTTTGGTATTTGCTCAGCCTCGACTGGGCTCTTTTCATCCTGTTGGTTTAGGAGGCACTCAACTCAGTTGTTCTGGTGGAAGAGACAGCAGACCTTCTCCCTATAGACTCCTGGATGGTATCTCCTCCTCTCGTGGTGGAGCTGGGGGGTCAGAGGGTCAGCCAGCCTCACTTTCAGAAGTAATGGTCAGAATGTACATTTTGACCCCACTTCTGATACAGGTTTTACTAGCCTGTTAGTGTTGTCTTAAGTCTGGCACACATTACACACATTCACTGGCGGTCAGTGAGATCAAGGTCAGATGAGCTCACTGAACTGTACTGACTAATTGCTACAAACCCTTCCCCCACTGGCACACAAAACAAATGTAAGATTTAAGAGATTTATAGAACTTAAACTCGTGGTATGCAGAGCTCGCCATCAAACAGTGACAGACTTTGCAAAGAACTCAGTTTAAATACATAGGGTAGAACTGGTAGTATTCAGAAATTTAAAAGAAAAGTCTGAAATCCTAGTTGTGTGGAGAACAGCCTTTTCCTAGGAATGGAATAGGGCAAGGGCTATAAATTGTTAAGTGTAGTGCCTCCCTGAGAATGGACACCAAAGTGTGTGTGCGTGTGTGCTCAGAGAGTATGAAACCAGCAGAGTGTGTGTGTGTGTGTGTGTGTGTGTGTGTGTGTATGTGTGTATTGCCTGGAAAAGGCTCCATTGAGCAATGCTGATTTACAAGGTGGTCCTGGTTTTACTACAGCCATTGTCCTATAAAGTCATAGAGCACTGTCTGCTGCACGCTAGTTCATTTTAGTCACCAGAAATAATGTTAATGAATGTTCAAAAACAACATACATTGAGAATACTGATGAAAGCCTATGGGGTGCTCCTTTTATTTCATTATTTATTTTTATTGTTTGGTAACTGGGTAAGGCCCACTAGGCCCAAGACCTGTTTTCAGGTGCTACCTGGGAGCACTTGTTCAGGGTCACACAGTATGCATGTGGAGGCTGTTGAAATCAGACCTAAGCCTGTTGGAAGTACCAAACTTGTTCACAACTCCTTGCTCTAACCTTTAGGCTATACCGCAGCTCAGTGCTAGAACTGTAGCCTAAAGCAGCAGAAATACTAAAGCAGTCTCAAATGAAGAAGAAAGGCTACAGTGTTTATTTATTTCTTTTATTTTATTCTTTGGTAACCAGGTAAGGCCCACTGGGCACAGGTTCCTGTTTTCAGGCGACCTGGGAGCACTGGGAGGTTAAGTGACTTGCTCAGAGTCACACAGTATGTAAGTGGAGGTTGTGAGAATCAAACCCCAGTCTGCTAGATGTACCAAGCCCATTCACAGCTCATTACTCTAACTGCTAAGCTTACACAGTTTTCAGTTTTGACCCATAAAATGTTATGCTTGTTAAAGGAAACTCCTATAGAGTCCCAAGTGCAGCAGCACCTGTTGAAATGCCCAATTAGGGCTTTTAACATAAAAAGTACATTTTTTATTTACCTGCTGCCTCAGAATTTTAATTAAAAAGATCCACTCCATCCATAATGGTCGTGAGAGCCCTGGGTGGACATCATCGGTCGGCTTCTGCCATGAAGGTTATGCTAATGAGGGCTACCAACATCTGCCATTTGTTGGTAACTCATTAGCATACCTTCCCAGGAAGCTGCCCAGACGCGCGAGATGTCCAACCACTGCTTATCTCAGTATAACAGTCTTGCACTCACCACCTTCTCAAAAAAAGCCTCAAATTCCACTCTTGTGTAGAAAAGCTTCTCATTTTGGTGCAATAAAAAACCTCTCCTTACGCCTTGGTGTGCTTCAGATACATTCCTTTTCAAAAGACATGTACTTAAAAAAGCTTTGTACTTAAATTTGCTTCAGCACCACTAACCAGGTGCGGCGTTTAAATTATGTAATAAGTCCACCCAGTGCTCTGCGCCATTATGGACAGAGTAGATCTTTTAATTAAAATTTGAGGCAGCAGGTAAATAAAAAAGTATTTATGTTAAAACCCTAACTGAGCAGGAAAACAAAGGTAGGCAGGAAAGGCAGTTAGGGTAGTCAAAGATCAAACAGAGGAACACATATCAAACTCAGTGGGAAGGGGACAAAACCTTTTACAGGTATATCAGTGAAAAGACGAGGCAAGGGAGGGATTGTGCAGCTGAAGGGGAAGGATGGGGACAGTATAGAGGATGACCAACAGTGAATAGAAATTACGTACCTACCGTAATTCTTGATCTTCTTGAATGAAGTCTCCACCACTCATTCACACTAATGGGAAGCACGCTGGAGGTGCTAGGACCCAGCGGGAGCCAAACTTTTTCAGGATGGCCGGCGCTAAGATGGAGGTGCAAGAAAGCGGCACTGTGAGCTAGGCTCACGCAGTATAGACTATCTCGGCGTCGACCCTACAACCGCCTCAGTACCTTTTCTTCTGGGAAGGTACAACATAACTAACCTAGAGAAGGACTAGTCTAATTATCGGACATAAGATAGTCTGAATGACCCATGTAAGAAGAGTCAAAACACAAAGCCTTCACAACCCAACATTGGAGGAGTGAAAATCAGAAACAGAGAAGTGAGCTTGGGGGATGGTGGGTGGGCATGCACTGTCACTGTAACTAAACCTGTTGAGTATTTCCTCTCTTTAGTCTTATCTCTAACTCATTTGCTCTTTTTCAAATGTAGAATCAGTGCTACAGTTTCTTTTATTCTCATAAACTGTCCCTTGGGAATACCGCTATAGTATGATATGGGTGACTACTATCAGCTTGTAACAGTGTATTCCTGTCAGTGCTTTATCTATATAAATCTGTTTCTATTCCACCTTTATCATCTTTCTTAATGATTAGGTCTATTTTATCTCTAAGCGGTTAGCCAAATGGAAAGGTCAAAAGGTCATGGCAAAGGAAAAACCTGAAAAAATAAAAGATCAGAGAATAAATTTTGTCTGTACTTATAATGCACAGTCAAATTAAATTAGTAACATTGTCAAAAAAAATGGCATTTAGTGAGTTTGGATCCAGGCCTTAGAGACCACAGTGAGGTAAAATCTAGGATAGTGCATGGGAAGGGAAAAAGTTTAAAATATATTTTGGTCCATTCAATACAACCCAGACAGGTACAAGGTAGAATGTGGTTACCCAAACAGCAAGATGGCTGCTACAAGTGTGGTAATTGCAAGTTTTGTAAATTTCTGAAACAAACAAAAAGTTTTGTAAATCCTAAAACACATAGGGAAACAAAAGTAAGAGGATTTATAACCTGTGCAACTGAAGGGGGTGATTTATATGGCATCTTGCACATGTGGCAGCTTTTATATTGGCAAAACAAAAAGGAAATTAAAAGAAAGAATGGGAGAACACTTGAGGGCCATTGATTAGGGTGATCAGAAGAATGCTTTAGCAGCCAATATGGTAAAAGTGAAAAATGATAAAGAACATAGTTGGTCATTTTTAGGTATAGAAAAACTAATAAGAAGCCCAGAGGAGGTGATTACAACAATGTATTACTTAAGAGAGAACAATACTGGATCTTTGCATTAGGGGGATCAGAAAAAACAGGCCTTAATGAAAGGATTGATGTAAAACCCTTTTTACAGAAATAAGGACTGTATGGTCTTTTATACCTACGTATTAGCTTGTTTAGTTGAAATGTAGATGAATGCTTTAGGGATTATAAATACTGGATTATAATTTGTTTAACTCTTTTTTTCTTTTAGGTACCACGACTAATAATAAATTACAGTGGATTCCTATGTCTCTCAATGGCGAAGAGCAATGGTGGACACTGGTGTGCATAGTGGTAAAATTAATGAGTAATAATTAATTCTAAAATATAGGTGTATATGGTCTTTTTTGTTCTTGTTTTTAAAGCTATTTAATTAAAGTTGATGTTTTAAAAAGTTTTTTAACTTGTACACTGTCACTTAAATGTAACACTATTTAGTGGGCATTGTTTCCTGTAAGTGTCATTCCTATGATTAAGCGCCAGGTGGCGTGACACGTTAGAGACTTTGTGTGTTGTAATGAGGAGTTTGGCAGCTTGTAAGAGCTTTGTAAGGAGTGGAGCTCTTGTATTTTACATGTTGTGTGCACAACGCTAATAAAAGCACACTTGGCATTTTGTGGCTTCCCTTTGGTGCATATTTAGCACATGACTTAACTCTGCAAGCTTGGACAGCATTCTATCACTTTTACCTGGTGCTGGCAAACTATTTCCTTTATATTCATAATAGCAATACAGCCCTCCCAGGAGTTAGATTAACAGTCAGTTAATCACCCCTTGTTAGATGCGTTGTCTGCTACTGAGGAAAAGATAGCAAACCAGGAGATAGAAAACAAATTGGATTTTCATATTTAACTTCTCTGAAGTTAAAACTGTACTCTGTTTTTGTGCTTTTTGATAGAATATTTGATGTTAAAATGACTCTAATTTCTTTTCTCTGTTTGTTTTCTCTGATTAAGATATCCTTACAGTTCAGGGGAGGGGCGAAATGATTATGTTACATCCGTAAAATTGGTCATTTCCAGTAAATGCAGCTTAAAAGCTTGCTTTTTTTTTTTTGAGTATTAAAATACATATATATCAGTATCTTCTCTTGACTGATGATAATGATGCGTATCTTTTGGGCTGACATAAATGATGCATGTTACCACCAATGAACTGCAACTGCAAAGTATGTAATAAATGCGATTTATTTCTTCCATTAATCTGTTGCATCTCTCATAACTTGACTGTAATTCTCAGGAGGGTTTTTTTTTTTGTACTTTTTTAATTTTTATATCGGTGCATGAGGGAAATGGGGAGGGGGCAGTTCCCTCTGTAAACACATTGGAAACGGTATACTCACACAGACTAGATAGAGTGTAAGGCCTTTATCTACTGGTAAGTTCATATGTTCGTATGTACATTTGTATTTGTTTTTCACACTCATTTTTTTATTTTTTTTATTTTGGTTTCCCTATAGCGCTAATGCAATTATTTATATGGAAAAATTACAGTAATACACCCCTGACACCATTAGAAAAACATGAAAAAATTGACGTCAATGTTATTTAGTTTATACAATATTTCATATATTTTCTATAATTCTTTCCCTTTTTTCTTTATAACTGAGGACAGATGTATGAAAGAGGATTACTGTCCATTAGACTTTATTCAGTTTTTTCTGCTTGACTACACCTGACATCATAATCTCCTATTTTTGGCATCATCATTATCTCCACAGCAACAGATAGTGATGTCATAAACAGAACTGTGATGTCAGGTGTAGGCAAGCAGCCAGAACAGACAGGGCAGCAATGCTGTTTACATCAAATTTCCTTAGCAATAAAGAAGGGTGCGAAGGACAGGAAAAATATTTAGCATAAGCTGAATTGTATCTAAATATTACATTTTTTCAAAGTTGTCACAACGGCATCAGGGGCTGTTTAAAACAAAAGGCTGTAAGAATTGGACTGCCCCAACTGACCACTTAGTGTGTTTGTGTATGACATCATAATGCTCACCATGACAACTGATTGTGATATACAAGCTGCAGTTGTGAGGTCGGTTATGGATAGCTGGAGTCTTTTGAAAAGGCTGGGTCAAATAAACCAATAACAGAAGAAAGTAAACAAAAGGTTAATAACTATTGCAAATATTACACTTTAAGACTTTTATTTTAGTATCATATTGCTTTTAAGGGTTAAAGGTAATAGACGGATAGATTGCTCGAGATTGATTCTATTTGCTATTCAATAGCAGTGAACATTCTAGAGTTATTACATAATAAATAATTTACTGTGCATCATTTATCGTATTTTTATTGTTAGTATTGTATGTCCATACTTCTGGCATTTGCCCCTCCCCTCTGTAACCCAGTCGCCTGAAAATGCAGTGTGTATCTCCCAGGCACTAATTTTCAAATAAAAATAAATATTTCAGGCAATCACTACATAAAACCACAGGGACTCTTATCTTGTGTACTGTTGTTCTCTTGTATGAAACAGTAAAGTGCAGCGTTCCACTTCAGAGACAGAGGAGGAACTATACTCTCATTTATTCTTTTTTTAATAAAAAAAGTCAAACGTGAAACATTATAATGACTTTAGCTTAAAGAGCTAGTGGAGTCAAAACAGGCAGACAGGAAAATAATACAAATTTTAAGTAGCAGTCTGTTGTAATAACTTTTTATTTCTGAAGTGTTTTTCTTCTTCCTTTTGTTCACTAGAAAGTCTTCTGCATGATGATATTGTGCTGGATATTTGTGTGGGACACTCTTAGCCTGGCAGCTGACATATTTATCTCTACCCTTCCCTTGCTGCATCATCAGCACTGTGATCTCACGGACAGTGATATCATAGGCGACTAAACTGGCAGCATTAAGTGGCTGTCCCTAAGGAACAGTGATGTCACAGTCAGTGAGGTCACAATGCTGAGTGGGGGGGGGGATAAAGCTAGATATGTCAGTTGCTCTGGCAGAGTGCTGTTCACACATCACACCTATTAACATCAGAGAGAAAAGAAAAAGTACCACATAGAAATAAAAGGCAATGGTTGACTGCTTTTACAAACTAGTATTAATTTTAGGCAGTACACTAGCTCTTTAATACTTTGCACATGTACAACAATAACGCAGATACTACCAAATATTATCAGGGAGACATCCTGACATACATACGTAATGTATGTATGTCAGGATGTGTCCCTGATTATGTCGGGAATGGGGACGCTTGATTTTGATCGTCTTTCTACTCCCACCATTAAATGAATCCATTTGTGCCTTATTAATGCCAGGAAATGTGGTTTTGTTAAGATGGAAAGACAAGACATCCCCTGACATCCGAATGGGGTTCAATATTATAGTAGATGTATCTAAAATTGAAAAGGTTCATCATTACAGCCTCAAGCAAGATCTGACCGTGTTTGACAAGGTTTGGACCTGTTTTATAAGTATTACAGCCTGTGGTTGTGCATAAAAAATAGGATTATGTTATGACTGTTTGCTGCCTCTCTGGCTGATAATTGGTCATGTCATGGTTCTTAACCTCTAAAGGAAGCACCTGTAAAATAGTAAATGGCACCGCACCTCTGATTAAATGTTTTACTTCTGTTACATACTATTATACAATATTTTGTTTTGTATGGTGTACCCTTTAGGAATAAAGTGAAATACAAATAAATCATGTAGCTAACTTGAGTGATTTACATTAAGTTTCTAGGTGCGTGTGGAATGACGTCATGGCGCACAGTTTGAGTGGACAGAACTGCTCAGCTTTGTGGTCTCTGCATGAGATGGTACTTTATAGCATAAGAGACATCTCTCACAGACAGCGGGCTCGATTCTCAAAGGTGCTTCAATGCCACATGCTCCAGGTGCATCGAACACACAGTGAATGGAGCTTGCAGTGTTCCCTGTCCGGCCATCGTGATCCTCTATCCTGTGCGCCACATGCCCTGAGTTAAACTAGCTTTTGCTGGTCTAACTTCAGGGCCCTTTTTATGGGGTTTGCACTAAATATGTGGTGCAAGCCACCATGAAACGGGTAAAGTGCGCAAATGCACATAATCTATGAGAATCATGGAGTGGCAGTGTAGGCGCAGTGCAGGTTCGACACAGGGCTTGAGAAAGCCCTACATCACCCTTTGAGAACTGAGCCCAGTATCTTTAAACTTCTATAAGTGTCCTTGTGGTATGTTATGTGCCAGTCTTTAAATCATTTCCTCCAGACATAAACCTGAGTTTTTTTAGCTTGGTGTCTGTATAGTACTATAATAACTGGGGAATGTTTTCTCCCATAGGGAAACCCGGTTATGATTCACCATTATAACCAGCTGGGTATAACAGAGAACATACACCAGGTTTTCCTAGCTCCACACACACACACTTTGATCAGCTCACACTAAACAGACTCAGAGTAAATGTTTTCAGAAGCTTCTTCATAAATGTAGTTGCTCTTCAGTTACTTTATGCTTATGTAGCCCAGGTGCCACTGCCAGTGGGCTACTACCGCCATCTGCTGCCTACTATACAGGTTGAGGGCCTGGGTTCTGTTCTGATGGCAATTGGGGGTTCTTTCCCAAAGGTATTAGTAAATAGTCCGGTGCCTCCACCCAGAGTAAAGTGATAGTGGGCCAGGTGTTTGCATAGTACAGCCCCATGGGATGCTGTACCTAACCACCTCCCCTTCCAGTCACCCCACACACAGAATACCACTCTGATTTGCAATACTGTAATGCACATGTAATTAAGGACTCACAACCACTTCAAAAGTAACAACCAAATTATTTTATTACTGGGGCAAAGGGAAATGGGATTGCAGAAAATCGGTGCATTTCCAAGATGCAGCTCTTTCAACAATAATACCCAGCCCCAAACACATTAACCCTCTTTCCCACAGGTACCAGTGCCCCCTTAAGTCTATTTGGGTACCCAAAACAGTGCAGGCCTGTATGTTGCCACAGGTTGGCCGGCGATGGGGCCCTTGAAACACTGTTGGAGCTTGTATGAGTTAAACAGATTCACAGTTGCAAACAACATTAAACCAGACCCCCGGTCAGGGCAGCCTGTGTTACTCATGGATCTGTAGACACTGGATCTCGCTTCTGCACAATGACCTTAAGGGAGAAGAACAATGATGCCATGGGCAGCAGAGCAAACAGACAACAGGAAAGGCTGGATGAAGTAGTAGGCTCTGGCAACTTTTCTCTTTTGACTTGCTTGCAGAGTCTAGCAGCTTGTCACCTTTGGCCTGTAGGCAGGCTGGAGGATGGGAACCCAATGCAAGGCTTCATGGTCCACAAGTGAGCCTAGACTCAGGAGTGACCCCATGGTCCGGCTCCCCAAATGGGTCCAGAGTACCCTAGCACTGAGGCATGCACCCGTAGCTCCCCACAGCCCAATCCACCCCACTCAATAAGGGTGAGCAGTACTCTAGCTGGCTCCAAGTTGTGGCTGTGCAGCTTGCAGTCTCTGTCTGAACCGGGATTATCAGCTCCATGGTGCAGCAATGGAACCTCTGAATTCCACTCTGCCAGTGGCTATTGGCTAGCAGCATACAGTCTCTTGGTGGCAGCTCCACCTTTACACAGCCAGATTTCAGCAATACAGGCCGTTCCTGGAACAATGGATACCTGCAGACTTTTTCCATAACTTCCTTCAGCTTCAAACCAAGCTGCCAACTTCAGGCTCTGGCACTCACAGTTCCAAACAATCCTTTCAGCAAGCTCAGGATTCCTCAAACTGCTGCAGGTTTGCTGCAAACACTGGTTCTCCAAAACAAAAGAAGTCCTTTCCCAAATTCCTCAGACATTCACCTGCAAAGCCCTAGGCCCTAGACCCCCCCCTCCCCACCTTCCCTGATATCCCCCTCTTCTATATAATTTTAGCCCTCTAGATCTTTTTTTTTGTTCTCTCTTTACTTCTTCTTTCTCCATGACCATCCCTTCCACAAATACCTTATTGTAATAACCCTCTGGGGCTCCCCCTTCACTTATTTCTCTCACCCCATTGGTGCTATGTGATAACGGTGAAAGCCTAAAGGCGATCGCAGTTATCAAGAAGTCTAGAATGGCAAAAACATTTTTGTCACTCTGACACCCTGGTGCACAGGAAAACGCTTTCACCTCCGCACTCTCTACTAAAGGATTCTCAACTCCAGGGGTGCATGTTGGGGGCATAAAAATTAAAGCTTCAGGCTGGGCAATAAAATTGCACCAGCGACTGGACCAAACCCGATACCACACCAGCCGCGGTCGCGGACCAACCCCGATGCCATGGCGCGGCTCGGCAGCCACCACAGTGCCACTCCTACAGCTCCTCGGTCCCTCCCAGCCCACGCCGGCGTGTGCTCACTTCAACCCCCTGTGCGCACGCACACATAGCTTATTACCTGTCGCTATTTTCGCCACCCTCCTTCCGCCGCCCCTACTCCTCCCATCGCCATGAGTGATTCGGTGGGGAGGGTCACCATTATGGACGGTCCCTCCCCTGTGCCCGCTTTACAAGATACCCACCCCTCCCTCTCACCCTATAACCCATTCTGATCCTCACCTATTACGAAACCCACTGGGTAGATTTCTCTCCTGCTCCTACTCCCCACCCATGTTATTCACTCTCTACTTTTTCCCTCTCTCTAACTTATAAACTATCCTACTCTTGAACTCTACCTGAACCCAGCACTTCTGTTCTCAGCAGCCTTAGGCTCAAAATCCTGTTAACTTCTGTTACTAGTTCCTCCAATTACAATATCTGATAATTTGAAGATTGTTCTCAGTTGTTATACTTTGTCTCACCAACAAATTGTTTGTACATAACTGATGATTTACAAATTCGTTGACTGAATTTTGTAACTGTATACTACCTGTATTTGTTAAGTGTCAACTGTCTATTATAGCTGTCTTTAACGTTTTGATGTGGAGCCTTTGTAAACGAGCTTGCTAGCTCAAAGGTTTTAATCTGAGAATTCAATAAATAAATAGATAAATAAGGCCGATTTCCAAACTTTTCCAGCACAAAGAATGAGCCCTCTTGACTCAATGAGAGCCCAGGCTAGACTGCTCCAAACTACAAAAGTCCCAGGAGTTTCACACACAAATCCCAGTCGCCAATTGGCCGAAACATCCTGTCCATCATAAACAGGAGGGAGGATGATTCAGAGGAAACGTGAGGAAGAATTTCTTCACAGAACGGGTGGTGGACAAGTGGAACACCCTGCCAGAGGAAGTGGTGGGGGCTGAAACAATCACGGGATTTAAGAATGCATGGGATAGACATAAAGGAATTCTGGAGGTCAGGGGTAAGGGGCAACAGACTTCTAGGAAAACATAAACTGAACTTACAAGCTCAAATGGGCAGACTGGGTGGGCCACAGGCCCTTATCTGCCGACACTGTCTATGTATCTATGTAGTATCGCACTTTGAATATTGATTGGTTATTAGTTTAGGCACCTAGAATAGAGTTCACACCTCTCCCAGCAGTCATTTCAACTGTCTTTGGGTGCCTAAGTCAATGATTGGCTGGCACGGGCAGTTTATATAACAGTCCGCACTTTATAGCGTCCCTGCAGCCAAGCAATACAGTTTTTAAACACAGTTGCCCCATTGTCCTGTAGCAGCCTTTCCCCACTATCACCCGGCTGCTGAGTTATAAACTAAAACACTTTAGCTTGCCTGTTGCTGGCTCCGATATACAGAGTCCCCAGGAGCAGCCAGGCAGCTTATTCATATTCATAAGGTGCCTTATTAATATTCAGATGTGCCCCATTCCAAGCGTTCACTGGTGCTTCTAAAATAAACAGCCCAGCCAGTATTTCCAGCATCTCCTCCATGTGTCTGACCCCCGGCTAACATATCCTGGGAGTCAAGAGCACCAGAGAGGCAATTAGATGGCTGCTACAGTGGTGAGAAAATGGAGAGGCGCAAATGCGCATCCGTGGACCCCAATTTGCTCCTCCAGCCCCAATGGGCTATAGAATCACAATGCGGGGCCAGATGGAGACTGTGGGACACTTCAGGACCTGAGACTGGTGGCAGAGGCAGCAGGAGGAACAGGAAGAATGGGCAGCACCCCGGGGCAACTAGGTAAGCCCCTGCCTGGGGGGGGGGGTTACACTTAGTTTTGGGGCAGTTGCATAAAAATGAAAAAAAAATGTAAAAGGGAACCTGCACTCCAGCCTGACCATGCTACCAGAACTACTGTTTTCTATTTTCACGGAGAGAACACACTACCGAGCAATTATATAAAACATGACATGCGGTAGGGTGTAGAACTCAAATTTTACACACACCCTCGGTGCTGGATGTATGTTAATACCACCAATGGGACCATTATGGTTGTAAGAGTGATCTCATGTGCATTCTTAGGGTATGAGAACCGTAAACCAAAGGTGAGCCATTCTGCTACCCTAACAAGTGAGACCACTTTTACAACCATAACAGTGGTCTCGTGGCAGTATTATTATATTATTGATCGAGTTTGATCAATAATATATACATTTTTTTAAAACATACCCGAATGTGTCTGTTTCTGGGGCAGCTGCACATGATACGCTCTTCATAGAATAAGCGTGTCTCAGGCATAGTGGAAAGGGAGCGCTCCGATTGGTCGGGAATGCTCGCTCAATCTATAATGCTTGTATAAACCACGTGAGCTTCAGTCTCAGGGTTTATGTAGTGTCCAACACTCTTGCGTGTAAAATTTTCATTATACACACTATTCCATGTACTACTCTATATTTAATTAATGGCCAGCATTTTTATAAACAGATAATGGTATTTTTATTTTCAGTTACAACCTCCGGTTGATATTTTCAGTTACAACCATGAGGTTGTAATCAGTGCCATCAATCAAACTCACCTCAAAATCTCATTGGCCACTTAACTTTCTGTGGGGCTGAACATCTAACACAACATGGTGCTCTGTTCCTGATAGCAAGCGCTTTCAGCTTCATCTGCTTCCTCACACCCAAAGAAAGGTACAAGCTATAAGCAAAATTTTTCAACACATCTGGTTGATCCTGCCTTTGAAACCAGATCCCCTCTTTCTGAACCACCGCTTCTCAGTGGTACAAGTCTCCACTAAAAATGCAGCGATAGGGTGAGTTAGAGACAGACACGCTAAAACATACACAGACAGCACTGGCAAACCATGCCACAGCTCTTCATAACACCAACATTCCCACTAAAATAATAATAAAAAATATAAATGAGTATCTCTACCAAAAAGAGACAAAAAGCACTGAGTGTGTGTGTGTGTGTGTGTGTGTGTGTGTGTGTGTGTGTGTGTCTGTATCTCTCTCTCACACACATAAAAAATGCTGGCCATTAATTAAATAATACATAGGTGCGAGTGTGTGACCAGAATTTTAGACACACCTTCGGTGTGGGATGCATTTATAAACCCCTCGGACTTCACACTCTGGGTTTATGTAGTATCCTACACTTTAGGTGTGTCTAAAATTCTGGTTACACACACCCACCCATATATCATTCTATATATAATTACTGACTTGCCCCTGTTATGACTAGATAACCATGGTGTTATTGAATTTTTAGAAATGCTACCCTATAGCCATGGTGACACTGTTGAAATTGCTGAGTCCCCATAGTGTGTTTGGCAGGTAACAGCAGTCGGTTCACAGCAATCAGACTTCAGTACAAGTATGTTAAACAATTTATTGAAAAACTCAGCAATTCTAAAAAACATTGTATAGGTAGGTGTGTGTGATGTTTTTTTCTATACACACCCTCGGTGTGTGACACCTTAATAAACCCCTCGAACTTAATAAACCCCTCAGGTGCACCCCGGACGTCCCACAGCTCCCTCCCTTTGTTTGCTGCTCTCAGACCCACACTGCCACCAGGCTTCCACCTGGCGGCAGTCATTTGGTGGAAGCAACTAGCCTCCCTTCCCGGTAAAGGAGAACAGTCCATTTGATCTCAATCCTCTCTCCCCCATACCCCCTGCTTTAAAAGCACTCTGTTAAATATGCTAAAGGGGGCTCTTGACTGGTAGTTTCTGTTGTGTACAGAGTACAGAACCTCACCTAGGAATCAGTCTGACAGCAGAGAGGCTAGCCTTAACCAGTAGCAGCACACTATTACCGCCAGAAACAACAAGTGAACAACGCACATGCCAACTCACTGCACTCAGTAAAGAAATACAATACCTGTGGTTCTGTTGTTACTCAGGTTGATAGCCCGTCTCACTCAATTGAGTCACAACAATCAGCTACGGCTGCCCCAGTCACCATACTGGGGCAACAGATGTGGTTCACTGGCCTACTCTCATGGTACACAGTAAACATGGAGGTGGGTACATGGGGGTTTGTCCCAAAGACACAATCATACGACTCAAGGGGCCTCCATGTCTATGCTCCAGCTCCCAGTTCCGCTCCCTCGATCATCCTCTTCTCTTGATAAGAATGCAATGAACCCCTAAGAGCTCCACATCACTTGCAGTGAGCTTCCTTACACTGTCTCCTACTCAGCTCTCAGCTGGCTGTATCAAACTGTCAATCACTCAAATGCCAGGTTGGGGCATTGAATCTTGATGCACTACTGGCTGGTGGCTTTTGTGCTCGAATCACAGGATGGCAAGCACATGCACGAACAGTGAGCTGCTTCAGAAGGGGCTGGGGCAGGGCAAGCGGGAGGATAAAGGGAGGGGGGCAGCTGCAGAATAGGGCTGCCAGCTGCACAGTCGAGCAGACTCGATAGACCAAGTGACTTTTTTCTGCTGCCAAATTTCGTATGTTCGTATGGATGTCAGTTGTGATCAGGCTCCTGTCTATCAAATGAGTACACTGATTGGTTAGAATACAGGCTGTCCAGATTGGCTGTAAAACGCAACAGCCTGCCTGGCTGAATCTCTCTTTTCCTGATTGGTGGGATCTTGATCCCTCACTCGGTACTGCGACAGACGGACATATACAAATTCTCCCACTGTGATTCCAGATGTAAAACATACACTACTGAGCGTAACTTGCGGTAAATGGATAAACACTTACTCAAGAGTTAGACAGAAGTCAGGGTCTTCACTCTGATCCAGATCTGCACCACCTTACCCACAATGCACAGTCATCCAAGACCTATATCCAGTGTCTCAAGGACTCACTCCCAGCAGAGCACAATGCTCTCCTGAGTCCCAAATCCAGGAGTTAGCTAGTAAGACCCTGGGGGGGAAGGGTTTCACTACACTAATAAGGCCTCAGAGGGATATCTGTTATGATGTAAGAGACTCCAAGCAGGAGGTTTGGGCGGGAGAGCTGCGCGGTGCAAAGCTGAGCCATTCTGTCTGCCTAAATCTCACAAGAGAGTCTCTTACATCATAGAGACATCCCGAGAAAGGCCCTTTATCTTACAATAGTTTGGCTCGCATGATGTATAAGTTTAGAGTATTTTTTAAATTGTATTGTGACGACCTCCCCCAGCATCAAAGTGGAGCGCTCCCACCTAGTGCTCCTGCCCAAGAGCACACAGTACTTAGAATAAGAAGTACAGTGGTTCTGGGCACTGATTGGCTGAAATCATGATTGACAGAGATTCATAAAGAAAAATAAAACACTTATCCCAACAGACTGTACCATAATCCTCTTAAACACTGTAAGATTTCCCAAAGACTGTGTGTGTGTGGTTGTGTGTATTTATGTCATGTGTAGCTGCTTATGTAATTAGTCTATCCAACATAGAATATGATGTGGCATTTAACACCTAATTAGTGATACTAAACAAAGTTTCATCATTAACGCTTCACTTCCTGTTGTACAATGAATGTGACGATGTGTGCTTGAATTTAAACATAGCCATGTCTAGGCCTATTCATCTTTTGCCTATAGCACTATAAATCAAGTTCCATGCACAGCATGAAAGTTCATCCACAGTGATGCAAAGAAAATGACAACAAGCGTATATTGAACAGAAAATAATGATTTGAATTTTAATTCAGTACAGAGCTTTCAAGCAGAAAACCATTTGTCAGTCCTGAGAGCTTTGAATTCTGCATTTAAATGTAGATTTGTTTCCCCCAGCAAATAGCCAGTTTTACCAAATAAACTTGCTATTTACAGAAGAAACCATTTATGCTGCATCTTTAATTTACAATGCGCAGCTTCTGATGCCAAAAACAGATATCATCATGTCTTTAAAACTGTTTTATACACAGAAACAATGTGGTTTTATCATGTCCTGTTGGGGCTTTTTTTCCCATTAATGTGCTTTATTGCCAGGCCTTTTCAGATGTAAAAATGAAACTGTTGCAAGTAATCAAAATGTTCCTTCTTACAGAGAATCAACCCCAGGAGCTTGTCCGTGGTGCTCTTCAATACTGCAACAAGGGGGTCTCAGCTTCTCACAAAACCCAGAACAACCCTGTTTTTTTTGGCAATTCAAGATCTTTATTTTTTCAACTGATCCTAATGTTTCACCTCATGAGCTTCATCAGGGATTTGCTTTGTTACGTAACAGTTCTTTTAGTTCATTTAAATTGCTGCTTATTTCCACTTAAGGTATGTGGGTACTATGCATTGTGCTGTCAGGGGATTTCAGAGTGTAACTTTGTTTTTTAAATCTAGGTTTTATTTTGCAGCCATCAAGTAGGGTCTGCAGTGACACTGTAAGTAGGGAAAATGTAGACTGTGGTCAAGCGATCCTTATCTACCGTCAAATTCTATGATTCTAACAGCCCCACAACCAACAGGCGACTGTCTCCCCCAGGACTTCCCTCTAGGTTACCCCACAGATTTCCACCCATGGCAGGGCCAGGGGGAGGAGGTCTGCCCCCCCCCAAAGCCCAATCCACAGAATGGTCGATCCTCGGTGACAGTGCAGGCCAAGCCACAGGTCGGGTGTCATACTCCAATTTGTCAGGCTTTTCCATTTTCTAAGTTTTCCTCATCCAGCAGCCTGCAATGATGGATGTGTGCATGCAAGTAGAGGCTTGTATGCACCATGTGCCTGCCACTGGATGTCCACCTCCTGAGCTGAGACAACTGCCCTGCTACCGTGCCTTCACCCAGCTGACCACTGGTGACCTGAGCCTGTTCCCAAACTCAAGCCGCTGACGTGGCAGTAGGTAAGGCATCCAGCACCTCAGCTGTCGATGCAATCAAGCTTGTTAGAGTCTACCCTTGTTAACTGGAGTTACCATGGGTGGTAAACAAACTTTTTCTGTCTGAAATCTGCTCTTCCTAGGTTTCCCAGGACCATATGAACTATCAGTTTTAGGAAAGACCATTGGTCCCTTGGAAATTTTTGTTCCCAGCAGCTCAGTATGAATAGCCTGTTACCCCCTTTTTTGTCAGGTTCAAGTCTAAGTTTAATGATAGTTGCAGTACCACCTGATACCACCTACTCTGGAAGTCTGTTTGAAATATCCACCACTCATTGCATGAAGAAGTCCGTCCTGATCTTTCCATTACATTTTCCTTTTTTTTCAGTGACATGGTGCACCATCTTGTTCTCCTATCCTTGGATGTCATGAAAAGTTGTGTGTTTAATCTGATGGTATTATTGCTTTCTGGTACAGTATTTGAGCACTGCAATCACGCTCTTTCCTGAGTCTTCTTTCCCAATGAATACAGCCCTAGTTCTAACAATCAATGCTCATAGCCCATGCTCTCCAGCCCCTCGACCATCATTGCCACTCACCTCTGGACTTTTTTTTATCATGTCAGTATCTTTTCTTCGATGTGGGGATCAGAAATGAACACTATACTTGAGATGGGACCTGCACAAGGGCATTGTAATATCTGTGGATGTATGCCATGATTCTGTCTGCCTTGCTAGTTGCTGCCCTACACAGTCAATCCCACCTGAATATGTTGACAACTGCTACGCCCATGTTCTTTTTTGCTAACTTTTGGTAATCACGAAACCATTCCTATTTAGGCAGTACTGTATTTTGCCTTCAAATTCTTCCTCCCAAAGTGTATGACAGCTTTGCAGTATTCCATATTGAATTTCACCTGCCATCTCCCTGTCCACTCCCCCAGCTTGTCTAAATAATCCCATCTCTTGGCTCTCTCTTCCTGTCATACAACTTCTCCTCCTGGTTTCCATTTGCTACATGCAGAACAAAAATGAACTGCCCATGAGCAGGTGGGTAGGTCCTCTTTTTAACTGCAGTTTTTTTTTGCATTATCTATTTTTCCACCCCGTGCTCACTGGTCCTCCACTCCTTCAGCTCTTGACAAGTTCCCCCGGACCTCTTCTGTCCTTGCCCGGCCCTCCTCTAGTCCCCAGATCGCAGCCGACCCCCGGGATATCCCGGTGTATCCCTTCACCGAGCGGGTCCCTCTCCTCCGAGGAGGAAGGCACCGGGGGGGGGGAGGATAGCCCCAGCACATCCTTCTAGGGCCCGGGGATGCTGCTGGGGAACAGGAGGCACTGGGAAGGTGCTGGAAGCCCTTAGGAACAGAGAGCCATCATCCAGAGGGCCAGCGAGCGAGTTTCCTGGCTTTCTGTTGGGGGCAGCATAGTGACGTCACGGCATATGCTGACATCTGCTTCTCCCCCAGTTAGTATTGGGCCGTGCATCCTGTGATACTCCCAGCCTCTGCTAGGAGCCAGCAGGTACCGGACCAGTCCCCTACCCTCCCCCCAGAGAAGGAGAGCTGTCCCTGGGATGCTCAATCCTTCTCCCCGGCCAGCCCTCCAGTGACCCAGGCTCATCCCCTAAACCGGTCGCTAAGGCCAGGGGTAAGGAAATCCAACTGGGCTGTACCGGGCGGGCCAGCCTTAACTGCAGTTTTATTGTATAAATAGAATGATAGATGGGACTGTACTATAAGGCTAAAACTATCAGCAGTTCTGGTGACATGTGAACCTCAAAAGCAAGGGTCAAGAGGTTCCTACATACAACCAGAAGCTCGCAAATGGTATTTTAGCCAAGACAGACACAGTCCCCTATTTATTTTTTAATATATGGATCCAATAAGTCTTCTTTGTTGTTAAAGAATACTGTAAAATACCGTACTACCAGTAGACAAATAGTTTTAATTTCCTAGACTAATACAAATAAAAATTAAAATTTGCGTGACCAATGATTCAGGGCTCTAAATCCTAACTCCAGAAACTGACTGTTAAACAGGAACAAGTCTCAGACTCTCAAACAAGAAAAAGCCTCAAACAACAGCTTTTAAAAGATAACCATTTCCATGATCATAATTAATTAAATTCCGAATCTGAGTAGATTACATAACGTCATTTTTAAGAGGAGGAAGAGTACAATGAAGGGCACCACAGTGACATCAGCTAAGCCAATGTCACTGTGTTCTGCTTCACTGCAATCTTCAGCTTAACTGATGTCACTGGGTTCTGGAACTGTTAAGTAATATAAAAAATAATATTGTGTGGGGAAAAGGTGGCATTAATATGGGGTCCTAAATAAGGGGAAAATAGGACTATTTCAAAACAAACAAACAATATATATATATATTGTGTGTGTGTGTGTGTGTGTGTGTGTGTGTGTGTGATTAAACAGACTTCACAAATGCCAAAATGCACAGTTTTATTAAAAAAAAATATAAACAACATTATTTATGTTCCATTTCACAAATGTGTCCGCTTCTATATGGCACAAGGAAATAAACTGATACACTAGACAGATTAGTTTCCATAGTTACCAGAGCTATTGTGTCCTTGAATCCTTAATAGTCGGAATGTAACTGGAATGCCACACTCATAAAGAATATCAACATTAGGGCTGAATAGAAACTCTAATTCATGGTTAGGTCTTCTTTTAACCCTCTTTCTCTACCTGTGTCTTTTCAGGCCCTGCATATCTTCATTTGTGTTTGTATTCCAAGGCTTTTCCCTAAGAAAGAAAACTCATTTGACATGGCAAACCTTTCTCTGTGCATAACATAAATCATTTCAATTCAGATAAATTGCAGAAAATAAAGAAAGAAAACTCCAGTCTCAGGAAAAAAACAACTAATATTTCAGTGTTGCTTCTTTTTTTGTGAGTGTGTTTTGTGTTGTGATGGCATAATATAGCATATACCCTAATGTGTGTTAAATAAAAATATGGATTTTATTTTAGAATGCCATTTTCTTTATCTGATAGTGTTTTTTTCTGACGGCAAATAGTAGGAAAATATGGTTAATTAGCAGTGGTTCATATATTAGTTAGAACAGAACATTTGTCAGACTTCTGCATGCACACACAGACCAGCTCCCATCCTGTGGAAAGGTTCCCATCAAATGATATCTTGGTAAATCAACGATTTCCATTCATAAAATGTCCTTTCTATACTCCACTGTAATGTGTAAGGAACTAGTAACTAGGTGCTGCATCTGGTGGAGAAAGTGAGATTGCAGCATGTAAGAATAAGAGACAGTCTAACACCTTTGCAAAAAGGAAGGCTTTCTTTTAGCACACTGGATAGAGCTGCTGCTGCCTCTGAGACCATGAAAGTAATAATAATAATAATAATATAATAATAAAATTTATTTAGTTAAGCGCCTTTCAGAATTTCAAAGCTCTGTACAGCAAAAATACAAAACAAACATATATTCAGATACATATGGTATAAAATCAAGATAAAACAGGAAACGCCTTTGCCCATAAAAGTCTTTAGTGCCTGCCTAAACTCCCCACCGTCCTGCACTCCCAGAGCTGGCGGGGCAGAGAATTCCAGAGGGTAGGTGCCGCAAATCCAAAAGCACGAGCACCAGATGACGTCAAGTTTACCCTCGAAATCTCCAGCAACCCCTTGTCAGCTGAGTGGAGCTGTCGCAGAGCGGTGTAAGTCTCAGTCCCGGAGTCCAGTAATTCTGTTTACAAATAATGTCCCCCTAGAGGAGCGGGCACTGTTGTCAGCTTTCCCCACATCCCAGTCTTTCTAAACTTTTGGAGATCTTTTACAGCACATTCTTAGTATAAAGTACTGTACCAACTTTACATAGCGAATAATGTATGGTCCTCTATCAGTAACCAGTTTTTTAACCATTGAGAGATTGCCAGGATGACCATGTAAACCTCAAGAGTGAAGCTTGAGAGGTTTACATCGCCATGGCGACCTCAAGATGTTACACAAACCAGTTGCAGACAGACTGAGGGACAATACATTATATTTTATAGTATACGGTCCCAAGAAAAATGAAGAAAGCTCCTTACTCTTGAAGTTTCAGTCACTGCCACAGCCGTTCTGGGTCATGCTCTCACCACTGCTCCCCTTTTTGAAAGGCTGTCAGTTTGTGAGAAAAAAGGTGCGCACATGCGTAGACCGTTCCCAGTTGTTAACCCATCGATGTGAAGTACCATTGATGGGTTAACAACATCATGATGTCACATCAGTGGTAAAACATTGTTATAAAAAGGTAGAGTTCAACATATAATAATGTTCTGCCATACATTATAAACAAATTCTCTACAGACTCCTAGGATTGTGGTACAGTAATATCAACATTAGTGCAAATCGGTGTCCAGATCCCAGCAGGAAGTAATTTATCAAATTTTAACCAATAGTTAGCCCTAATAATGCATGGAAATCAGGGCACACAAAACTCCATAATGCAATGGGGCCCACATCTGAGAAACAGCGTTTTTGTGCACTTAAGCAGACAATGTGTTATCCCACCTCACCTCACCTCACCGATCACAGTAGGTTCATCTCTTCTTCAGACCTATTCTACCAGTTGCCTGTTCAACTTTGGTACACCACAGCACTCTAGACATTCAGGTAATGGTGACTTCTGGGGACTTAGAGCAAGGTTAGTCATCAGGCTGTGATAGGTAAATTAACACTGCATTTCATCCTGTTCATGTGCACTTAAGCAGGAGCTCATCATTTGGCAGATCCAGTTGTGCACTTAAGGTGGTATGCACTTAAACCATGTGCACTTATCAGGTTTTAAAATGAGGAGCAAATAAGGAAAATAATGGAAACTAAATAGATGTGCTTTTTTTTTTGCATTATTTCTTTTCTGCCTCTAGGTGCCCAGAATCTGCCATTCCTTTGGGCAGCCATGGACCCTGACATCCCCTACTATTCCTCCCCTGAGCCCTCCTTACCTCATATCTGCAGCCTGACCCCAGGGTAGCCCGATTTAACCCTTTGCCGGTGGGTCCCCTCCTCTGAGGGGAAAGGCACTGATGGGGACACCAAATACACTCTTCTCTCGGTCTCAGGGCACTGCTGAGGTAGATGGAACTTCCACAGGAGGCCCTTTGAGGTGTTGATAGGCCAGCTGCTGTCATCCAGCCAATCCTGGGCCATTTTTCCATTTTCTTGGTTCAACAAAGCATAGCCCTCCCCACAGCTTGCACCAGGAATCAAGGACACAAGGTAGTTACAGGCGCGCAGCTTGCCTGCTCGGGACCTGTACTGTTCAAATCTGGCTTGGCGCCATTTTTAAAAGAGGCTGTATTTTTCTCGGACAAACAGTGGAGATAGTTTTCTTACACAAAGTGTTGCCTTACAGAAGACTACCTTCCCTTTAAGACATTTTGGTGAAACTAATGCCTTGTCATATGTTAAAGTTACCTAGTGATGTTGTTTCATTAACTTACCCTGCACTGTGTTTTGAACCCTTGCTTTTACGTGGTTACTCTGTTAGCAGCGCCACCTGAATCAGCAAAAAAAAGATCTGCCCACTTTTAAATTAATTCGGTTTTAAACAGTAGGGTAAAACTGCAGGAAACCCCTCCCTCCTAAGCACTATAAAAACTCACTGTGTTCTCCTCTCTCCTCCACAGAGCCCGAATCACCGGAGGTCGTGAGGGCTGACCAACACATAGCCCTCCCCACAGCTCGCACCAGGAATCTAGGACACAAGGTAGTTACAGCACAGCAGGCCTGCTCGGGACCTGTACTGTTCGAATCTGCTTTGCCCCGCCGAACGCCATGCTCGCCTCCACCGCCTCACCACCACCCTTCTTGGTCAGTATCCCAATATATAGGTTGATTTCTGATCGATGATCATGAAATAACCTATCAGGCCACCTTTCCCATCTGCAGCTTATCATCCTCCACCACTAGAGGCCCCTTCACCTTTTTCTCTTATCTTCCTTTCTCTCAGCCCTATTTTAACTTACCTCCTCACATTTTTCTGCCCTGCCATGCTCCCACTTACCTCCTCACACTACTCCTGCACTGCCCTCAGGCACCTTCGCCCCACCCAGCACGTGCAAATGGGGAACAACACTGAAACCCTCTGCGAACTTTCTGGCTGTCACTCCTTGCCCTGCACCCCCCCGCACCTGCACACCCAGCCACTACAACATCAGACCAAAAACTATTGAACCCCACCCGACGACAACGCATACACGGGCACTCCACCGCACTCCAGGTTGTCACCTCCTCTGGAAAGAAACCAGCTGGAGCCCCCTTCCCTGCCAACCTCCTCCATACCCGCAATACAACAACCCTCACCCCTGCTTTCCTCCTCCTATCTGCCCCTACTCCTGAAACTACCAATACCCACCATTGGACACACACAGCATAAAGGCCAAAGAATTACTACTAGAACAAATCAAAACTGACTCAGGTCTCTATTCTTCTTCTTCTTCTGACAGGTAATGTCCACCCAAACCCTGGCCCTCCAATTTCCCCATCATCCCACCCAGTGCCTGGAAATGGCCTGTGCATCACCTCACTAAATATCTGCAGCCTGCAAAAAAAATGTGACTCCTTTCATAGCTGGGTACTCCAAAACAACCCTGACATCATTGCCCTGAGTGAAACATGGCTCTCCCCCTCTGTCCCCGACTCAGCAGTCAACCTTTCTGGATACTGTCTTTATCGCTCCGACCGCATAGGAAAGCGAAAGGGTGGCTGTGCTGCCTACCTCAAGGACTCCCTACTGGACACCTCCTTCCCCTGCCCATGCTTGCCTGCAGGGCCCAGGCCCTCACCCTAGCAATAACACTAGGTAGGTCTCCATCCCCCCTCCTCCTCACCACAGCATATGTCCCCCCCAGAGACCAGAAGCTAGCCTTCCATGCCATCATGTCCTACCTCACCACCCTACCCCCTAAACAAGAAAAAATACTACTGGGGGATTTCAACATAAATTGGCTGGCCAAAACAGTCGCCCCTTACATCAACAAGGCCGAGGCACTCGATCTCACTCAGGTCATCAAAACCCCCACCCAGCTTCACGTCCGCACAGGGACATCCACACTACTAGACCTAGTTTTCACTAACCAAACTCACAAAATAACAAGCACCCAAGTTCTCCCCGACACCCTCAGCGACCACTCGCCAGTACTCTGCAACTGGTCTGGTATCCCAGTCAAAACTGCACACAAAATCACTACACAACACAAACTAGGGCCTGGTAAACTTGCCTCTCTCAAAGCCCACCTCACAGAATGGGACTGGACACCCCTCTCTAGCACCCTCGACCCTGACCATGCCCTCAAACTGTTTATCAACGTTTTCAACTCAGCCTGTGACAAGTTTGCCCCCCTCACCAAAACTATGACCAAGGGGAACCATGCCCCATGGTTCTCTGACCACCTCCAAGGCCTACTAAGGCAGCGTGATGCACTATGGCACCTTGCCAATGAGACCCAATGGCCTCAGGACAGGTAACGTTATCGGAGGCCTGAAACAAGTGCACCTGGGCCATACGCACCGCCAAAGCAAACTATTATAAAGCCACCTTAACCTCTGCATGGGAAATGGTCGCAAGTTCTGGGAGAACATAAAGGAACTCTGTGGCAAAACCACAAATCTGCCACCTGACCAAATACTCATAGATGGTAGCCTCACCACCGACCCTCTCAGGATTGCAACAGCCTAAACACCGCCTTCACCGATCTCTCCCATGTGTTGCCCCTAATTTCTTGACCCCCTGCCTGGCCAGTATCACCCCTCATTCCCCTTTGCTCCGCCTTTCTACCCATGAGTCTCCTTACACCAGAGACCGTCAAACCTTACCTTACAAAAGCTATAAGTAAAACCACTACAGTCACGACTCCCCGGACCTTAAACTCCTCCACCTCACCCTCCAGGAAGTCCTAGCCCCGCTCACCCAATATTCTAAATCGCTCCTCTGCCAAGGGAAATTCCTCTACCCACTGGAAATCGGGTTTTACATCACACCTATCCATAAAAGTGGTGACCGCACATCCACAAACAACTACCGCCTCTATCTCTATCCTACCCCCGCTGTCTAAGGCACTGAACGCATAGTCACGACCAACTCACTGAACAACTAAACAAATATAGCCTGCTATCCAGACAGCAGCATGGCTTCTGTAGGGCCACAGCACCACACCGCCTCCCCGACTTACCTCCCATGTCCACTCAACCCCAGACCAGGGCCACCTGACTGGCGCCATCTTCATGGATCTATCTAAAGCATTTGACACAGTTAACCATGCCCTCTTACTGAACACCTTGGCCTATACAGGTTTCTCAAATGACTCCCTAAACTGGTTCACCAGCTATCTCTCCAATAGAACGCAGATAGTCAAGGTAGGCCCTGTCCTATCACCCCGCCTCCCAATCCGCTCCGGTGTCCCACAGGGCTCCATACTCGGCCCCCTACTCTTCAGCATGTTCCTCAACTCCCTCCCATCCTCATGCCCCTTAAATCTGCTCCTGTATGCGGATGATGCCATCTTGTTCACCTCCGATCCTGCCCCCCTCAAACTCCACAAATCTCTCCAGCACTCATTCCGTGAACTCGAAGTCTGGCTCACCTCCCAGCACCTTATTATCAACTATAATAAGACCAAAGTCATGATATTCGCCCACCCTCAGAACCCACACAAGAACCTCTGCCCCCAATTTCTCACTGCAAATCAGACCCCTAGAACAAGTTAACTGCTATAAATATCTAGGATCACATTAGACCCCTCCCTCAGTTTTAATCAACATATCCTGCACCTATCAACTGCCCTTAGCTCCAGACTAGGCGTCTCTGCACTGCACAAACACTGCCTCACCCCAAGCACTCCAACTTACTATAAACTCCTCGATCCTCTCCCTGCTAGACTACGGCATCCTAATATACAGTGCCACCCCCCACAACCCTAAACAGACTCAGGCTCAAGCAAACAAAGCCTGCTGTCTTATCCTAGGATGTGATCGTTTCACTCACTCCTGCTTCCTTTACAGTAGCACAAACTGGCCTAACCCTGGACAACAGAATCAGATACCACACCTGCCTTATGGCCAGAAAAAGTACTACTAGGCCTGCCCCACCCTCCCTACACCAAATTATCCTCCCAACACCTCCAGGCAAAACAACCCGTAGCTCAAGCAAACAGCTACTATGGGTTCCCCCATGGCGGACCTCCCAATACCAACGTATTTTTAGTTTCAGGGCCCCTCCTGGACAAACTCCCTCCCTAGTCTTATAATGGATGAAATAAGGCTGGGCCCTTATAAATCCAAGCTAAGAGAATACCTTCGGGCCACAAACCAATGTGACTGCCGTTGACACCTGACCTGAAGGTGCCTCCCTCAAAGACACTATTAGCAGGGCACCGTACCTAAATGTATCTGTGAAACTACATGACTACCAATCCCCTGCTGAATGTTTCTGTATTTTCTTTTTTCTTTCTTTATTTATTTATTTTTTCCCCGGGCCGTGACATTGTACCCCAGCCACTGTTTTAAACCATCTACTAATACTGCTATGTAATGCAATGTTATCCGTAATTGTGCTGCAACCTGTATTTTCAAGTCTCGTCCCTGTACCATTTTATGTATGACGTGGAACCTTGTAAATGAGTCCCTGACTCAAAGGTCTTTCCGAATATCACAAATAAAAAAAAAAACCCTCTGTGGTGATGCTCATGCAGTGCTCCCGGTCTCCACCGGGGGCCACTGCAGAGTGAAGCAATCCCACTACCCACCCCAGGATGCTCAGTCCTCTCCTCCCCTGCCGACCCCTGGCGCCCCTAGTCCTTTTCCAAACCCAGGTCACTGGCATGGTTCGAGGTAAGGCACCAGTGCCTCAGCCCTCTGTACTACCAAGCTGGCATAGATGTGCATTTAAGAGGGGTGTGCAGTACACTTATCCAGTATGCACTTGTGTAGCTTTATTGGATAAAGCTGGGTCTTATGACAGATGTACTATAAAGTCTGTCTTGCAGCCACACACTGCAAATTGATGCCGTTCTGCACAGCCCCACCCCCATTTTTGAAAAATGCTTGTTTACATTGCCCCACCAAAAAAAAAACTCCCTGTCATCTAAGCAGCCACAAAACATAGATTTCCTTAATTCTTAATTAAATAACCTATCTGGTTGATTCGGCTGGGTTCTGTTTGTTTACAGTTGTAAATTAAAACTGTGATGGGCTGCATCATGCTACTCAGTGGGCGGTAAACCAGCAAGCTGAGGCTCAACTTTTTAGTTTAGGATCATAAATGAACACAACTTGGCAGGAACAACCAGATAACTTACTTAACTGAACATGTCAGTGGCTTTGGCCCAGCCTGGTGGCACCAGCTTGTGGTGCATTGCACCACGACACAGGATGTCTGGAGCAAGACCGACTCCAGACTCCCCCGGCCCGGGTCGGAGGAGTCCTTGAAGTGACGCTCCTTTTTATATGGGTCAGACTTCTGGGGCAATATTGCCGTTAATGTACACAGGTCTGTAAGGGGAATGAGACAAAGTAAGGCCTGCCAGTCCATAAAGTTCACCTCCCTGTGATCTTAAGGGCAATTACCTGAAATGCCGTTCCCCTCCAGATACAAATTCACTCTACACTTGAAACTCAGAACCCATCTGCACTTATTTATCCCCTCCTCATTTGCCGCCCATGAGTTTCTGCACACAAAATCACACACGTGTTGTCATTGTCTCTGTTTTGAGTGGAATCTCTAAGACTAACTTTACAGTACTTTTCAAAATAAAATCATTTTTCTTCAGAGGGAGATGAGGAGACCCTTTTACAGAGGGTGGTGTGGGTGGAATGCATTACCTGCTGAAGTGGTATGCAGTAGAACAGTGGACTGCTTCAAATGAGGATGGAACAGGACAAGGGGAGGGTTAATGAGGAGAAGGGTGGAAGGAGGGGCAGCTGCAGAATAAGGGTGCTAGCTGCACATTCAAGCAGACTTGATAGACCTCTAGGCCTTTATATGCTGGCAAATTTTTGTATGTTCGTATGTTCTTTAACTTAAATACACACTGATCCCACTGAAACCATATAGGGTAAATGGATCCAACATTTTAATTGTTTCCTTCTCCCCTTTTTTGTTTACTGGATTTTAGCACTTATAAAGAACAAGTAACTGCTGGTACTAGAATCAGAGCTCTATAGTGTGAGTTATAATTAGAAGAATACAGTGATGGCCACTCTGCAGTATTACTCATCCCACTTCAGCCCAAGCAGTTCTAGAGGCACCACTTATCCTGGGGAGATACTGGGTGGGATATTCAAAGGGTTGTGCATGGTGCAACGGTCTTACCGCATGAGCAACCCACTGATGCCACCCTGCATGATATTCAAAGGTGGATGGTGCACTGCACAATTCTTGATGTGCCGGGTGCACCAGTAATGTATGCGCGCAAGTGCAGGGGCGTGACTATGCATATGTGGCACATCCCATATTCAGCCCGGGACGATGGCGCATATGCACACACAAACCTGCCTTTGCACTCACAGGAGGCACAAAGATGCCTTTAAAAGCAGGAACAAGTCCTGGCCACCCACAGGTGAGTTGCCATATTGCAGGTGCAACACAGCAGCCACCAGCTGTGGTAGCCACCCGCCCACCCAGAACACAGTCCACATGCTCCTGCCCATGGAGCATTGTAGCCTCATTGCCCAATCATGGGCATATAAAGTTATTATCCCTGGTGGTCCAGTGGACCCTACCCCATCACCCAATCATGGGCATACTAGCGAGCCTGGTGGTCCAGTGACCTGCTCCCACCCAATCGGGTGTCATGAGAATTTAGGTCCAGCGTGCTTCTCCTCACCTATCCACTGACTGTCATCTCGTCAGTAGGTTAGCAGCCCTCACCCGCAGTTACTCGCAGCCTGGATCGACAGTACACAGCTGAAGTTTATTGGTCCTTTGCATGTAGATTATTGTATACATAGTCCTGATATGTGAATGGTTCATTCACATTTTGGGACTGTGTAGTACAGTACGAATTGCAGTGCCCATTGGCCCACCAGGGGACCAATGGGTGTACAGCCATGCTGTATGCTGTCAGTCGGTGGAGGCCAGGCGGCTTATGGGTGGGGAGCTGCCACCCGCCGCTGACCAGGGGGAAGAGGGGTGGTGGGTCTCAGTGGGCAGGTGGAGAGGGGGGTACCGCTGGCCCACCAGGGATTATAGTTACAACTAAAGCCCGCGATCGGGCTGGGGATCAGGTCCACTGGACCACCAGGGATATATAGTTTCATTTGCCTGCGATCGGGCTGGGGATCAGGTACACTGGACCACCAAGGAATGTGATCTGAACTACAGCCCATGATCGGGCAGGGGAGCAGATCCACTGGACCACCAGGGTTTTATTAATTATAAGCCCACGATCAGGTGATGGGGTAGGGTCTACTGGACCACCAGGGAATTTAAACTTTACTTAAGCCCACGATCGAGCATTGGGGTGCGCGTTCACGAGGGCAGGGGGGCGCCAGTCCCCGGACGGGCGTGCCTGGCAGGGCGCCAGGTGTAAACTGCCAGATCGGCACACTCAGATGCAAATGGGGCCATAATGACATGCAAATGGCCCCATTTTCACCTTGCATGCATAATGGCCTCATTTGCATGCCCAGTGCTGAATATTGCAGTTGATGCACGTAGCGCACCTGCACTTGCGCTGGCGCATCCCCCTGCTCCTCACTTGCCACTTGTGCTGGCACAGTGCCACTGCACCATGCACAGTGCGGGCGGCCCCAGTGCCATATTCAATGGTGCTGAGCCATGGCGCAGCACCATTGAATATCACCCAGGCCATGCCTTGGTGCATCCCAGTTGCACTGCGCCCAAGCTTGTGCCCATGCCTGGCGCATTTCTGAATATCCCACTCACTGTGTCATATTATGTTTGTTTTTAATTTAATTGATGTACCCTGGACAGCCCAACTGAGTTGTAGCATCTCATTTTTACAGTAGAGTCTTGTAGCTGTAAGGGATGAAACCCTGATGGGAAGGGATTTGCTTTTAGGTCTCTGATGTGCAGGTGGGATTTGAACCAGGAACCCCATGATTCAGCATTCTGTGCTGTAACCACAAGATTTCTTTGCATCCTTAGTCTTCACGCCCTTTGGATGTCACATAAATCAACTGTCTGTGTTTTTAGCATCACTCAGTGTCCACCAGGAACCAAACTAAAACCACAGTACTCATTTATTACTGTTTTACCCAGAATAGCCCGCAGTGATGAACTGTCTTAGTTCCCATGCTGGCCATCAAGGACTAGAAGGACCCTGTTCAGATATTCTGCCCTACAAACCTGCTGCAGTTCTATAAAATAAAACTAAGAAAATGAATTTGACATGAAGAACGAGTACCCATCATTCATTCATCCATTCATTCAGTCAGAGTAGGTAGGCAACCTGAGATACCCCTCATGCAAAGATGACTCTCCTGGACAGAACACCTTCTATGTCACTGCTTAAATGTCCACTAATATGCATAGGAAACTTGTACAGTGTGACACCTTTTCTTGGGCCAGCATGGATATTGCTGATAGACGTTACAGTACACAAGGGGGTCCAAAAGCACACATACCGCAACAATGCAAAGCATCATGGGATGTATATGCAAATCGCTCTAAACATTTAGCTGGTTCTACTTAAAGAGGAGTACATGGTGCCATGGCACAATGCACTCCTTCTTAAAGAAGAACCATTCTAGATTTTCATGGTAACACAACATCTCATGTACCCCCATAATGCAAAGCATATGAGATATCCATGATAACACTCCACATCAGATTCATGATGATTTGCATGTGCATCCCATGATGCTTTGCATTATGGAGGTATGTGGTTTTGTATCTCTTTGAAACCTGGCTTTGTTGCCAGTGTCCTTTCTGGTAACCCTTGCCTTTAGTGCTTTTGTGTTGAGGTTCGTTGTCTTTTAGCTTACAGTGCACAAGCTTTCATGTACACAAAGGTCCAGTGCCTGATAAAGGGTCTGAGGGGCTGAAAAGCTTGGTTGTATAACATGACTTATGTGTAATGCCTGTGTTGGTCCAATATAAGGTATCACAGAGTGTCTAGGTTTTCACGGACTGCCATGGCTACACACGCCAAATTTCTTCATAATACCTACAGGACATTATTTACCTGTTTTGGGACAGAAAACTCTCTGACTGAAGAAATAGAAAAACCTGCAGTGAGCAGGTGTCTAGAGGAATGTTGACTTCATGGAAAGGTGTCACATACCATTTCAGAAATAAGCAATTTATGCCTCAGTTGGTTTATACAATGCCAACACAAGTCAGCAATAATACTGCAAAATCAGCTAGCTAACAGCAGTCATTTTATACACATAGAAAAAACGATTTTACTGATGTTAGCATTTTTAATGAAACCTTGGGTAGGAAGGAAGAAAATGATAAAACTTACAAATGGAAGTACTGAAGGTTTGAAAAAAACAATAAACTCCAGAGAAATGTTGATTATTTTAAAATGACGGCACCAACATAAACTAGTTGGCAGCCCTATAATTAAATGAGAGAGATGTGATTCCAAAAACAACTAAAAACACTTTTTCTTGCATCAAATTGATATTGTAAGGAGTGGCTTTTTTTTTTAGAGGGGGTGTTAATGAACAAAATGCCAGCATGAGGATGCAGCGCACAATGGCGCTTCGTCGTTAGCTTCTTGAGCGGGAGGCCCTAGCTGCCTATTATGTAGTAGAACTCCGTATTCGTGCTTCGTGAGGAAGGGTTTAAAAAAAGTGTTCACCACTTCTTTTGTTTAGAAAAAATGATACTGCTTTTGGATTGGATCACTGTTGCAAGAAATCCTAAGGGAAGTGTTTACTGAAACGCTGATAAGAACATGGGAACGTAGGAATTGCTTGATGAAAAAGGACTATTAGATCCATTAGGTCTGTGTCCTGCCATCCAGCCAGTTGCGGCATTCTACCATAAACCTCTCTACCACAACAAGGCTTCCATTCCACTCCCACTGTCCACCAGGAGGGATACTATATACAAAATATTGCATGGGTAACCATGCAAAACAAGGCTGTTTCCATCTTGGGCTACTGATAACATCATAGGGACATTGAGAGCAGAGGTCAAAAGGTGCATGATGTCATCAGAACCTCGACATGGAAACACAGCCGAGCTGTGCAGCGTTGTCCATGTGTTATTTTGTATCGTATAAGGTTTAAAACATAAAATTAAAAATGCCCCTTAGTTTTCTTCCCAAAACATTATCAGTTTACATTTTTATTATTAAAAAAAAAAGAAATCCACAGGTGCCGAAAATCCACCCAGGTGAAGAGTAGTTTTCTTGTTTTGTTTTTTTTAAATGATGAAACAACAGAAGATTTGTGTTAGGGTAAGATCTGGGTACTGTGTATGGGGGGGGGGGAATATGAAAGTAAAACGGCAGATGGTAGGCGTTTCCATTCTAATTACAAAAGAACAGCATTTAATGACCTTTGAACTGTGGTGCAACAGCTTTTTAGTTAGTAAGGAAATCCATGCACAACAAGGAATACCCATATGGTATATATAGAGAATACTGAATGGGTAGCCATACAGAATAAGTCTGTGCTGCCGCAGAAGGGTTCTGATTACGTCAGCTCTCGAGAGTAAAGCTTGAGAGGTCTGATGTAATCAGAACCCCGAGGTGTCAGCACAGGCTTGTTCTGTATGGCTGCTCATCCAATATTTTATATTGTGTGTAGTTTAGAATGAAACTCAGTGAGAAAAGCAAAAGAGCCGCTTACTTTGTGTGAGTTGCTCTTGCCTCTTGCCTCACCCCCCAACCCCACATTGCTCAGTTTCTTCCTCCGTCCCTCCCTAAAGCGATCTGTCATATTGCTTAGATTTTATACTGGATTTTATTTTAATTTTTTTTTACCTTTTGATTTTAGTAATGCCCGCTGGTTTGGTAACCATTGTCCACATTTCTGCTCCTCCCCTTACCCATTCTGTTCAGTCCCACCCTCCAGAGTGGCCCCATTGTATATTTGGGCAAAGTGTCTTGCCTTAGTAATAATCTGAACAAGACGCCATCTTATTGCAAACTTTTGAAAAAAATGTCACTGCCACATTATTTAAAAAAATGCAACTGCCATCTCTCTGCTCTGCTTTTGGTTTGCTTTTGATGTGCGTGTGGCAGTTTTTACAAGCGTTTGTGGAGTTTCTAAATGAGCTGTAATGTTATTTTACCACAAAAGGGTACAATGATATTCCTTGACCTTTGCAGTGTGGTACAACATTTCAGATGGTATAGAAATCCAGGCCAAACAAGCCCTTACTATAAATTACAATCCCCTTACATGGGTGTAGGCAGGCATACTCCAAGCACGCCATGGTGTGCAATTTTATTTAAGGGGGGTAGCAAATAGGCTCTGAACTGGTTCCTTTTTCCATGAAAACTAAAAGAAAATACTGAACCTTTCTGTAATTGTATTCATAGGAGTCAAAACTAGAAGGACTGGTCACTAATACTCTCTTTGCATCCCAAGGACAATACAACTTTACAGGCTCTGGGCTGATATGTGGGTGTCTTAGCATGGCATTTGTATTTACCCATGCATGGCAACAACCATTGTCATGCGATACAAAAGTTGTATTTATTGTGCCAAATGAGGCAACAAACATGGTCCTGGTGTACATTTGTATATTGTCTGGCTACACGGTGGGGGGGGGGTAGCTCACCCCAACAAGGGGGTGGGGTAGTAGTGAGTCCACTTGGTGTGCAGATCTGAAATCCTGGCTACACCCCTGTCCCCTTATAATGTACCCATCCATACACAAGCCCTTATACTGAGTACTGTGTTCAGTTCTGGTCCCCATATCTGAGAAAAGATATTGACGTGATCAAAAGAGGACCTATTGCTGGAACTAGGGCTGTTATTGTTATAATGGAGAAGACTTCAGGGGAGACATGGTCCCAGTATTCAGATGCCTGAATGGGATAATGCCAGCAGATAAAACACAGCTCTTCAGACTATCCAAGGGCTAGAGAACTAGGGGAGCATACTATGTCACTGAACGTAGGAAATTGAAGGGAATTATCAGAATCAAATCCCAGCTAAGGCATTTTTTTCCTTTTCTCTTCTGTGTGTTTGGATTTCATATATATACATATATAAATATATATATATATATATATATATATATATATATATATACTGTATATATATATATATTTCGGGCCTCACTTTCAGCGGTTCAGGGACTAAGTCCTACTCCGCAGCCACTGCTGCATTAGGAAATCTCTGCATCTGCGAGGGATTCTTGTCTCTCGGCCTGTGCTCAAGTAAGGGCGGCAGGTTGGAGCCACAGGATATGTTATACCTGTTCCCACCACCAGTCGTAACATTTCAGTGTGGCACAGTTGTGCTGAAAAAATTGCCAAATGCTGCCATAAATCATGAAGCCACTTGTAAACTGGCTCCACCTTTGAAAATATGGCAGCTGCAGGAAAAACTGCAGCTCCACCAGTGGAGACCCACTTGCACCAGTTTTTTCCCACAGCTACCTGACTTTCAGGGGCTTTGAAAAATCTAACCCCAGAACTACTTTACAGATCAAGTGGTACATATGTGGAATTGACTCCCAGAGCTGGTGACAAAAAAATCCATGCAGAATAAGTCCATACTATACACAGTTCTTTTTTTTTTTTTTTATTTCGTCAGTCAACAGCTAAAGGGACTCCACCCCTCATATCGGCTTGGTCCTGGTACTTAAGGGATCTGGGCATCATGAGGTTCGTGCTAAGGTGTTTTTCATGTAGGCATCCCCAGAACCCACCAGGACAGTGTCAGTCATGCAATGACCTCGTGCATGACTGGGCACATTTCTGCTCCCAACATGCAGAGGTCCACTGGGTCTGCCTGACAAGGCCAAGCAACATGGTCCTGACTGCCATGCCCCCAAACCAGTTCTAGGGGTCAATATGTGTTGAGTACCAAGTCCCCTCCTCCCTGGAGAAGCATGCAGTCCACTAGATGCTCCACTTCCTCCCCCAACTGACCCTCCGATGTCCAAGGTCCACTCCCGAACCCCAGTCATCAGCGTTGCAGGGGGTAACACTACTGCTGCACCGTAGGGCCAGCCCTATACACAATTCTGATCCAATAGGAATTTTTAGAAATTTGAGAATTGCAGATTGTAAATCACATTACTATACCAATTCCAAAATGACCTCAGAATTGGATTGGAAATCTGAATTCCTAAAATCTGAATCCTAATTTTCTATGTAAAAACATGTTTTAGCCTTTAATGTTGGAATTAAGATTTTCTGACTGTCTTTCTCAAACTCTTAATTCCAAAACTCAGGTTGAAATCCAATAAATCCGATTCTGTGGCTCGGAATCCAATCAACCCTAGTTGGCACACTTTACTCCAGTCTCCAGCTTGCCACAGTCGTAATGCAGTGCCTACAAAAGGGTAGTGTGCCTTTAAATGCATCTGTCACTTTGCACAGTCACGCTACTGTCACCATTATTGAAAAGGTTCATCTGAAAAGGACTTAGAAAAAAAGAGAAATTACACTAATTGCAGAGAAAACGAGAGTCAGAGAAACAAACGCAGGGCAGTGCCAGGTGCAATGCCCAGCATGTGCCTCCCAGAGACGGGGAAAGCTTAGCGCCGCTCGGGCACAGTTATTGTTTCCCCGTGATGAAAAAAAAAAAATCACAAAGCAGAAAGGCCCTGTCAGTGCACAGACTGCTGCCATTACAAGAGCCAGCTGTTGGATCCTTGTCCCTCGGCCTCCCACAGATGGTAAATGGATTCATTGCTTTGTGATTCGATTAAAAGAAATCTCTGTGGGGCTCATTTACAGTGCTTAATGAGAACATGCAGCTTTGGTAGTTGGGGACATTTATAATGACTGTCACAACAAAACAGTATCGGAAGGATCCAACGCCGTGCAGGTTTCAAAGGACTGGCCAATAAAACATTTTTGGGTTTTTTTTGCAGATAGCTGAGTGGCATATACAACAAATACCAGATACAATATTAAAAGCTGCTAACTGACCGCTATAAGGAAACTGAGCTCTCACATTAAATCTAGGAAAAGATATGGAGATTCCATTATATAGTAACACAGTAAATTAAGGTCGGAAGGGACTCTAGCACATCATGTTTGCCCATCTACATTTCATAACAAGGGATGATGCAAGTATGCTTTGTGAACATGTATCCATTCATAGGGATTCCCTACCTCTGTTAATACCAAGAGTGCCCTGTGATTCCCTTGGCAAGAAGACATTTGTCCTGGCTTACATTAAAGGTCTGTGTTGTCTTTATGTCCACTGTCTCCCCTGTTAGGCTATTCCATTGTTTCACCACCCTCTGAAAGAAAAATACCTCCAAATGTCACCCTCATAACATTACTCTGAAAAGAAAGTAGTTTTAGATCCTGTTTTATGAATCCTAACATACAAAATGACTTTTAACTGTCTGGTTTAATCATTCTATGCAATATACGGTGGGTTTTTAGCAGTATATAATTTGTTCAGCTCTTCCTGAGGAAAGTTACTAATGTAGTTTCTAGAATGATCAGAAAGTTGATTTTTTTTAAATGTAGAAGAGGATGGTAATAGAAATCCAGTCTTTAAAAGAGGTAATATATTTGACTTAATTATTTTACCCAGCATTGCTGACAGCCCATTAAAAGGATTGAATGGAGTAGCAGGAGCAAAATCTGTCTCTTTCATCAAGAGTAATGCAACATAAATTGGAAAGCACTGCAACACGTGAAATCTGCCTTCTCAGTCCTTAGCATAACACTGTGAGTGCTAGTGCAGCCCTCCTAGTGCACATGGAATCATGCAGTCCACTAAGCTGCTGGGACTGTCCTCTCATGAGGCCAGCACCATGTCTCAGGCGTAGGACCACAGTCGCCCTGCACAAAAGGTGAGCACTCCCTCTTCAGTTCTGCATCTCTCTACACTCTAAGGCTGCCCCAAGACACATATAGAGGGGAAGCCCCCACAGCATTCCCACACCCTCCCAATGTCTGCTTTACATACTCCCCCAAATTAACAGCAATCGACATTAAATGCCCTCAGACTCCTCAACGCTGGGGTCTCCACTACTGTTATGGGCCTGTTCCATGAGGCTACCATGCAACTGGGCATCGACTTGTGTCGGTCTCAAAAGCAGAATCCATCAACAGCTGCTGCTGTCAGGCACCCTTGTCTCACTCTCTGGCATTTTAAGCTCCTTCCACTGGTCTCCCTGTCAGAGTATCTACCAATTGATATGCTCCAGGACTGGCATTCTAGCAATCAACCCTCCTCCCCTGCAAGCAAGAGAGGGTTGTTACTGTTGGGTAAGGATACAGCAGATGTGACCTAATACAATATGGGAGTGGCTAACCTGAATAGATTCATACAATATAAACATATTTCTGAATAACAGAGTATTTTTAAAGTTTATGAAAGGGTCTCAGAAATGCTCCATTCTGGTTGGCTGTCAGCAGTCTGTCATCCTTACATTAATCTCTGTTACACTGGCATGTACAGCCTAATCACTGTGGTGCATGAATTCTTCCTGTCAGCATTCCATTTTCGAGCACCACTGAATGACTGGAATGATGCATTCTGATTCTTATCCAGTATTCTTAACCAGTTGGTGGATGAACTATTTTATTAAACATCTCCCTCTGAATGAGGAAAACATTCAAAAGGTACACTTCTAACACTTTTCTTTGAAATCAGTTTTCTAATAGCACAAAGGGGTTAGAGTAACAGTTAATCACCCTATAAGGGCAATATGGCACCCAGCTATGCTCTTTACCATGTTACATCCCTAGGGAGTGATAAACAGACTGTTAATCTAACCCTGGTCATGGTTCACTGCTTAGATATTCAACACTAGTTCATAATAGTTTTGTGTTAAATGACATCAATATGAATCATTTCACCAGATACAGTACTTACCATGGTGATCTCTGAAGAGGTCAGGTACAGTATCATGCTAAAGTCTTGAGCAAACAGTTGGGTTAACGTCGACACCACGTTGTGGATTGCCTTATCATGTTGCTGCTCATAAGTTGTGAGAGAAGTTGACCAGTAGCAGACTCGGTTCTGCGTCAGTGAGAGGCCCTTTTCTTCAGGTGGACGTCAGGAATTCAGACAAAAACTTTGACTTGTGACTTAGTAACTGGCATGGAGGTCAAGAAAGCTACCAATAAGGGTAAATGATACCCCCTCGCCAAGCCGGCTTGCCAGCATCATGGTAGCACTGAGGCTTGCAATGCTGGTGACCAGGGTTCGAGAACGAGCCAGGGTATATAATGCCCATCCCTTATCTCACGTAGGCTACCAATAGGATTATAAAATACCCCTCCCCTTTTCCAAGTATACTCCAAATAAGGGTATATTATACCCAGTGGTTAAATTGGAAATATTTAGGTGGGGGGCACTCTCACATTGAGACACGAGGTGGTGGAACTGTAATTTCTAGGTGGTGAAACTCTCCTGTTGAAGTCAATGGAGAGAAATGACGGAGGCAGAGGAACTATCATGTAATTTTTAAGAGGTGGTGAAACTGAGTTCCTGTGGGCTCCTGCCCAGTTTAACCCCTGATTATACCCCACCCCATCTCAAATAGGCTACTAACAGCTTATATGAGATATCCTTTCCATCTCACGCTGGCTAGCAATAGGGTATATGTACCCTCCTCATCTCAAGCAGACTGCCAGTAGTGGTATATGATACCCTCCCTATCTCAAGTAGGCTACCAGTGGGGTCAATGATACCCTCCCATATGATACTTCCGCCTCAAGTAGACTAACAATAAGCATGTGGTACCTCCCCATACACACACATATCTCAAGTAGGCTACTTAATAGGAGTGATTTTTTCAAATTAGAAACTGTTTTGTGTCCATTAGTGAGCAACTTTAATAACCCTAATAAAGTTTTTCAGCATTTTGAGGGCTAGCATTCACTTTGTTATGGGTTACATTTATAAAGAGGGAACCCTGTGGAGTTTTGTAGGCTGCTCCCTATACTATATTCTGCCTATGGTTTGTTTACCTTTGTTATAATTTTTTTTCATTCATAATTTCATTAGTAGGTTTTTCGTTAAGGGTTTCCTTGTGGCTTCATTATCACTGTTCTTTTTTTTTCCTAGAGGTTTTTCTTTGCAGTCCCCCTCCATCCCCAGGGATATACTCTAATCCTATGGGTGTAACCCATCAGGGCCGTAATGTCTGGCTCCCCCAGACCCTGGTAATCCAATGGTTACCCCCACAGCTTGCCTTCCATGGTAGGAGCTCCAGGGGAAGGGATGTACCCTGTCAGATCCAGAACCTTTGGCTCCCCTGGACCCCAGTAACCCACTGGTTATCCACACAGCTTGCCCTCTGTGGCAGGGGCTCAGGGGAAAGGTTGTCCGCCCCCCCCAAGGCAGTCCACTATGTGGAATAGTATGTAGTATAACAGGCACTAACACCCTGGGGAATCCCCAAGGCCCAGACCATTATTTAGATGGAAGTGGGGATTTTCTCACTTTATGCTGGCCCCCTCCAACCTCCTCAATGTGAGCTTAGCTGCTAGGCCTTGGTCACACACAGCTGACCCTGCAGCAGGAGCAGGCTCTCTGGCCCTGCTGCAGGGGTCACTGTGGTGCCGTGAAGTACCTGTTGCTCACCCTCCTGGCTGAGGTGCGCCTGCTACATGGCACCTGTCTTGGCCTGGCCTGTCTCGACATGGTGACATAAGCTTCTCCTGCACAGTAATGTGACACACTTCTGCTGGGCAAACCCCCATACTGGTGACCTCCCAACCCCATCACCCCTCACCCATATCTGCTACACTACCACAGCTCACCCCCCATGGTGAGGAGGGTGGTGTGCGGACATGCATATTAGAGTTGTTTCGCTAGGTGGTGGCAGTGGAGGGGCACAGGGTCTGAGAGAGATTGGCTTCATCATCCCACTCACCATGGCTTGTTTTTTCCCTCCATTTTCTCACTCCCCCCCCCCACCCCCACAAGAATACTGCTGCTAGTAATTCTGCAGCATGGGTATACAAAGTGGGATAGATGCCCAGTTTTAGGCCAGCAACTACAACAAGGCAGGCGTTTAGCTGCACTGCCCCTTTGGGCCCCCAAGTCATGGTGCAGTGGTAGTCTAATGGCCTCCCTAAAGAGGAAACCATCCCCCAGGGTACTCAATCCTCCCCCCAGCTAACACGGATATTTTCACAGACAGCCTAGATGTGTTTCTGTTGTAGCAGAATATGGTTAATTATAATGAACAAACAAGATGAAGGGCCACTTCTCAGTTTAAAGGAGGAGCTTGATGGACAGCTCATCTGAGCCTCTCTCAGAGATCTATGTGTCAAAGGGACACACAGGAACAACTGGTGAAAAGAAAATTTAAAACAACTGAAAAGGACCAATGCAGAGGCACAGTGTTAGCGCTACCCCTCATGATGGCAACACGGTTCAGGCATTAGCCTGGGCCATGGGGCGGCCAGGGGAGTAAGATCCAATCCAGTGTTTCAGTGGATGCTCTCCTCTGCTGGGGGTGGGTGGTAGTCAGATGGCACCATGTGAGTACCACCTAGGTGACCACAAGTGGAGCTGCAGGTGGCACTGCATGGTGGAAGAGGGTGTCGGCTGGTGAAGCACTCATGCACTTGCATGCATACGCATGGGTACCATTCCCCATAGAGATCCTGTGGGAGTGGGGACACACACCGGCAAACCCTGGATGCTGCAGGCTGACCAGCGATCCCTGTGGACCTTGCTCCATTGACCTGGCTCCTTCCTACACTTTAATTCAATTTCCATGGGGGTTTGAGGGCTACCTCTATGGCCCGACTAGGAAGGGTATGTCTAACTTGAATCAGTTTAAAAGCTCATTACATGCAGCTTAATGTGGTTCAAGGTCAGTTGGCATTCATCTGTATCCCCCTCCCCCGGGTCGTGCCTGAAAATAGGCAGGATTTGTCTAGTGCACTTACCAGTCAACAAAAGCTAAATAAATAAAATAAATAAATATATCTCAGACAAGCGTACTGTAATTGTAAATAATTGATCTGTACTTTATCAGTCCTGTATTATGCACTATGTATGGTCCTAGTTTAATTGCTCTATACTTAATCCTGACAGGGAACCTTTGAAAAAGGGCACTTGTGCTGGCCCGGTGGTGCTGAGGGTTGAGGTGCTGGATGCCACACCTCACATTACACTGGCGAACTGGGTTCAGAAATGAGCCTGAGTTGTTGAGGGTTGGCCCAGGAGGGGAGGGTGAGGAGCGAGACTGAGCTGCCGCAAGGCAGCTGTCTCCTCCTGGGAGGGACGTGGGGGGTTCCCTGGCCCTCGGCTGCCACCTGGTGGAGGACAGATGGTAGTGCCAGGCTGTTGGGAGCCCCAGCACGTGCCAGGAGAGGGGTGGAAGGAGCTGAGCCGGCACCACAGGGCACGTGTGCATCTCCACATGCACACAATGCCCGTGTGCTGGGATCGTGGGATAACGGGAGAAAACCAGGAGAAAAAAACAATAAATACAATTATGAAAAAGAAAAAGGGGGGCACTTGTTGCTCAAAGGTGTTTCCTAACAATAAAGTAAAAGTAAAGGAAATCTCTAGAAGAACCAAGGATCAGGTAAGTCCTGGAGATGACGGGTGATGGGGCTAGGGGGCACTGTAGATATGGGGGCCAGTTGGCAAATGGGTCAAAAATAGTAATTAAAATAAATAAAAGAGTGGGGTCACCTGTCGGCCCAACATCAGTGTACTGTGCTGCCATCGTGGCAACAGAGGTTAGGGAGCAGATCTGTGACTTGCGGACAGGTAGGCAGGGCTTGGATACAGCACTGTCAACAGCAGTGCATCCCAGCCCATCCAGAGAGAGGATGGTGCCACCCTTAGCACTGCAGTGACCAGGGTGGAGGGTCAGGGAGCTGGCACCTCCCAGGTGGATGTGCTTACAGTAGTGAAAAATTGCACTGTATATGAAAAAAAATCTGGAGATATCCAAATTCTTTTACTGTAAAAAAAAAGTTATATTTTCACTGGCTAACTCAAACTGCCACTTTAAGTTTTTTCTGTTCCTGAGCCTGTCTCCAGCACTGGCTTTGTTAGGTTACACCTCAGCAGTCCAGGTGCTGATAATCTGCTACTGTCCATTGCTCTCTGTAATGTATAGCACTCGTATCTTAATTTGCATCATACCTCTTTCTGTTTTGTGTAGTCCTGAATAGTCTGCCTGTAAATTGTAACTTCCCACTGTTATTTATGCTTACTTTATTTCATTGCATGGATTGTTACTGTGCTTTATTTTTTATCAATACTGCGCCGTACACCATGTATTTTCATATGTTGTGTTGTAGTCTCCCCTTCCCCAACCCCCAGGACGCATCTGGAATGAACTGTTACATACTCAGCAGAGGCACTTTCGCACACAGCTTTCTGTAATGAAATGACTGTTACAGAAACAGTATTCCGTTACATCCCTTGTGTATAAAGTGCATTTGTTCCGTTCCCTTGGTGAACGTTCGTCCAGACCGCAATCTCTGCTTTTCACGGTTTGCACCAATGTGTTCCATTTCATCCGGCTGTGTAAAACAGCCATTCCAGTAGCACTGCAGAAACTGCCAGAGACCAGCAAACTGTGGGGGAGCTGAAACAAATGGAGGCGGGGGTTGCCGGAATACTCGCGGAGTGTAAAAATGAACAAGAACGCAACAGAGTACAACAGCGCCACACAGGTAACGCTCATTCCATTTTTAAAACCTGTGTGCAAAAGTGCCGTAGGTCTTTCCTGATGAAACTTTTGAAATAAAGACAATAAATCAATTACTACGGGGGGGGGAGCATTTACAGCACATTGCTGATGTTGATCCCCCCCCCCCCACTACAGTCAAGATCAAGACAGGGGCACATGTATGAGTAGTGTTGTTTGAAATTGACACAACACCCTTGGCAAAAATACTTTTGGAATCACTGCTTTAAAAAGGCCTGCCTTCACCACATCAAACTGCACTTTCTATATGCCTGCATCGCTAAATAAGTATCTGTCTGTGTAGTTGCAGGGCTGGATCCACCAGCTCCGTTATCCAGGTGTCTGCAGAGACAGTCGCAGAAGGCAGTTAGATCACATACTTGCATATTCATGAGTATCTGTCAATGGCATTCATCACAGGCAAGGCAGAATGCACCTCTAAACAACAGAAAGAATTAAGGCTTGATTTACATCTGTTCATAAAATGAACGGGGGAAGAAACAGCATAAGGAAATGTAATGCAGTTTGGCATGGTCCCTGTAGTTCAAAAAGCTGATACAGTCAGCCGAAGCAGATGCACCACAATCATTACCTATGAAATACTGTTCTTTAATCCTCTTGTGTAACACATTTCTTTTGTTTTTATTAATGAACAACTGAATCACATATTAACACAAAAGAGTTCCAAGCATTAGGAGCTCTTAACTAGCAGTAATTTTTTCTTTATGTCTAATTACCCCTGTAGCCCTCATAGTTTTTCTGTTGCTTCAATGCTCAAGTAGCAGTTTATTTCTGTGCATTGAGCATGAAAAGAAAAACATCTCAATTCCAAATGTATTCCAGAAATATTAATATAACTCAAGCAGGGCACAGCCTATGCAATGTAACAGGTTGCCTAGCAGCAAGATGTAGAAGATCCGATTAGCTCCAAATATGCATTACTGCTCTGCTGTTTTCCACATTAGTGTGTTCAAGACAAAGCTTTAGGTAATTAGCATAAATGAATTTGAATGAGACAAGGCAGTCCGTTACATCAGAGTACAGCCTCAGGAGGAGTCATCTTTCCGAACTTGGATCCAAGTGGCATTGGCACAACTTTAACATTCAACAATTATTTAAACAAAGGATGTATGCTAAGGTAAAGTTTATGGTGTCAATGTGATTTATAGCACTTCACTGCAGGGCTACCAGTGACTAAAATATGTTGTGCTGCAAGTCGAAGTCATGTTAAAACATTGTCAATGAACACAGGTCTGAGGTTTGTCATCACTTGAACTCCAGAGGCTGTCAGTTCCTATTACATCCAGGGATTAGTACGGGGTCTAACCTATGGGGAAGTCCAACCTTTCTAAAACGGATGCTTTCAACAGCTGAAAGATTGAGGTAATTTTTTAAACTTTATGTTTATTGCTTTAGCAATGAACATATAGTCAAATCCTGATGCAGTACTTAGCAAAATACATCAATATAAAACCAAAGAGGGTGCCACCCTCTTAATACATCGGTAGAAAAGATCGGGCTGTATCTATGAGAAACGCCATGAAGGGTCTCCCCAACATATTTTCTTATAAAACTACTAAATAAAACTCATGTAATTGCTTTATTTAAAGGGCCCATGAGTGGCATAGTATTATAAAGAATATATAAAATATGAGCTGTCCAATCTTTACTTCCTACAATAGGAGGTAAGTGTGTCCAGTCACTATCCATAATTAAATAACCTAATAAAATGTTTTCTCTATAAGTAACTGCAGCTCCAAAGACCCCAGCGACATGCGTAAACAAACACAGAAACTTTTATAGGGATAAACATCATTGTGTGGATTGCTCATAATGCTACCACAAATTGTAACTATACAAATGCTTTTTAATGTAATAACAGCCACAATAAAACAGTAATGATACAATGGGTCACACTAGTTTCTTCTTCCCTCCTCTCCATAAAACCTCACTGCTTAACATACAAAATGAAGGAGTTTAATAGTCTCCAAACAGTCCATTTAAACTTATCCAAATGGAGTTATGGACCATAAAAGGGGGAAAATAGTGAGAAGAGTCTTAAATCCAACCTGATCAATTAATAGTCCATTCAAACCGGCAGAGCATCCTCATCTTCCGACTCCAGTTCAGGCAAGACTTCTCGACGACAAGTAGGAACTGCGTGTTTGTGGGCCCATTTCTGAGCTTCAGTTGGGTTGGTGAAAAGAAACACTCGGCCTTAATGCAGAATACACAGCCTTGCAGGAAAAACCATGTCATGCGCAATGTCCACCTGCGGCAGGAGCACCCGCACTCCATCGAAGCATTTTCTCCTCAGGCATATAACAAAGCTTAAGTTGGGAAACAGATGAACTTGTTGACCTTCAAATCAAATTCTTTATTTATCCAGGCGAACACCATTGAGCAAGCTCATTTACAAGGTGGACCTGCATCACACAAGTTGAGTAGCAATGCATTTATATACAGGCAAATAAAGAGTAAATGAAAGTGTACAACAGTGCAGGCAGGACTGCAACAGACAAAACAAGTAAGAATACATTTACTGTATGTTCAGGTAGCAAACAGTCAGTATAGGCATACATGGAGATATAACAATAGGGTAGCAGGTCAGTAAAAATTGGTACTAGATTCAACAAAACATATATGGTTTAGTATTCCTGTAAGGTTAAAGCATTTTAGGCCAGTGAAGAGATAGCTGCCTAGGATTTTACCAGCGAAGAGAAATACACAGTCAAGGTAAAAAACCCAGTCGTATAAAGGAGGAGACGTGTCAGGGGTAGTGGGCAGACAGTGTGTGTGGGGGTCAGGTACTGGGATAATACTAGAAGTGAAGGGATGAGAAAACTGCGGGTATGCAAGGATAGGTTGGTGTGAAAGGGAGGATTTTAGGGTAGTGAATTAATAGGTGGCTCAGGGATGAAATTTGCAATGATGCAAGGAGGAATGAGGTTGGGAAAGGCAGAAAGGGTGTGGAAGAGGCAGTGTAAATAAGCTAGGATCATTTGAAGCAATTACAGGCTTCTGTGATGTATTTTGTATATAAGGTCTTAAACACAGTAAGACTAACAGGAGTCCTCAGTTTCAGCCATTTCTGGAGAACATTCCAGAGCGACGGCAGTGTGAATCCTATGGCAGCTCTCCCAAAATGCGTAATGGCTTTAGGCACTTTCAGAGAAATCAGAGAGTGGCTTTTTAGGGCGTAGGTTCCAGATACATTGAAAGGCAGACAGTCAACAATGTACTGTGGGAGTTTGCCAGTGATAGCTCTGTATGTCCAGAGAGACGCAATTTTATTTGTCTATAATGTATGGAGGTCCAACCTACGGCCACATATAAAGAGCAGTGATGGGTGGAAAGGGGGGGACCAGTGATGAAACGCAGGGCTCTGTGGTAAAGTATGTCCAATTTACCGAGGTATGAAGTAGCACATTGGCTGTATATAAAGTCAGCGAAGTCAATTAGGGAGAGGAGCGTAGACTGAACTAGTTGTCTCTTGGCCTCTGTAGTTAATAAGCGGTTTATCCTGAAAAAGAGACCTAGTCTCTGCCTCAGTTTTTAAACAAATCCTCCAGGTGATCTGCAAAGGAGAGTTTGTAGTCAAGCCAGACCCCTAGGTATTTGAATTTTGGCACAAATTCCAAGTTTTCTCCTAGGAGGGTGGAGATGGGGGGGAGAGTACCTGTGAAAGCAGAGTAAGCTACATGGTTAATAGGTGAAAATAGCATTGCTTTTGTCTTTTTGGCATTAAGTAGCAATTTTTTACTAAGGAGCTGGTATTGTAGTCTGTTGAAGTCAGCTTGCAGGTCATTACAGGCAGTTTCAGGTGTTATACGGCTTAAGTAAATCACTGTGTCATCTGCGAACAGATGAATTTTCGCCTCTTTAATACCTGTGTCTATACTGTTGATATAGATAGCAAATAGGAGTGGCCCCAGGATGGATCCCTGTGAGACACCTCTTTTTAACAGATTTGAGGGGGAGAGTTCACCTTCAGCCTTGACCTGTTGGTGCCTATCTGAAAGGTAGTCGTGAAACCAACACAAGGAGGTAGGATCTAGTCCAATAGCTTCTAAAGAGGAAAGAAGAAGGCTGTGGTCGACGGTGTCGAAAGCCTCACTTAGGTCTAGAAAAATGGCACAGACAAATTTTCCGTCCTCTAGCTCACGCTGCTAGTCATTTGTCACCTTAGTCAGGGCCGTGATCGTACTATGTTCAGTTCTGAAACCAGATTGCATAGGGTTTAGCAGATTGGTATCATGTATGAAAGATTTCAGCTGTGCATTCACGATTTTTTCCAGTAGTTTTGATAAGACTGGGAGAAGGGAAATGGGCCTGTAATTATTTAGATCGCAGGGGTCCCCGGATTTGAACAGTGGAATAACATGAGTAGTCTTCCACAATTTGGGGAGGGTCCCTTGAGAAAGGGACAAGTTAAATAGGTGCGTAATAGGTACGGCCAAGATATGATCAGCAATCTTTAAGTAGTATGGATGAAAGGTGTCAGCAGCAGCACTTTTTTTGGAGTCCAACTAGAGGAGGAGGAGGAGGAGATCCTCAACCTCTCTTAGTGAAGTAGGGGAGAAGGAAAAGACTGCATCTGTGGGACTAGATTCTGAAGGTTGCATGGTAAGCTGGGAGTGTAGGTTACATGCAAGTGAGTTATCAAAAGCTAGCCCTGCAGTAGCAAAGTGATTGCTGAAGGCTTGTAGTATCTTTTTTTTGTTGATGATGGTTGCATTGTCAGAAATAATTTTTGAGGGGTGAGTGTTTCCTGTGGTGTTGCCAGAGAGTTCTTTTATTGTGGACCAAAACTTGGTAGGGCAGTTGGAGGCAGAGTCGAGTTCAGAGCGATAGAAGTTGGCCTTAGTATCCTGAATCAGCTTTGTACAGAGGTTTCTGGCTGTTCTGAAAAGGCGCCAGTCTTTGGCTTTGTGGGATTTGCATGCTAGCTTCCAAAGCTTGTCTCTTTTTTGTAATGCTGTCTTGATTTCTGCTGTAAACCAACGGCACTTTCTAGCCTTTATGCGGGTTTTGACTAGAGGTGTATGGATGTTAAGATCGCTGGATACAATTTCATGGAATATGGCATGTGCTGTTTCTACTGATTTGGCTAAGTAAAAGGCCTACCAAAGCAGGGAGCCTTTCTGGTCATTGATATATGCAAGTGGGTCAAAGTTTCCCTTTGATCTTTTGGTAGAGAACTTTGCTGAGGCTGTTGGTTTAGGGACTGCTCTTATGCCAGCAATAAAACAATGGTCACTAACATCGGCAGAAAAGATCCCAGCATGTGAGAAGAAATGAGATTTGCTTACTAGAAGGACATCTAATAGTGTACTTTTTATAGGGTTTTCTTATTAATGGGAGTTGGTTCATTAATAAGTAAAGTGAGCCCATCAGAGTCACAGAAGGATTTAAGTGGAAGTGATGTGTTGGACAGCCAGTCGTAGTTGAGGTCACCTAGTATAATTGTTTCCATTGTGTCGGTACTCATAGTAGAGGAAAGGTGGGACAGGAGCTGTGACCCCGAGGATGGGGGTCTATAACATCCTATGATACGGAGAGCCATTGATGTAAATATTTCAATTTTTAAGGACAGGCATTCAAAGGCATTGGTAATTGATGTAGTGTCAGGGGTGGCAACCGTAAACTTGTCCTTAACATAGATGGCCACACCACTACCTCTGGTTGGTCTATCGGCTCTAAATAACAGATAGTTGGAAAAAGGTGCATCTTGCCAAGGCTAGTATGAAATCCCTGGTACCCACTCCATCTAGGACCACAACAATTGCTCTACAGGCCTCGGACTGTCCTGCTGGCCTCTGTATGTCACTCAATAGGCTTTTTTGAATGGTGAAATTCCATTCCTGCAGGGGCTGCTCCAGTTGTAGCTACAACCAATCTTTTAGGAACAACGAAGGGTGATCACCCTCACTTCTCTCGGGCAGACCCACAATCTGCAAATTCGAAGAACGAGCCTGGTTTTCCAAAGACTCGAGTCAGGACCGTAAGTGAATGTTCTGTTTAATCAGGTTGCTTGCAATTCCCATAGCAGCCACTGCTTGTTGTTCAGTCTCCACTGAAATAGTCTGTAACAGAGACATATCTGTCTCCAAAGTGGTAACTTAATTGTCCAGGGAGTCAAAGTTTTCAGAAAGATTGGTAACCAATGAAACAAGTCGATTAAGTTTAAGACTGATACTCTGGAATGTTTCCACACCCGATTCTTCTGTCATGGACTCCATGTGGCTCTGTGTGGATCTCATGGCCAGAGGGCCAGGAATGTTTTTGGTTTTCACTACATCCTGCTGACTCTTGTCCCTCTTTGGGTTGCTCATCCTTCATCTGGACGTATTCCAACGTTTGTTGATCCCTTTAGTTCTGAGTTCTATACTCAGAAAATAACTTTTATAATATGAAATTGCAGAGAAGAATTCAGAGCCTCAGTTCCCAGCTGCCATCTTGCTCGGGCCCCACAGCGCCACCCCACCGGAGGCAAAAATGTTTTATAGGACATGGTTATCCTTTGTGCATAGATTTCCATCCTAACCAAATAAAAAACACTGTTGTACCACAATTGAAAGGGCACAGAATGCTGCTGTACCCTTAGAGCTGAAACACATGCCACCTACTGTTTAACTTCCTTGTCCCACACACATAGAACCCAGATCCTTCCCTAACACAAAATATTCCTGTTTCATCATTTCAAAACCTGAAACCCTGGCTGGCCTGGTGGCATGGAGGGTTAAGGTGCTGGATGCCACACTTGGCTACGCCGGTGACCCGGGTTCAAGAACAAGCCTGGGTCATTGGGGGTCGGCCAGGGAGGAGGGAGGGGCAGGATTGAGCAGCCAAAAGGCAGCTCTCCTCTCCCATGGGGACCTCGTCACCGCCGTTGTACAGCTGCCCCAGATGGAGACCTGAGTGTAGTAGATGGGTGGGCGACAGATAGGGAGGTGCTGCAGAACCATGATGTACAACCAAGCAACCCGAGTCCATTCCTGAACTTGGGTCACCAGCATGGGGCAAGGTGTGGCATCCAGTGCCTCAACCCTCAGTGCCACCAGGCCTTTACTGTTTATGTTTCTATACAGATGGTGTGCTAACGTTACTTATAGACTAGATGAAAACAAATGCTGAAACCTGATTGGCTGAGAGAATTTTCTACCCGTGCTGATACTGAACCATACAATCATGGCTAGAAACTAGTTCCTACTAACACGTAATTTTACTTACTTGAGTATTACTCCGCTTGTCTGCCAGCAGTAACACCTGGCTTCAGCCACACTGAATGCGACTTCACTTAGCTGTCACTGTGTCCCATAAAATAAACAATGTTATCGTTCAATGTTCTTTCACCAGTTTAAAAACAGTAAAAAAGTTCTTGTGAGTGATTCCTGGTAAAATAAATAAATAATTAATTAAACAAATTAAAAAAAAAAAACATGGGTAAGAATGTTCTAGCTATGTGGCTGGATAAAACATGAGTACAAGAGTGTAATTATCTGGCCATACAGTAATTACACTCCTGTACTTGTTTATTTATTAATTATTTATTTGAAAATTGGTGACCAGAAATGCAAACTGTGCTAGGGCTCATTTCCAGATGTGACCTAGGGAAAGGGTACAGAAGGCATAGTGAGCATAACAACATTGCATTTCTTGGCACAGAATAAAGTACAGACACATTACAATATAAATTGTACAGGGGCACAAATCTTGGTACAAAGTAAAGTGTGGTTACACAGCAGCATGTTACACATGTGCAAGTATAAAATAATGCTGCAGCTATGCACAAAAGACAAGAATTGTAGTACACTAGAGACCTGTTAGGCGGGGGAATGCCTACCCCTTGTGTCACCTGTACTACCAGAAATGGCCAGATGTGGGAAACAGGTGCAGGTGAGGGGGAGGAGTTTCAGCTGATGCCTGAGAGAGCCTGGGTAGGTGGAATGGTGAAGGGAAGAGGGGAACAGGTTCCTGAGTGCTGGAAGCTGATAGTAGAAGGTGGACTTCCCAGTGGAGGATCAGGGATGAGGAATGAAGAAAGTTTGATGGTCCCTGGAGCGGAGGGAGCATGGAGTAGGGAGGACTGGAGATAGAAGTAAGAAAAGGTATGAGGGAAGGGATTCAAACCAGTACTGGGGAATGAAGGAGGTGCGGTGTGACTGGCAATGCGAGGGTGGGGGGGAGGATGGATAGGGAGGAGTAGCGGAAGCAGTGGTGGGACTGGCTATATGTGGGAAGCGTGAGGATGGATAGGGAGGAGTAGCAGGAGCAGTGGTGGGACTGACTATATGTGGGGAGTGGGAGGATGGACAGGGAGGAGTAGAGGGAGCAGTGGTGGGGACTGGCTACGTGTGGGGAATGGGAGGATGGATAGGGAGGATTAAAGGGAGCAGTGGTGGGACTGGCTACATTTGGGGAGAGGGAGGATGGATAGGGAGGAGTAGAGGGAGCAGTGGTGGGGACTGGCTACATGTGGGGAATGGGAGGATGGATAGGGAGGAGTAGAGGGAGCAGTGGTGGGGACTGGCTACGTGTGGGGAGTGGGAGGATAGATAGGAAGGAATAGAGGGAGCAGTGGTGGGACTAGCTACATGTGGGGAGAGGGAGGATGGATAGGGAGGAGTAGAGGGAGCAGTGGTGGGGACTGGCTACATGTGGGGAGAGGGAGGATGGATAGGGAGGAGTAGAGGGAGCAGTGGTGGGGACTGGCTACATGTGGGGAGTGGGAGGATGGATAGGGAGGAGTAGAGGGAGCAGTGGTGGGGACTGGTTACACGTGGGGAGCGGGAGGATGGATAGGGAGGAGTAGAGGGAGCAGTGGTGGGGACTGGTTACACGTGGGGAGTGGGGGATGGATAGGGAGGAGTAGAGGGAGCAGTGGTGGGACTGGCTACATGTGGGGGAGAGGGAGGATGGATAGGGAGGAGTAGAGGGAGCAGTGGTGGGGACTGGCTACATGTGGGGAGCGGGGGGATGGATAGGGAGGCGTAGAGGAGCAGTGGTGGGGACTAGCTACATGTGGGGTGGGAGGATGGATGGGGAGGAGTAGGAGCAGTGCTGGGGACTAGCTACATGTGGGGAGCGGAGGATGGATAGGGAGGAGTAGAGGTGGCAGTGGTGGGGACTGGCTATGTGGGGAGCGGGGGATGGATAGGGAGGAGTAAAGGGAGCAGTGGTGGGACTAGCTACATGTGGGGCGGGAGGATGGATAGGAGGAGTAGAGGGAGCAGTGGTGGGGACTGGCTACATGTGGGGAGGCGGGAGGATGGATAGGGAGGAGTAGAGGGAGCAGTGGTGGGGACTGGCTACATGTGGGGAGTGGGGATGGATAGAGAGAGGCGGGAGCAGTGGTGGGACTGGCTACATGTGGGAGCAGGGGATGGATAGAGAGGAGTAGAGGGAGCAGTGGTGGGACTAGCTACATGTGGGGGAGAGGGATGATGGATTGGGAGGAGTAGAGGGAGCAGTGGTGGGACTAGCTACATGTGGGGGAGAGGGAGGATGGATAGGGAGGAGTAGAGGGAGCAGTGGTGAGGACTGGCTACATGTGGGGAGCGGGGGATGGATAGGGAGGAGTAAGGGGCAGTGGTGGGACTGGCTACATGTGGGAGTGGGAGGATGGATAGGAAGGAGAGGAGCAGTGGTGGGGACTGGTTACACGTGGGGAGCGGGAGGATGGATAGGGAGGAGTAGAGGGAGCAGTGGTGGGGACTGGCTACATGTGGGGAGTGGGGATGGATAGGGAGGAGTAGAGGGAGCAGTGGTGGGACTGGCTACATGTGGGGAGTGGGAGGATGGATAGGAAGGAGTAGAGGGAGCAGTGGTGGGGACTGGTTACACGTGGGGAGCGGGAGGATGGATAGGGAGGAGTAGAGGGAGCAGTGGTGGGGACTGGCTACGTGTGGGGAGTGGGAGGATAGATAGGAAGGAATAGAGGGAGCAGTGGTGGGACTAGCTACATGTGGGGAGAGGAGGATGGATAGGGAGGAGTAGAGGGCAGTGGTGGGGACTGGCTACATGTGGGAGTGGGAGGATGGATAGGAAGGCGTAGAGGGAGCAGTGGTGGGACTAGCTACATGTGGGGAGAGGAGGATGGATAGGGAGGAGTAGAGGGAGCAGTGGTGGGGACTGGCTACATGTGGGGAGTGGGGGATGGATAGAGAGGAGTAGCGTGAGCAGTGGTGGGACTGGCTACATGTGGGGAGCAGGGGGATGGATAGAGAGGAGTAGAGGGAGCAGTGGTGGGACTAGCTACATGTGGGGGAGAGGGATGATGGATTGGGAGGAGTAGAGGGAGCAGTGGTGGGACTAGCTACATGTGGGGGAGAGGGAGGATGGATAGGGAGGAGTAGAGGGAGCAGTGGTGAGGACTGGCTACATGTGGGGAGCGGGGGATGGATAGGGAGGAGTAGAGGGAGCAGTGGTGGGGACTGGCTACATGTGGGGAGTGGGGATGGATAGGGAGGAGTAGAGGGAGCAGTGGTGGGACTGGCTACATGTGGGGAGTGGGAGGATGGATAGGAAGGAGTAGAGGGAGCAGTGGTGGGGACTGGTTACACGTGGGGAGCGGGAGGATGGATAGGGAGGAGTAGAGGGAGCAGTGATGGGGACTAGCTACATGTGGGGGAGTGGGAGGATGGATAGGGAGGAGTAGAGGGAGCAGTGGTGGGGACTAGCTACATGTGGGGAGTGGGAGGATGGATAGGGAGGAGTAGAGGGAGCAGTGATGGGGACTAGCTACATGTGGGGAGTGGGGGATGGATAGGGAGGAGTAAAGGGAGCAGTGGTGGGGACTAGCTACATGTGGGGAGTGGGAGAATGGGTAGGAAGGAGTAGAGGGAGCAGTGGTGGGGACTGGCTACATGTGGGGAGCGGGAGGATGGATAGGGAGGAGTAAAGGGAGCAGTGGTGGGGACTGGCTACGTGTGGGGAGTGGGAGGATTGATAAGGAGGAGTAGAAGGAGCAGTGTTGAGGACTGGCTACATGTGGGGAGAGGGAGGATGGTTAGGAAGGAGTAGAGGGAGCAGTGGTGGGGACTGGCTACATGTGGGGGAGTGGGAGGATGGATTGGGAGGAGTAGAGGGAGCAGTGGTGGGGACTGGCTACATGTGGGGAGTGAGAGAATGGATAGGGAGGAGTAAAGGGAGCAGTGGTGGGGGCTGGCTACATGTGGGGAGTGGGAGGATGGATAGGGAGGAGTAAAGGGATCAGTGGTGGGGACTGGCTACGTGTGGGAAGTGGGAGGATGGATAGGGAAGAGTAAAGGGAGCAGTGGTGGGACTGGCTACATGTGGGGAGTGGGGGATGGATAGAGAGGAGTAGAGGGAGCAGTGATGGGGACCAGCTACATGTGGGGAGTGGGAGGATGGATAGGGAGGTAGAAGGAGCAGTGCTGGGGACTAGCTACATGTGGGGCGGTAGGATGGATAGGGAGGAGTACAGGGGAGCAGTGATGGGGACTGGCTACATGTGGGAGTGGGAGGATGGTTAGAAAGGAGTAGGAGCAGTGGTGGGGACTGGCTACATGTGGGGAGTGGGAGGATGGATTGGGTGGAGTAGAGGGAGCAGTGGTGGGGACTGCTACATGGGGAGTGGGAGGATGGATAGGGAGAGTAGGAGGGCAGTGGTGGGGACTGGCTACATGTGGGGAATGGGAGGATGGATTGGGTGGAGTAGAGGGAGCAGTGGTGGGATTAGCTACATGTGGGAGTGGGGGATGGTTGGGAGGAGTAGAGGGGCAGTGGTGGGGACTGGCTACATGTGGGGAATGGGAGGATGGATTGGGAGGGAGTAGGGGAGCAGTGGTGGGATTAGCTACATGTGGGGAGTGGGGGGATGGATAGGAGGAGTAGAGGGAGCAGTGGTGGGGACTGGCTACGTGTGGGGAGTGGGAGGATAGATAGGGAAGAGTAAAGGGAGCAGTGGTGGGGACTAGCTACATGTGGGGAGAGGGAGGATGGATAGGGAGGAGTAGAGGTGGCAGTGGTGGGGACTGGCTACATGTGGGGAGTGGGAGGATGGATAGGGAGGAGTAGAGGGAGCAGTGATGGGGACTGGCTACATGTGGGGAGAGGGAGGTTGGATAGGGAGGAGTAGAGGGAGCAGTGGTGGGGACTGGCTACATGTGGGGAGTGGGAGGATGGATAGGAAGGAGAGAGGAGCAGTGGTGGGACTAGCTACATGTGGGGAGGGAGGATGGATAGGGAGGAGTAGAGGGAGCAGTGGTGGGACTAGCTACATGTGGGGAGAGGGAGGATGGATTGGGAGGAGTAGAGGGAGCAGTGGTGGGGACTGGCTACATGTGGGGGAGTGGGAGGATGGATAGGGAGGAGTAGAGGGAGCAGTGGTGGGGACTGGCTACATGTGGGAGTGGGGATGGATGAGAGGAGTAGGCAGGGAGCAGTGGTGGGGACTGGCTACATGTGGGGGGGGAGAATGGGTAGGAAGGAGTGAGGAGCAGTGGTGGGGACTGGCTGCATGTGGGGAGCGGGAGGATGGATAGAGGAGTAAAGGAGCAGTGGTGGGACTAGCTACATGTGGAGAGAGGGAGGATGGATAGGGAGGAGTAGAGGGAGCAGTGGTGGGACTAGCTACATGTGAGAGAGAGGGAGGATGGATAGGGAGGAGTAGAGGGAGCAGTGGTGGGACTAGCTACATGTGGGGGAGAGGGAGGATGGATAGGGAGGAGTAGAGGGAGCAGTGGTGAGGACTGGCTACATGTGGGGAGTGGGGATGGATAGGAGGAGTAAAGGGAGCAGTGGTGGGGACTAGCTACATGGGGAGGGAGAATGGGTAGGAAGGAGTAGAGGGAGCAGTGGTGGGGACTGGGCTACATGTGGGGAGCGGAGGATGGATAGGAGGAGTAGAGGGAGCAGTGATGGGGACGGGTACATGGGGAGTAGGAGGATGGATAGGGAGGAGAGGAGCAGGATGGGGACTGGCTACATGTGGGAGTTGGAGGATTGATAAGGAGGAGTAGAAGGAGCAGTGTTGGGGACTGGCTACATGTGGGAGAGGAGGATGGTTAGGAAGGAGTAGAGGGAGCAGTGGTGGGGACTGGCTACATGTGGGGGAGTGGGAGGATGGATAGGGAAGAGTAAAGGGAGCAGTGGTGGGACTGGCTATATGTGGGGAGTGGGGGATGGATAGAGAGGAGTAGAGGGAGCAGTGTTGGGGACTAGCTACATGTGGGGAGTGGGAGGATGGATAGGGAGGAGTAGAAGGAGCAGTGCTGGGGACTAGCTACATGTGGGGAGCAGTAGGATGGATGGGGAGGAGTAGAGGGAGCAGTGATGGGGACTGGCTACATGTGGGGGTGGGAGGATGGTTAGGAAGGAGTAGAGGAGCAGTGGTGGGACTGGCTACATGGGAGGGAGTGGGAGGATGGATTGGGTGGAGTAGAGGAGCAGTGGTGGGACCGCTACATGTGGGGAGTGGGAGGATGGATAGGGAGAGTAGAAGGAGCAGCCTGGGGACCGAACATGTGGGGTGGGAGGATGGTAGGGAGGAGTAGAAGGAGTAGTGATGGGGACTGGCTACATGTGGGGAGCAGGAGGATGGATAGGGAGGAGTAAAGGGGGCAGTGGTGGGGACTAGCTACATGTGGGGAGTGGGAGGATGGATAGGGAGGAGTAGAGGGAGCAGTGGTGGGGACTGGCTACATTTCGGGAGAGGGAGGATGGATAGGGAGGAGTAGAGGAGGCAGTGGTGGGGACTGACTACATGTAGGGAGTGGGAGGATGGTTAGGAAGGAGTAGAGGGAGCAGTGGTGGGGACTGGCTACATGTGGGGGAATGGGAGGATGGATTGGGAGGAGTAGAGGGAGCAGTGGTGGGATTAGCTACATGTGGGGAGTGGGGGGATGGATAGGGAGGAGTAGAGGGAGCAGTAGTGAGGACTGGCTACATGTGGGGAGTGGGAGGATGGATAGGGAGGAGTAAAGGGAGCAGTGGTGGGGACCGCGCTACATGTGGGAGGGAGGATGGATAGGGAGGTAGAAGGAGCAGTGGTGGGGACTGGCTACATGTGGCGAGTGGGAGGATGGATAGGGAGGAGTAGAAGGAGCAGTGGTGGGGACTGGCTACATGTGGGGAGTGGGAGGATGGATAGGGGGCGAAGGGAGCAGTTTGGGGACTGGCTATATGTGGGGAGTGGGAGGATGTATATGGAGGAGTAGAGGGAGCAGTGGTGGGGACTGGCTACATGTGGGGAGTGGGAGGATGGATAGGGAGGAGTAGAGGGAGCAGTGGTGGGGACTGGCTACGTGTGGGGAGTGGGAGGATGGATAGGGAAGAGTAAAGGGAGCAGTGGTGGGACTGGCTACATGTGGGGAGTGGGGGATGGATAGGGAGGAGTAGAGGGAGCAGTGGTGGGGACTGGCTATATGTGGGGAGCAGGAGGATGGATAGGGAGGAGTAGAGGAGCAGTGATGAGTAAGAAGAGTGTAGGATCAAGCAAGAGCAGACATTGCAGAGGGTGTCCTGTTTGGCTACGGGAGTGGAGGGGCAGTACTGTAGACAACATCTGCATAGTCAAAGAGTGGTTGCACCATTTTGGTGACCAGCTCCTGGCAGACCAGCAGGGGTAAGCAGACTTCAGTGCAATACAAGGCACCCAGCTTGGGGTGGAGTTTCTCATGAATTGCATCAACGGGGGCTGAGAAGGCAAACTTGCTGTCCAGTCACAATGAAGTACTTGAAGGACTGCACCGCTTCAAGAGGGGAGCCATCCAGCATGGAGAAGACTGGAAGTCTCGAGAGCCTGGTCAGTTTCTGGCTAGTACCAAAGGTCACAGACAGTTTTTTAATGTTGTTTAATCTGTGCATCGGTTCTGCTACAGTAGCAATATGCCACAACTGGAACTTTGTTTCTGTCTTCTGCTCGTATTTCAAATAGAAAATATTTTCATATTTAAAAATCATAATAAACTTTTTTTTACAAACATTTTTAAGTAGAACCCATGTTTTAAGTACAATAAGATACTTCAAGGATGAGTAATGATGGCCAAGAATCACACTTTCTTCCTGTGTGTTTAAAGGCACTTGGGCAAAGGCCTCACGCGTAATAACAAACTTGAGTCATGTAATTGTTAATCCATAATTACACACCGTGGCATGTCTTACTGAATACGGATAATGCTACTTCTTGGTGGTTGAATGCTGTCTGCCTGTGGCCCTGTGGCACAATGCACCTGCAGTGTGGTGTTATCCTTTGATAACACACACCTTGTTGTATATTATTGCTTACATGAACTCATGTGAAGACAGTGTAGTCCAGTTGTGAGCTCAACTTGGGATGGGCGAGGCAGCCATGCTCCTTTTGGATTCTGACTTACATCGTTGGGAATTTGACACTCATGATCTGGGACAGTCTAAATAAAACCTTCCAGGGAGTCTGGATTGAAATCAGGCTGGAGCTGAGCCACATGTTATGATATAGGCAACCTCTTGGTAGCACAGCTCTGGTTTAGATTCAGAGCAGCTGGATCTCCACAAATTTGGCTTGGACCGGGGTGGGGACTGGCACAGATCTGAAACCAAATCTTGTTTGTCCATCCCTAGTTAGACCATAGACCCATGAACCAGGAGATCACAAGTTCAAATACAATCGCAGTCACTGACACATGGTTTGTCTGTAAGCCATTGGAAAGGGAACATTGTTTAACCAGGAGTAGCACTAACTTTTTTTTTTTTCTCTTTTAGATATTTCCTGAAGAAGACCTAAGGTCGAAACGTAGATTTTTAACTCTATTTTCTATTTTCAGCGTGCATTTAATATAGCCATTTTGTTTTGATTTTAACCAGGAGTCGCACACTAAGCCGAAGCTTGTTTCCAGATGGAAATGGACGCTGGTCACTGGGGCTGTCTAGGGCAGGAGGACTGAATGTCCATAAGATGCCTCCCTCCTCAGCCGGGGGGGGGGGGCTACTGTGGCTTGCTGCTATATAAAAACCAAAATGGAAATCTTGCACCTTCACCCAGCTACCGAAAACTAGGGGTGAGTTTCAGTTTTTTTTTTTATTTACATTTTTATTACCTTCAGTGCCGACCGGCCCCCTTCTACTGATCACCCCAGCCCTGTCACCCTGACATCTGCCGGGACTTGCCTCGATGGCACGGAGATGCCCAGCTAGCCAAGTGTGCAGCCTGTGGGGGCCGGCCCCATCACCCTGACATCTGCCGGGACTTGCCTTGATGGCATGGAGGTGCCCAGCTAGCCAAGTGTGGAGCCTGTGGGGGCCGTCCCCATCACCCTGACATCTGCCGGGACTTGCCTCGATGGCATGGAGGTGCCCGGCTAGCCAAGTGTGCAGCCTGTATCACCCTGACATCTGCCGGGACTTGTATCGATGGCATGGAGGTGCCCAGCTAGCCAAGTGTGCAGCCTGTGGGGGCCGGCCCCATCACCCTGACATCTGCCGGGACTTGCCTTGATGGCATGGAGATGCCCAGCTAGCCAAGTGTGGAGCCTGTGGGGGCCGGCCCCATCACCCTGACATCTGCTGGGACATGCCTCGATGGCATGGAGGTGCCCAGCTAGCCAAGTGTGCAGCCTGTGGGGGCCGGCCCCATCACCCTGACATCTGACGGGACTTGCCTTGATGGCATGGAGGTGCCCAGCCAGCCAAGTGTGCAGCCTGTGGGGGCTGGCCCCATCACCCTGACATCTGCCAGGACTTGCCTCAATGGCATGGAGGTGCCCAGCCAGCCAACTGTGCAGCCTGTGGGGGCCGGCCCCATCACCCTGACATCTGCCAGGACTTGTCTCGATGGCACGGAGGATCCCTGCTAGCCAAGTGTGCAGCCTGGGGGGCACCGGCCCCATCACGCTGACATCTGCTGGGACTTGCCTCGATGGCATGAAGGTGCCCAGCAAGCCAAGTGTGCAGCCTATGGGGGCTGGCCCCATCACCCTGACATCTGCCAGGACTTGCCTCGATGGCATGGAGGTGCCCAGCTAGCCAAGTGTGCAGCCTGTGGGGGCCGGCCCCATCACCCTGACATCTGACGGGACTTGCCTTGATGGCATGGAGGTGCCCAGCCAGCCAAGTGTGCAGCCTGTGGGGGCTGGCCCCATCACCCTGATATCTGCCAGAACTTGCCTCGATGGCATGGAGGTGCCCAGCCAGCCAACTGTGCAGCCTGTGGGGCCGGCCCCATCACCCTGACATCTGCCAGGACTTGTCTCGGTGGCACGGAGGATCCCTGCTAGCCAAGTGTGCAGCCTGTCGGGCACCGGCCCCATCACGCTGACATCTGCCGGGACTTGCCTCGATGGCATGAAGGTGCCCAGCAAGCCAAGTGTGGAGCCTGTGAGGGCCGGTCCCATCACCCTGACATCTGCCGGGACTTGCCTCGATGGCATGGAGGTGCCCAGCTAGCCAAGTGTGGAGCCTGTGGGGGACCGCCTATCACCCTGACATCTGCCGGAACTTGCCTCAATGGCACGGAGGATCCCAGCTAGCCAAGTGTGGAGCCTGTGGGGGCCAGCCTCATCACTCTGACATCTGCCAGGACTTGCCTCGATGGCATGGAGGTGCCCAGCTAGCCAAGTGTGGAGCCTGTGGGGGACCGCCCTATCACCCTGACATCTGCCGGAACTTGCCTCGATTGCACGGAGGATCCCAGCTAGCCAAGTGTGGAGCCTGTGGGGGCCGGCCCCATCACCCTGACATCTGCCGGGACTTGCCTCGATGGCACGGAGGATCCCAGCTAGCCAAGTGTGCAGCCAGTGGGGGCCAGCCTCATCACCCTGACATCTGCCGGGACTTGCCTCGATGGCACGGAGGATCCCAGCTAGCCAAGTGTGCAGCCTGTGGGGGCCGGCCCCATCACCCTCACATCTTCCAGGACTTGCCTCGATGGCATGGAGGTGCCCAGCCAGCCAACTGTGCAGCCTTGGGGCTGGCCCCATCACCCTGACATCTGCCAGAACTCGCCTCGATGGCATGGAGGTGCCCAGCCAGCCTGGCGTGGAGCCTGTGGGGCTGGCTTCATCACCCTGACATCTGCTGGGAATTGTCATGATGGCATGGAGGTGCCCAGCCAGCCAAGTGTGCAGCCTGTGGGGGCCGGCTTCATCACCCTGACATCTGCCGGGACTTGCCTCGATGGCATGGAGGTGCCCAGCTAGCCAAGTGTGGAGCCTGTGGGGGCCGGCCCCATCACCCTGGCATCTGCCAGGACTTGCCTCAATGGCATGGAGGAGCCATGCTGGCCAAGTGTGGAGCCTGTGGGGGCCGGCCCCATCACCCTGACATCTGCCAGGACTTGCCTTGATGGCATGGAGGCGCCCAGCTAGCCAAGTGTGGAGCCTGTGGGGGCCGGCCCCATCACCCTGACATCTGCCAGGACTTGCCTCGATGGCATGGAGGTGCCCAGCCAGCCAAGTGTGCAGCCTGTGGGGCCCGCCCATCACCCTGACATCTGCCAGGACTTGTCTCGATGTCACGGAGGATCCCTCCTAGCCAAGTGTGCAGCCTGTGGGGCCGGCCTCATCACCCTGACATCTGCCGGGACTTGTCTCGATGGCATGAAGGTGCCAAGCCAGCCAAGTGTGGAGCCTGTGAGGGCCAGCCCCATCACCCTGACATCTGCCGGGACTTGCTTCGATGGCAAGGAGGTGCCCAGCTAGCCAAGTGTGGAGCCTGTGGGGGACCGGCCCTATCACCCTGACATCTGCCGGAACTTGCCTCGATGGCACGGAGGATCCCAGCTAGCCAAGTGTGCAGCCTGTGGGGGCCGGCCTCATCACTCTGACATCTGCCGGGACTTGCCTCGATGGCATGGAGGTGCCCAGCTAGCCAAGTGTGGAGCCTGTGGGGGCCGGCCCCATCACCCTGACATCTGCCAGGACTTACCTCGATGGCACGGAGGATCCCAGCTAGCCAAGTGTGCAGCCTGTGGGGGCCAGGCTCATCACCCTGACATCTTCCGGGACTTGCCTCGATGGCACGGAGGATCCCAGCTAGCCAAGTGTGCAGACTGTGGGGCCGGCCTCATCACCCTGACATCTGACGGGACTTGCCTCGATGGCATGGAGGTGCCCAGCCAGCCAAGTGTGCAGCCTGTGGGGGCCGGCCCCATCACCCTGACATCTGCCGGGACTTGCCTCGATGGCATGGAGGTGCCCAGCCAGCCAAGTGTGCAGCCTGTGGGGGCCGGCCCCATCACCCTGACATCTGCCGGGACTTGCCTCGATGGCATGGAGGTGCTCAGCCAGCCAAGTGTGCAGCCTGTGGGGGCCGGCCCCATCACCCTGACATCTGCCGGGACTTGCCTCGATGGCATGGAGGTGCCCAGCCAGCCAAGTGTGCAGCCTGTGGGGGCCGGCCCCATCACCCTGACATCTGCCAGGACTTGTCTTGATAGCATGGAGGTGCCCAGCTAGCCAAGTGTGCAGCCTGTGGGGGCCGGCTTCATCACCCTGACATCTGCCGGGACTTGCCTCAATGGCATGGAGGTGCCCAGCTAGCCAAGTGTGGAGCCTGTGAGGGCCGGCCCCATCACCCTGGCATCTGCCAGGACTTGCCTCGATGGCATGGAGGTGCCAAGCTGGCCAAGTGTGGAGCCTGTGGGGGCCAGCCCCATCACCCTGACATCTGCCAGGACTTGTCTTGATGGCATGGAGGATCCCAGCTAGCCAAGTGTGCAGCCTGTGGGGGACAGGACCCATCACCCTGACATCTGCCGGGACTTGCCTCGATGGCATGGAGGTGCCCAGCTAGCCAAGTGTGCAGCCTGTGGGGGACCAGCCCCATCACCCTGACATCTGCCGGGACTTGCTTCGATGGCACGGAGGATCCCAGCTAGGCAAGTGTGGAGCCAGTGGGGGACGGCATCATCACCCTGACATCTGCCGGGACTTGCCTCGATGGCACAGAGGATCCCAGCCAACCAAGTGTGCAGCCTGTGGGGGTTGGCCCCATCACCCTGACATCTGCCGGGACTTGTCTCAATGGCATGAAGGTGCCCAGCTAGCCAAGTGTGGAGCCTGTGAGGGCCGGCCCCATCACCCTGACATCTGCCGGGACTTGCCTCGATGGCATGGAGGTGCCCAGCTAGCCAAGTGTGGAGCCTGTGGGGGACCGGCCCTATCACCCTGACATCTGCCGGAACTTGCCTCGATAGCACGGAGGATCCCAGCTAGCCAAGTGTGGAGCCTGTGGGGGCTGGCCTCATCACTCTGACATCTGCTGGGACTTGCCTCGATGGCATGGAGGTGCCCAGCTAGCCAAGTGTGGAGCCTGTGGGGGCCGGCCCCTCACCCTGACATCTGCCAGGACTTGCCTCGATGGCATGGAGGTGCCCAGCCAGCAAAGTGTGTAGCCTGTGGGGGCCGGCCCCATCACCCTGACATCTGCCAGGACTTGTCTCGATGGCACAGAGGATCCCTGCTAGCCAAGTGTGCAGCCTGTGGGGCACTGGCCCCATCACCCTGACATCTGCCGGGACTTGCCTCGATGGCATGAAGGTGCCCAGCTAGCCAAGTGTGGAGCCTGTGAGGACCAGCCCCATCACCCTGACATCTGCAGGGATTTGACTCGATGGCATGGAGGTGCCCAGCACGCCAAGTGTGGAGCCTGCGGGGGACCGGCCCTATCACCCTGACATCTGCCGGAACTTGCCTCAATGGCACGGAGGATCCCAGCTAGCCAAGTGTGGAGCCTGTGGGGCCGGCCTCATCACTCTGACATCTGCCGGGACTTGCGTCGATGGCATGGAGGTGCCCAGCTAGCCAAGTGTGGAGCCTGTGGAGGCCGGCCCCATCACCCTGACATCTCCCAGGACTTGCCTCGATGGCACGGAGGATCCCAGCTAGCCAAGTGTGTAGGCGGTGGGGGCCAGCCTCATCACCTGACATCTACCGGGACTTGCCTCGATGGCATGGAGGATCCCAGCTAGCCAAGTGTGCAGCCTGTGGGGGCCGGCCTCATCACCCTGACATCTGCCGGGACTTGCCTCAATGGCATGGAGGTGCCCAGCTAGCCAAGTGTGGAGCCTGTGGAGGCCGGCCTCATCACCCTGACATCTGCCGGGACTTGCCTCGATGGCACAGAGGATCCCAGCCAACCAAGTGTGCAGCCTGTGAGGGCTGGCCCCATCACCGTGACATCTGCCGGGACTTGCCTCGATGGCATGGAGGTGCCCAGCTAGCCAAGTGTGGAGCCTGTGGGGGACCGGTCCTATCACCCTGACATCTGCCGGAACTTGCCTCGATAGCACGGAGGATCCCAGCTAGCCAAGTGTGGAGCCTGTGGGGGCTGGCCTCATCACTCTGACATCTGCTGGGACTTGCCTCGATGGCATGGAGGTGCCCAGCTAGCCAAGTGTGGAGCCTATGGGGGCCGGCCCCCTCACCCTGACATCTGCCAGGACTTGCCTCGATGGCATGGAGGTGCCCAGCCAGCCAACTGTGCAGCCTGTGGGGCCGGCCCCATCACCCTGACATCTGCCAGGACTTGTCTCGATGGCACAGAGGATCCCTGCTAGCCAAGTGTGCAGCCTGAGGCACCAGCCCCATCACCCTGACATCTGCCGGGACTTGTCTCGATGGCATGAAGGTGCCCAGCTAGCCAAGAGTGGAGCCTGTGAGGCCAGCCCCATCACCCTGACACCTGCAGGGACTTCCTCGATGGCATGGAGGTGCCCAGCTAGCCAAGTGTGGAGCCTGTGGGGACCGGCCCTATCACCCTGACATCTGCCAGAACTTGCCTCGATGGCACGGAGGATCCCAGCTAGCCAAGTGTGGAGCCTGTGGGCGGCCTCATCACTCTGACATCTGCGGGACTTGCCTCGATGGCATGGAGGTGCCCAGCTAGCCAAGTGTGGAGCCTGGGAGGCGGCCCCATCACCCTGACATCTGCCAGGACTTGCCTTGATGGCATGGAGGTGCCCAGCCAGCCAAGTGTGCAGCCTTTGGGGGCCGGCTTCATCATCCTGACATCTGCCAGGACTTGCCTCGATGGCACGGAGGATCCCAGCTAGCCAAGTGTGGAGCCTGTGGGAGCCGGCCCCATCACCTTGACATCTGACGGGACTTGCTTCGATGGCACTGAGGATCCCAGCTAGGCAAGTGTGGAGTCTGTGGGGGAAGGCCTCATCACCCTGACATCTGCCGGGACTTGCCTCGATGGCACAGAGGATCCCAGCCAACCAAGTGTGCAGCCTGTGGGTGCCGGCCTCATCACCCTGACATCTGCCGGGACTTGCCTCGATGGCATGGAGGTGCCCAGGCAGCCAAGTGTGCAGTCTGTGGGGGCCAGCCCCATCACCCAGACATCTGCCAGGACTTGCCTCGATGGCATGGAGGTGCCCAGCTAGCCAAGAGTGCAGCCTGTGGGGGCCGGCCCCATCACCCTGACATCTGCCAGGGCTTGCCTCGATGGCATGGAGGTGCCAAGCTGGCTAAGAGTGGAGCCTGTGGGGGCCGGCCCCATCACCCTGACATCTGCCAGGACTTGTCTCGATGGCACGGAGGATCCCAGCTAGCCAAGTGTGCAGCCTGTGGGGGACCGGCCCCATCACCCTGACATCTGCCACGACTTGCCTCGATGGCATGGAGGTGCTCAGCTAGCCAATTGTGGAGCCTCTGAGGTCTGGCCCCATCACCCTGACATCTGCCGGGACTTGCCTCGATGGCATGGAGGTGCCCAGCTAGCCAAGTGTGGAGCCTGTGGGGGACCAGCCCTATCACCCTGACATCTGCCGGAACTTGCCTCGATGGCACGGAGGATCCCAGCTAGCCAAGTGTGGAGCCTGTGGGGGCCGGCCTCATCACTCTGACATCTGCTGGGACTTGCCTCGATGGCATGGAGGTGCCCAGCTAGCCAAGTGTGGAGCCTGTGGGGGCCGGCCCCATCACCCTGACATCTGCCAGGACTTGCCTCGATGGCACGGAGGATCCCAGCTAGCCAAGTGTGCAGCCTGTGGGGGCCGGCCTCATCACCCTGACATCTGCCGGGACTTGCCTCGATGGCATGGAGGTGCCCAGCTAGCCAAGTGTGGAGCCTGTGGAGGAGGGCCACATCACCCTGACATCTGCCAGGACTTGTCTCGATGGCACGGAGGATCCCAGCTAGCCAAGTGTGCAGCCTGTGGGGGCCGGCCTCATCACCCTGACATCTGCCGGGACTTGCCTCGATGGCATGGAGGTGCCCAGCTAGCCAAGTGTGGAGCCTGTGGGGGCCGGCCCCATCACCCTGACATCTGCCAGGACTTGCCTCGATGGCACGGACGATCCCAGCTAGCCAAGTGTGCAGCCTGTGGGGGCCGGCCTCATCACCCTGACATCTGACGGGACTTGCCTCGATGGCATGGAGGTGCCCAGCTAGCCAAGTGTGGAGCCTGTGGGGGCTGGCTTCATCACCCTGACATCTGCTGGGACTTGCCTCGATGGCATGGAGGTTCCCAGCCAGCAAAGTGTGCAGCCTGTGGGGGCCGGCTTCATCACCCTGACATCTGCCGGGACTTGCCTCGATGGCATGGAGGTGCCCAGCTAGCCAAGTGTGGAGCCTGTGGGGGCCGACCCCATCACCCTGACATCTCCCAGGTCTTGCCTCGATGGCATGGAGGTGCCAAGCTGGCCAATTGTGGAGCCTGTGGAGGCCGGCCCCATCACCCTGACATCTGCCAGGACTTACCTCGATGGCACGGAGGATCCCAGCTAGCCAAGTGTGCAGCCTGTGGGGGACCGGACCCATCACCCTGTCATCTGCCGGGACTTGCCTCGATGGCATGGAGCTGACCAGCTAGCCAAGTGTGGAGCCTGTGGGGGCTGGCCCCATCACCTTGACATCTGCCGGGACTTGCTTCGATGGCACGGAGGATCCCAGCTAGGCAAGTGTGGAGCCTGTGGGGGCCGGCCTCATCACCCTGACATCTGCCGGGACTTGCCTCGATGGCACAGAGGATCCCAGCCAACCAAGTGTGCAGCCTGTGGGGGCCGGACTCATCACCCTGACATCTGCCAGGACTTGCCTCGATGGCATAGAGGTGCCCAGCTAGCCAAGTGTGGAGCATGTGGGGGCTGGCTTCATCACCCTGACATCTGCTGGGACTAGCCTCGATGACATGGAGGTGCCCAGCTAACCAAGTGTGGAGCCAGTGGGGGACCGGCCCTATCAACCTGACATCTGCCGGAACTTGCCACGATGGCACGGAGGATCCCAGCTAGCCAAGTGTGGAGACTGTGGGGGCCGGCCTCATCACTCTGACATCTGCCGGGACTTGCCTCAATGGCATGGAGGTGCCCAGCTAGCCAAGTGTGGAGCCTGTGGGGGCCGGCCCCATCACCCTGACATCTGCCAGGACTTGCCTCGATGGCACGGAGGATCCCAGCTAGCCAAGTGTGCAGCCTGTGGGGGCCGGCCTCATCACTCTGACATCTGACGGGACTTGCCTCGATGGCATGGAGGTGCCCAGCTAGCCAAGTGTGGAGCCTGTGGGGGCTGGCTTCATCACTCTGACATCTGCTGGGACTTTCCTCGATGGCATGGAGGTTCTCAGCCAGCCAAGTGTGCAGCCTGTGGGGGCCGGTTTCATCACCCTGACATCTGCCGGGACTTGCCTCGATGGCATGGAGGTGCCCAGCTAGCCAAGTGTGGAGCCTGTGGGGGCCAACCCCATCACCCTGACATCTGCCAGGACTTGCCTCGATGGCATGGAGGTGCCAAGCTGGCCAAGTGTGGAGCCTGTGGGGGCCGGCCCCATCACCCTGACATCTGCCGGGACTTGCCTCAATGGCACAGAGGATCCCAGCCAACCAAGTGTGCAGACTGTGGGGGCCGGCCTCATCACCCTGACATCTGCCGGGACTTGCCTCGATGGAACAGAGGATCCCTGCTAGCCAAGTGTGCAGCCTGTGGGGCACCGGCCCCATCACCCTGACATCTGCCGGGACTTGCCTCGATGGCATGAAGGTGCCCAGCAAGCCAAGTGTGGAGCCTGTGAGGGCCTGCCATATCACCCTGACATCTGCAGGGACTTGCCTCGATGGCATGGAGGTGCCAGCTAAGTGTGGAGCCTGTGGGGGACCGGCCCTATCACCCTGACATCTGCCGGAACTTGCCTCGATGGCACGGAAGATCCCAGCTAGCCAAGTGTGGAGCCTGTGGGGCCGGCCTCATCACTCTGACATCTGCCGGGACTTGCCTCGATGGCATGGAGGATCCCAGCTAGCCAAGTGTGCAGCCTGTGGGGGCCGGCCTCATCACCCTGACATCTGCCGGGACTTGCCTCAATGGCATGGAGGTGCCCAGCTAGCCAAGTGTGGAGCCTGTGGGGGCTGGCTTCATCACCCTAACATCTGCTGGGACTTGCCTCGATGGCATGGAGGTGCCCAGCCAGCCAAGTGTGCAGCCTTTGGGGGCCGGCTTCATCATCCTGACATCTGCGGACTTGCCTCGATGGCATGGAGGTGCCAAGCTGGCCAAGTGTGGAGCCTGTGGGGCCAGCCCATCACCCTGACATCTGCCAGGACTTTTCGATGGCCACGGGATCCCAGCTATCCAAGTGTGGAGCCTGTGGGGCCCCCATCACCTTGACATCTGATGGGACTTGCTTGATGGCACTGAGGATCCCAGCTAGGCAAGTGTGGAGTCTGTGGGGGCCGGCCTCATCACCCTGACATCTGCCGGGACTTGCCTCGATGGCACAGAGGATCCCAGCCAACCAAGTGTGCAGCCTGTGGGGGCCGGCCTCATCACCCTGACATCTGCTGGGACTTGCCTCGATGGCATGGAGGTGCCCAGGCAGCCAAGTGTGCAGTCTGTGGGGGCCAGCCCCATCACCCTGACATCTGCCAGGACTTGCCTCGATGGCATGGAGGTGCCCAGCTAGCCTGGTGCGCGCAGCCTGTGGAGGCGGCCCCAACACCCTGACATCTGCCAGGACTTGTCTCGATGGCACGGAGGATCCAGCTCAGCCAAGTGTGCAGCCTGTGGGGCCGACCATCACCCTGACATCTGCCGGGACTTGCCTCGATGGCATGGAGGTGCCCAGCCAGCAGGTGTGGAGCCTGTGAGGTCTGGCCCCATCACCCTGACATCTGCCGGGACTTGCCTCGATGGCATGGAGGTGCCCAGCTAGCCAAGTGTGGAGCCTGTGGGGGCCAGCCCCATCACCCTGACATCTGCCAGGACTTACCTCGATGGCACGGAGGATCTCAGCTAGCCAAGTGTGCAGCCTGTGGGGACCGGCCCCATCACCCTGTCATCTGCCAGGACTTGCCTCGATGGCATGGAGCTGCCCAGCTAGCCAAGTGTGGAGCCTGTGGGTGCCGGCCCCATCACCTTGACATCTGCCGGGACTTGCTTCGATGGCACGGAGGATCCCAGCTAGGCAAGTGTGGAGCCTATGGGGCGCGGCCTCATCACCCTGACATCTGCCGGGACTGCCTCGATGGCACAGAGGATCCCAGCCAACCAAGTGTGCAGCCTGTGGGGGCCGGCCTCATCACCCTGACATCTGCCAGGACTTGCCTCGATGGCATAGAGGTGCCCAGCTAGCCAAGTGTGGAGCCTGTGGGGGCTGGCTTCATCACCCTGACATCTGCTGGGACTTGCCTCGATGACATGGAGGTGCCCAGCTAGCCAAGTGTGGAGCCTGTGGGGGCCCTATCACCCTGACATCTGCCGGAACTTGCCTCGATGGCACGGAGGATCCCAGCTATCCAAGTGTGGAGCCTGTGGGGCCGGCCTCATCACTCTGACATCTGCAGGACTTGCCTCGATGGCATGGAGGTGCTAGCCGAAGTGTGGAGCCTGTGGTTGCCGGCCCCATCACCCTGACATCTGCCAGGACTTGCCTCGATGGCATGAAGGTGCCCAGCTAGCCAAGTGTGGAGCCTGTGAGGGCCAGCCCCATCACCCTGACATCTGCAGGACTTGCCTCGATGGCATGGAGGTGTCCAGCTAGCCAAGTGTGGAGCCTGTGGGGGACCGGCGCTATCACCCTGACATCTGCCGGAACTTGCCTCGATGGCACGGAGGATCCCAGCTAGCCAAGTGTGGAGCCTGTGGGGCCTGCCTCATCACTCTGACATCTGCCAGGACTTGCCTCGATGGCATGGAGGTGCCCAGCTAGCCAAGTGTGGAGCCTGTGGAGGCCGGCCCCATCACCCTGACATCTGCCAGGACTTGCCTCGATGGCACGGAGGATCCCAGCTAGCCAAGTGTGCAGCCTGTTGGGGCCAGCCTCATCACCCTGACATCTGCGGGACTTTTCCGATGGCATGGAGGATCCCAGCTCAGCCAAGTGTGCAGCCTGTGAGGGCGGCCTCATCACCCCGACATCTTGCAGGACTTGCCTCAATGGCATGGAGGTGCCCAGCTAGCCAGTGATGTGGAGCCTGTGGGGCTGGCTTCATCACCCTGACATCTGCTGGGACTTGCCTCGATGGCGTTGAGGTGCCCAGCCAGCAAGTGTCAGCCTTTGGGGCGGCTTCATCATCTGACATCCGCGGGACTTGCCTCGATGGCATGGAGGTGCCAAGCTGGCCAAGTGTGGAGCCATGGGGCGGCCCCATCACCCTGTCATCTGCCAGGACTTGCCTCGATGTACGTGGGATCCCAGCTAGCAAGTGTGGAGCCTGTGGGGCCGGCCCATCACCTTGACATCTGACGGGACTTGCTTCGATGGCACTGAGGATCCCAGCTAGGCAAGTGTGGAATCTATGGGGGCCGGCGTCATCACCCTGACATCTGCCGGGACTTGCCTCGATGGCACAGAGGATCCCAGCCAACCAAGTGTGCAGCCTGTGGGGGTCGGCCTCATCACCCTGACATCTGCCGGGACTTGCCTCGATGGCATGGAGGTGCCCAGCCAACCAAGTGTGCAGTCTGTGGGGCCAGCCCCATCACCCTGACATCTGCCAGGACTTGTCTCGATGGCATGGAGCTGCCCAGCTAGCCAGCCAAGTGTGCAGCCTGTGGGGGCGGCCCATCACCCTGACATCTGCCAGGGCTTGCCTCGATGGCATGGAGGTGCCAAGCTGGCTAGGTGTGGAGCCTGTGAGGGCGAGCCGCATCACCCTGACATCTGCCAGGACTTGTCTCGATGTACGGAGGATCCCTAGCTAGCCAAGTGTGCAGCCTGTGGGGCCCGGCCCCATCACCCCTGACATCTGCGGGACTTGCCTCGATGGCATGGAGGCTCCAGCTAGCCAAGTGTTGGAGCCTGTGAGATGCCGCTCCATCACCCTGACATCTGCGGGACTTGCCTCGATGGCATGGAGGTGCTCAGCTAGCCGCGTGTGAGCTTCGTGGGGGAACGGTCCATCACCCTGACATCTGCCGGAACTTGCCCTCATGGCACGGAGGATCCCAGCTAGCCAAGTGTGGAGCCTGTGGGGCGGCCTCATCACTCTGACATCTGCGGGACTTGCCTCGATGGCATCGGGGTGCCCAGCTAGCCAGGTGTGGAGCCTGTGGGGGCGGACCCATCACCTGACATCTGCCGGGACTTGCCTCGATGGCATGGAGGTGCCCAGCTAATGATGTGGAGCCTGTGGGGCCGGCCCATCACCCTGGCATCTGCCCAGGACTGCCTCAATGGCATGGAGGAGCCATGCTGGCCAAGTGTGGAGCCTGTGGGGGCCAGCCCATCACCCTGACATCCTGCCAGGACTTGCCTTGATGGCATGGAGGCCTGAGCTAGCCAAGTGTGGAGCCTGTGAGGGCCGGCCCATCACCCTGACATCTGCCAGGACTTGCCTCGATGGCATGGAGGTGCCCAGCCAGCCAAGTGTGCAGCCTGTGGGGCCCGCCCATCACCCTGACATCTGCCAGGACTTGTCTCGATGTCAGCGGAGGATCCCTGCTAGCCAAGTGTGCAGCCTGTGGGGCCGGCCTCATCACCCTGACATCTGCGGGACTTGTCTCGATGGCATGAAGGTGCCAAGCCAGCCAAAGTGTGGAGCCTGTGAGGGCCAGCCCATCACCCTGACATCTGCGGGACTTGCTTCGATGGCAGGGGTGCCCAGCTAGCCAGTGTGGAGCCTGTGGGGGACCGGCCCTATCACCTGACATCTGCGGAACTTGCCTCGATGGCACGGAGGATCCCAGCTAGCCAAGTGTAGCAGCCTGTGAGGCGGCCTCATCACTCTGACATCTGCCGGGACTTGCCTCGATGGCATGGAGGTGCCCAGCTAGCCAAGTGTGGAGCCTGTGGGCCGGCCCCATCACCTGACATCTGCCAGGACTTACCTCGATGGCACGGAGGATCCCAGCTAGCCAAGGTGTGCAGCCTGTGGGGGCCAGGCTCATCACCCTGACATCTTCCGGGACTTGCCTCGATGGCACGGAGGATCCCAGCTAGCCAAGTGTGCAGGCCATGGGGGCGGCCTCATCACCCTGACATCTGGCGGGGACTTGCCTCGATGGCATGGAGGGTGCCAGCCAGCCAAGTGTGTAGCCTGTGGGGGCCGGCCCATCACTCGACATCTGCAGGACTTGGCTCGATGGCATACGGAGGTGCCCAGCCAGCCAAGTGTGCAGCCTGTGAGGGCCGGCCCCATCACCTGACATCTGCGGGACTTCCTCGATGGCATGGGTGCTCAGCCAGCCAAGTGTGCAGCCTGTGGGGGCGGCCCCATCACCCTGACATCTGCGGGACTTGCCTCGATGGCATGGGGTGCCCAGCCAGCCAAGTGTGCAGCCTGTGGGGCGGCCCCATCACTGACATCTGGGACTTTCTTGATAGCATGGAGGTGCCCAGCTAGCCAAGTGTGCAGCCTGTGGGCGGCTTCATCACCCTGACATCTGCGGGACTTGCCTCATGGCATGGAGGTGCCCAGCTAGCCAAGTGTGGAGCCTGTGAGGCCGGCCCCATCACCCTGAGCATCTGCCAGGACTTGCCTCGATGGCATGGAGGTGCCAAGCTGGCAGAGTGTAGACCTGTGAGGGGCCAGCCCCATCACCTGACATCTGCCAGGACCACTCCTGACATCTGCTGGGACTAGCCTCGATGACATGGAGGTGCCCAGCTAACCAAGTGTGTGGGAGCCAGTGGGGGACCGCCCTATCACCCTGGACATCTGCCGAACTTGCCATTTATGGCACGGAGGATCCCAGCTAGCCAAGTGTGGAGACTGTGGGGGCCGGCCTCATCACTCTGACATCTGCCGGGACTGCCTACTGCAGTGGAGGTGCCCAGCCAGCCAAGTGTGAGCCTGTGGGGCCGGGCTACATCACCTGACATCTGCCAGGACTTGCCTCGAGCACGGAGGGATCCCAGCTAGCCAAGGCAGCCTGTGGGGGCCGGACACATCACTCTGACATTTCTCCGGGAGGGGACTTGCCTCTGATGGCATGGAGGTGCCCAGCCAGCCAAGTGTGAGCCTGTGGGGCTGGCTTCCATCACCCTGACATCTGCTGGGACTTGCCTCGATGGCGTGGAGGTTCTCAGCCAGCCAAGTGCAGCCTGTGAGGCGGTTTTCATCACCCTGACATCTGCGGGACTTGCCTCGATGGCATGGAGGTGCCCAGCTAGCCAAGTGTGGAGCCTGTGGGGCTAACCTTCCATCACCCTGGACATCTGCCAGGACTTGCCTGATGGCATGGAGGTGCTCAGCTGGCCAAGTGGAGCCTGTGGGGGCCGGTCCCATCACTCCTGACATCTGACTTGCCTCAATGGCACAGGAGGATCCCAGCTAACCAAGTGTGCAGACTGTGGGGCCGGCTCTATCACTCCTGGACATCCGTCAGGACTTGCCTCTGATGGAACAGAGGATCCCTGCTAGCCAAGTGGAGCCTGTGGGGCAGCCGCATCACCCTGACATCTGCCGGATCTGCCTCATGGCATGAAGGTTCCCAGCAAGCCAAGTGTGGAGCCTGTGAGGGCTCGCCATATCACCCTGACATCTGCATGGGACTTGCCTCTGATGGCATGGAGGTGCCCATGCTAGCCAAGTGTGTAGCTCTGTGGGATCGCCCTATCACCCTGACATTCTGCCGGAACTTGCCTCGATGGCACGGAAGGTCCCAGCTAGCCAAGTGTGGAGCTTCGTAGTCAGCCTCATCACTCTGGACATTCACTCGGGACTTGCCTCGATGGCATGGAGGATCCCAGCTAGCCAAGTGTGTAGCCTGTGGGGGCCGGCCTCATCACCCTGACATCTGCCGGACTTGCCTCAATGGCATGGAGGTGCCCAGCTAGCCAAGTGTGGAGCCTTGGGGCTGGCTTCATCACCTAACATCTGCTGGGACTTGCCTCGATGGCATGGGGTGCCCAGCCAGCAAGTGTGCAGCCTTTGGGGCGGCTTCATCATCCTGACATCTGCCGGACTTTCAGTGGCATGGAGGTGCCAAGCTGGCCAAGTGTGGGCCTGTGGGGCCGGCCCCATCACCCTGACATCTGCCAGGACTTGCCGAGGCACGGAGGATCCCAGCTAGCCAAGTGGAGCTCAGGGGCTGGCCCCATCACCTTGACATCTGATGGGACTCTGCTTCATGGCACTGAGGATCCCAGCCAGGGCAAGTGGAGTCTGTGGGGGCCGCCCCATCACCCTGACATCTGCCGGGACTGCCCTGATGGCACAGAGGATCCCAGCCAACCAAGTGTGGCTGCCTGTGTGGGCCGGCCTATCTCATCCTGACATCTGCTGGGACTTGCCTCGATGGCATGGAGGTGCCCAGGCAGCCAAGTGTGCAGTCTGTGGGGGCCAGCCCCATCACCCTGACATCTGCCAGGACTTGCCTCGATGGCATGGAGTAAGCCTGTGCTCAGCCTAGTGTGCAGCCTGTGGGGCCGGCCCCCAACACTCTGATGATTCGCTGTACCCTTGTCTCTCATGGCACGAGGATCCCAGCTAGCCAAGGTGCAGCCTGTGGGGACCTGCCCCATCACCCTCGACATCTGCCGGACTTGCCTCGATGGCATGGAGGTGCCCAGCTAGCCAAGTGTGGAGCCTGTGAGGTCTGGCCCCATCACCCTGACATCTGCCGGACTTGCCTTCGATGGCATGGAGGTGCCCAGCTAGCCAAGTGTGGAGCCTGTGGGGGCCAGCCCCATCACCCTGACATCTGCCAGGACTTACCTCGGCTGGCACGGAGGATCTCAGCTAGCCAAGGTGCAGCCTGTGGGAGACCGCCCCATCACCCTGTCATCTGCCGACTTTGCCTCGATGGCATGGAGCTGCCCAGCTAGCCAAGTGTGGAGCCTGTGGGTGCGCCCCATCACCTTGACATCTGCCGGGACTGTCATGATCGCAACGGAGGATCCCAGCTAGGCAAGTGTGGAGCCTGTGGGGCCGGCCTCATCACCCTGACATCTGCCGGACTTGTCTCGATGGCACAGAGGATCCCAGCCAACCAAGTGTGCAGCCTGTGGGCTGGCCTCATCACCCCGACATCTGCCAGGATCTTGCCTCGATGGCATAGAGGTGCCCAGCTAGCCAAGTGTGGAGCCTGTGGGGGCTGGCTTCATCACCCTGACATCTGCTGGGACTTGCCTCGATGACATGGAGGTGCCCAGCTAGCCAAGTGTGGAGCCTGTGGGGGAACGGCCCTATCACCCTGACATCTGCCGGAACTTGCCTCGATGGCACGGAGGATCCCAGCTATCCAAGTGTGGAGCCTGTGGGGGCCGGCCTCATCACTCTGACATCTGCCGGGACTTGCCTCGATGGCATGGAGGTGCCCAGCTAGCCAAGTGTGGAGCCTGTGGTTGCCGGCCCCATCACCCTGACATCTGCCAGGACTTGCCTCGATGGCATGAAGGTGCCCAGCTAGCCAAGTGTGGAGCCTGTGAGGACCAGCCCCATCACCCTGACATCTGCCAGGACTTGCCTCGATGGCATGGAGGTGCCCAGCTAGCCAAGTGTGGAGCCTGTGGAGGCCGGCCCCATCACCCTGACATCTGCCAGGACTTGCCCTCGATGGCACGGAGGATCCCAGCTAGCCAAGTGCAGCCTGTTGGGCCAGCCTCATCACCCTGACATTCTGCCGGACTTGCCTCATGGCATGGAGGATCCCAGCTAGCCAAGTGTGCAGCCTGGGGGTCGGCCTCATCACCCCTGACATCTGCCGGACTTGCCCCAATGGCATGGAGGTGCCCAGCTAGCCAAATGTGGAGCCTGTGGGGCTGGCTTCATCACCCCTGACATCTGCTGGGACTTGCCTCGATGGCATGGAGGTGCCCAGCCAGCCAAGTGTGCAGCCTTTGGGGGCCGGCTACATCATCCTGACATCCGCCGGGACTTGCCTCGATGGCATGGAGGTGCCAAGCTGGCCAAGTGTGGAGCCTGTGGGGGCCGGCCCCATCACCCTGACATCTGCCAGGACTTGCCTCGATGGCACGGAGGATCCCAGCTAGCCAAGTGTGGAGCCTGTGGGGGCCGGCCCCATCACCTTGACATCTGACGGGACTTGCTTCGATGGCACTGAGGATCCCAGCTAGGCAAGTGTGGAATCTATGGGGGCCGGCGCTCATCACCCTGACATCTGCCGGGACTTGCCTCGATGGCAGAGGGATCCCAGCCAACCAAGTGCAGCCTGTGGGGTCGGCCTCATCACCTGACATCTGCCGGGACTTGCCTGATGGCATGGAGGTGCCCAGCCAACCAAGTGTGCAGTCTGTGGGGCCAGCCCCATCACCCTGACATCTGCCAGGACCTTGTCTCGATGGCATGGAGGTGCCCAGCTAGCCAAGTGTGCAGCCTGTGGGGGGCCCCAGACCACCCTGACATCTGCCAGGGCTTGCCCTCGATGGCATGGGAGGGCCAAGCTGGCTAGTGTGGAGCCTGTGAGGGCCGGGCCGTGATCACCCCGATATCTGCCAGGACTTGTCTCGATGGCACGGAGGATCCCAGCTAGCCAAGTGTAGCCTGTGGGGACCGCCCCATCACCTGGACATCTGCAGTTGCCTCGATGGCATGGAGGTGCCCAGCCAGCCAAGTGTGCTGTGAGGTTCGGCCCCCATCACCCTGACATCTGCCGGGACTTGCCTGGATGGCATGGAGGTGCCCAGCCAGCCAAGTGTGGAGCCTGTGGGGACCGGCCCTATCACCCTGGACATCTGCTGAACTTGCCTCGATGGCACAGAGGATCCCAGCTAGCCAAGTGTGGAGCCTGTGGGGGCCGGCCTCATCACTCTGACATCTGCCGGGACTTGCCTCGATGGCATCGAGGTGCCCAGCTAGCCAAGTGTGGAGCCTGTGGGGCCGGACCCATCACCCTGACATCTGCCAGGACCTGCCTCGATGGCACGGAGGATCCCAGCTAGCCAAGTGTGCAGCCTGTGGGGCCGGCCTCATCACCTCTGACATCTGCCGGGACTCTGCCTCGATGGCATGGAGGTGCCCAGCTAGCCAAGTCTGGAGTTTGTGGGGGCGGGCCCCCATCACCCTGACATCTGCCCGATCTGCCTCGATGGCACTTGAGGATCCCAGCTAGCCAAGTGTGCAGCCTGTGGGGCCGGGCTTCATCACCCTGACATCTGACGGGACTTGCCTCGATGGCATGGAGGTGCCCAGCTAGCCAGTGTGGAGCCCCTGTGGGGCTGGCTTCATCACCCTGACATCTGCTGGGACTTGCTGCCTCGATGGCATGGAGGTTCCCAGCCAGCCAAGTGTGAGCCTGTGGGGCCGGCTTCATCACCCCGACATCTGCCGGGACTTTGCCTCGATGGCATGGGAGGTGCCCAGCTAGCCAAGTGTGGAGCCGGGGCTGACCCCATCACCCTGAGGATCTCGCCAGGTCTTGCTCGATGGCATGGAGCGTTGGCCAAGTGTGTGAGCCTGTGGGGCCGGCCCCATCACCCTGACATCTGCCAGGACTTACCTCGATGGCACGAAGGATCCCAGCTAGCCAAGTGTGCAGCCTGTGGGGGACCGGCCCCATCACCCTGTCATCTGCCATGACTTGCCTCGATGGCATGGAGCTGCCCAGCTAGCCAAGTGTGGAGCCTGTGGGGGCTGGCCCCATCACCTTGACATCTGCCGGGACTTGCTTCGATGGCACGGAGGATCCCAGCTAGGCAAGTGTGGATCCTGTGGGGGCCGGCCTCATCACCCTGACATCTGCCGGGACTCTGCTCATGGCTGTAGAGGATCCCAGCCAACCAAGTGTGCAGCCTGTGGGGCCGGCCTCATCATCTCCTGACATCTGCCAGGACTTGCCCCGATGGCATAGAGTGCCCAGCTAGCCAAGTGTGGAGCCTGTGGGGGCTGGCTTCATCACCCTGACATCTGCTGGGACTTGCCTCGATGATATGGAGGTGCCCAGCTAGCCAAGTGTGGAGCCTGTGGGGGACCGGCCCTATCACCCTGACATCTGCCGGAACTTGCATCGATGGCACGGAGGATCCCAGCTAGCCAAGTGTGGAGCCTGTGGGGGCCAGCCTCATCACTCTGACATCTGACGGGACTTGCCTCGATGGCACTGGAGGTGCCCAGCAGCTGCGGAGCTCGTCGTCCCGCCCCATCACCCTGACATCTGCCAGATTCTGTCTCAATGGCACGGAGGATCCCAGCTAGCCAAGTGTGCAGCCTGTGGGGGCTGGCTTCATCACCCTGACATCTGCCGGGACTTGCTCCTGATGGCATGGAGGTGCCCAGCTAGCTAAGGTGGAGCCTGTGGGGCCGGCCCCATCACCCTGGACATCTGCCAGGACTTTCCCCATGGCAAGGAGGATCCAGCTAGCCAAGTGTGCGCCTGAGGGGGCCGGGCCTCATCACCCTGACATCTGGACGGACTTGCCTCGATGGGCATGGAGGTGCCCAGCTAGCCAAGTGTGGAGCCTGTGGAGGCTGGCTTCATCACCTCTGACATCTGCTGGGACTTGCCTCGATGGCATGGAGGTTCCCAGCCAGCCAAGTGTGCGCCTGTGGGGCCGGCTTCATCACTCCGACATCTGCTGGGACTTGCCCGATGGCATGGAGGTGCCCAGCCAAGGTGGAGCCTGTGGGGTCTAATTCCATCACCCTGACATCTGCCAGGACTTGCCTCGATGGCGCTTATGTGCCAAGCTGTCAAGTGTGGAGCCTGTGGGGTCAGCCCATCACCCCTGACATCTGCCGACTTGCCTCGATGGTACAGAGGATCCCAGCCAACCAAGTGTGCAGCCTGTGGGGCCGGCCTCATCACCCTGACATCTGCCGGGACTTGCCTCGATGGCACAGAGGATCCCTGCTAGCCAAGTGTGCAGCTCAGGGCACCGGCCCCATCACCCCTGACATCTGCCGGACTTGCCTGGATGGCATGAAGGTGCCCAGCTAGCCAAGTGTGGAGCCTGTGAGGGCTAGCCATATCACCCTGACACGTGCAGGACTTGCCTCCTGATGGCATGGAGGTGGCCTGAAGCCAGCTGGGTGGAGCCTGTGGGGACCGGGTCCTATCACCCTGACATCTGCCGGAACTTGCCTCATGGCACTGGAGGATCCCAGCTAGCCAAGTGTGGAGCCTGTGGGGCCAGCCTCATCACTCTGACATCTGCCGGGACTTGCCTCGATGGCATGGAGGTGCCCAGCTAGCCAAGTGTGGAGCCTGTGGAGGCCGGCCCCATCACCCTGACATCTGCCGGAACTTGCCTCGATGGCACGGAGGATCCCAGCTAGCCAATTGTGCAGCCTGTGGGAGCCAGCCTCATCACCCTGACATCTGCCGGGACTTGCCTCGATGGCATGGAGGATCCCAGCTAGCCAAGTGTGCAGCCTGTGGGGGCCGGCCTCATCACCCTGACATCTGCCGGGACTTGCCTCAATGGCATGGAGGTGCCCAGCTAGCCAAGTGTGGAGCCTGTGGGGGCTGGCTTCATCACCCTGACATCTGCTGGGACTTGCCTCGATGGCATGGAGGTGCCCAGCCAGCCAAGTGTGCAGCCTTTGGGGGCCGGCTTCATCATCCTGACATCTGCCGGGACTTGCCTCGATGGCATGGAGGTGCCAAGCTGGCCAAGTGTGGAGCCTGTGGGGCCCGGCCCCATCACTCTGACATCTGCCAGGACTTGCCTCGATGGCACGGAGGATCCCAGCTAGCCAAGTGTGGAGCCTGTGGGGGCCGGCCTCATCACCTTGACATCTGACGGGACTTGCTTCGATGGCACTGGGGATCCCAGCTAGGCAAGTGTGGAGTCTGTGGGGCCGCCTCATCACCCTGACATCTGCCGGGACTTGCCTCGATGGCACAGAGGATCCCAGCCAACCAAGTGTGCAGCCTGTGGGGCGGCCTCTTCACCCCTGACATCTGCCGGGACTTGCCTCGATGGCATGGAGGTGCCCAGCAGCCAAGTGTGCAGTCTGTGGGGCCAGCCCCATCACCCTGACATCTGCCAGGACTTGCCTCGATGGCATGGGGTGCCCAGCTAGCCAAGTGTGCAGCCTGTGGGGCGGCCCCATCACCCTGACATCTGCCAGGACTTGCCTCGATGGCATGTAGGTGCCAAGCTGGCCAAGTGTGGAGCCTGTGGGGGCCGGCCCCATCACCCTGACATCTGCCAGGACTTGTCTCGATGGCACGGAGGATCCCAGCTAGCCAAGTGTGCAGCCTGTGGGGGACCGGCCCCATCACCCTGACATCTGCCGGGACTTGCCTTGATGGCATGGAGGTGCCCAGCTAGCCAAGTGTGGAGCCTGTGAGGTCTGGCCCAATCACCCTGACATCTGCCGGGACTTGCCTCGATGGCATGGAGGTGCCCAGCTAGCCAAGTGTGGAGCCTGTGGGGGACCGGCCCTATCACCCTGACATCTGCCGGAACTTGCCTCCATGGCATGGAGGATCCCAGCTAGCCAAGTGTGGAGCCTGTGGGGGCCGGCCTCATCACTCTGACATCTGCCGGGACTTGCCTCGATGGCATGGAGGTGCCCAGCTAGCCAAGTCTGGAGCCTGTGGGGGCCGGCCCCATCACCCTGACATCTGCCAGGACTTGCCTCGATGGCACAGAGGATCCCAGCTAGCCAAGTGTGCAGCCTGTGGGGGCCGGCCTCATCACCCCGACATCTGACGGGACTTGCCTCGATGGCATGGAGGTGCCCAGCTAGCCAAGTGTGGAGTCTGTGGGGGCCGGCCCCATCATCCTGACATCTGCCAGGACTTGCCTCGATTGCACGAAGGATCCCAGCTAGCCAAGTGTGTAGCCTGTGGGGGCCGGCTTCATCACCCTGACATCTGCCGGGACTTGCCTCGATGGCATGGAGGTGCCCAGCTAGCCAAGTGTGGAGCCTGTGGGGGCTGACCCCATCACCCTGACATCTGCCAGGTCTTGCCTCGATGGCATGGAGGTGCCAAGCTGGGCAAGTGTGGAGCCTGTGGGGGCCGGCCCCATCACCCTGACATCTGCCAGGACTTACCTCGATGGCACGGAGGATCTCAGCTAGCCAAGTGTGCAGCCTGTGGGGGACCGGCCCCATCACCCTGTCATCTGCCGGGACTTGCCTCGATGGCATGGAGCTGCCCAGCTAGCCAAGTGTGGAGCCTGTGGGAGCCGGCCCCATCACCTTGACATCTGCCGGGACTTGCTTCGATGGCACGGAGGATCCCAGCTAGGCAAGTGTGGAGCCTGTGGGGGCCGGCCTCATCACCCTGACATCTGCCGGGACTTGCCTCGATGGCACAGAGGATCCCAGCCAACCAAGTGTGCAGCCTGTGGGGGCCGGCCTCATCACCCTGACATCTGCCAGGACTTGCCTCGATGGCATAGAGGTGCCCAGCTAGCCAAGTGTGGAGCCTGTGGGGGCTGGCTTCATCACCCTGACATCTGCTGGGACTTGCCTCGATGACATGGAGGTGCCCAGCTAGCCAAGTGTGGAGCCTGTGAGGAAACGGCCCTATCACCCTGACATCTGCCGGAACTTGCCTCGATGGCACGGAGGATCCCAGCTATCCAAGTGTGGAGCCTGTGGGGGCCGGCTTCATCACTCTGACATCTGCTGGGACTTGCCTCGATGGCATGGAGGTGCCCAGCTAGCCAAGTGTGGAGCCTGTGGGGGCCGGCCCCATCACCCTGACATCTGCCAGGACTTGCCTCGATGGCACGGAGGATCCCAGCTAGCCAAGTGTGCAGCCTGTGGGGTCCGGCCTCATCACCCTGACATCTGCCGGGACTTGCCTCGATGGCATGGAGGTGCCCAGCTAGCCAAGTGTGGAGCCTGTGGGGGCCGGCCCCATCACCCTGACATCTGCCAGGACTTGCCTCGATGGCACGGAGGATCCCAGCTAGCCAAGTGTGCAGCCTGTGGGGGCCGGCCTCATCACCCTGACATCTGACGGGACTTGCCTCGATGGCATGGAGGTGCCCAGCTAGCCAAGTGTGGAGCCTGTGGGGGCTGGCTTCATCACCCTGACATCTGCTGGGACTTGCCTCGATGGCATGGAGGTTCCCAGCCAGCCAAGTGTGCAGCCTGTGGGGGCCGGCCTCATCACCCTGACATCTGCCAGGACTTGCCTCAATGGCATGGAGGTGCCCAGCCAGCCAAGTGTGCAGCCTTTGGGGGCCGGCCCCATCACCCTGACATCTGCCAGGACTTGTCTCTATGGCACAGAGGATCCCTGCTAGCCAAGTGTGCAGCCTGTGGGGCACCGGCCCCATCACCCTGACATCTGCCGGGACTTGCCTCGATGGCATGAAGGTGCCCAGCTAGCCAAGTGTGGAGCCTGTGAGGGCCAGCCCCATCACCCTGACATCTGCAGGGACTTTCCTCGATGGCATGGAGGTGCCCAGCTAGCCAAGTGTGGAGCCTGTGGGGGACCGGCCCTATCACCCTGACATCTGCCGGAACTTCCCTCGATGGCACGGAGGATCCCAGCTAGCCAAGTGTGGAGCCTGTGGGGCCGGCCTCATCACTCTGACATCTGCCGGGACTTGCTTCGATGGCATGGAGGTGCCCAGCTAGCCAAGTGTGGAGCCTGTGGAGGCCGGCTCCATCACCCTGACATCTGCCAGGACTTGCCTCGATGGCACGGAGGATCCCAGCTAGCCAAGTGTGCAGCCTGTGGGGCCAGCCTCATCACCCTGACATCTGCCGGGACTTGCCTCGATGGCATGGAGGATCCCAGCTAGCCAAGTGTGCAGCCTGTGGGGGCCGGCCTCATCACCCTGACATCTGCCGGGACTTGCCTCAATGGCATGGAGGTGCCCAGCTAGCCAAGTGTGGAGCCTGTGGGGGCTGGCTTCATCACCCTGACATCTGCTGGGACTTGCCTCGATGGCATGGAGGTGCCCAGCCAGCCTAGTGTGCAACCTTTGGGGGCCGGCTTCATCATCCTGACATGTGCCGGGACTTGCCTCGATGGCATGGAGGTGCCAAGCTGGCCAAGTGTGGAGCCTGTGGGGCCGGCCCCATCACCCTGACATCTGCCAGGACTTGCCTCGATGGCACGGAGGATCCCAGCTAGCCAAGTGTGGAGCCTGTGGGGGCTGGCCCCATCACCTTGACATCTGACGGGACTTGCTTCGATGGCACTGAGGATCCCAGCTAGGCAAGTGTGGAGTCTGTGGGGGCCGGCCTCATCACCCTGACATCTGCTGGGACTTGCCTTGATGGCTCAGAGGATCCCAGCCAACCAAGTGTGCAGCCTGTGGGGGCCGGCCTCATCACCCTGACATCTGCCGGGACTTGCCTCGATGGCATGGAGGTGCCCAGGCAGCCAAGTGTGCAGTCTGTGGGGGCCAGCTCCATCACCCTGACATCTGCCAGGACTTGCCTCGATGGCATGGAGGTGCCCAGCTAGCCAAGTGTGCAGCCTGTGGGGGCCGGCCCCATCACCCTGACATCTGCCAGGACTTGCCTCGATGGCATGGAGGTGCCAAGCTGGCCAAGTGTGGAGCCTGTGGGGGCCGGCCCCATCACCCTGACATCTGCCAGGACTTGTCTCGATGGCACGGAGGATCCCAGCTAGCCAAGTGTGCAGCCTGTGGGGGACCGGCCCCATCACCCTGACATCTGCCGGGACTTCCCTCGATGGCATGGAGGTGCCCAGCTAGCCAAGTGTGGAGCCTGTGGGGGCTGGCCCCATCACCCTGACATCTGCCAGGACTTGCCTCGATGGCACGGAGGATCTCAGCTAGCCAAGTGTGCAGCCTGTGGGGGCCGGCCTCATCACCCTGACATCTGCCGGGACTTACCTCGATGGCATGGAGTTGCCCAGCTGGCCAAGTGTGGAGCCTGTGGGGGCCGGCCCCATCACCCTGACATCTGCCAGGACTTGCCTCGATGGCACGGAGGATCCCAGCTAGCCAAGTGTGCAGCCTGTGGGGGCCGGCCTCATCTCCCTGACATCTGACGGGACTTGCCTCGATGGCATGGAAGTGCCCAGCTAGCCAAGTGTGGAGCCTGTGGGGGCTGGCTTCATCACCCTGACATCTGCTGGGACTTGCCTCAATGGCATGGAGGTTCCCAGCCAGCCAAGTGTGCAGCCTGTGGGGGCCGGCTTCATCACCCTGACATCTGCCGGGACTTGCCTCGATGGCATGGAGGTTCCCAGCTAGCCAAGTGTGGAGCCTGTGGGGGCCGACCCCATCACCCTGACATCTGCCAGGTCTTGCCTCGATGGCATGGAGGTGCCAAGCTGGCCAAGTGTGGAGCCTGTGGGGGCCGGCCCCATCACCCTGACATCTGCCAGGATTTACCGCGATGGCACGGAGGATCCCAGCTAGCCAAGTGTGCAGCCTGTGGGGGACCGGCCCCATCACCCTGTCATCTGCCGGGACTTGCCTCGATGGCATGGAGCTGCCCAGCTAGCCAAGTGTGGAGCCTGTGGGGGCCGGCCCCATCACCTTGACATCTGCCGGGACTTGCTTCGATGGCACGGAGGATCCCAGCTAGGCAAGTGTGGAGCCTGTGGGGGCCGGCCTCATCACCCTGACATCTGCCGGGACTTGCCTCGATGGCACAGAGGATCCCAGCCAACCAAGTGTGCAGCCTGTGGGGGCCGGCCTCATCACCCTGACATCTGCCAGGACTTGCCTCGATGGCATAGAGGTGCCCAGCTAGCCAAGTGTGGAGCCTGTGGGGGCTGGCTTCATCACCCTGACATCTGCTGGGACTTGCCTGGATGACATGGAGGTGCCCAGCTAGCCAAGTGTGGAGCCTGTGGGGGACCGGCCCTATCACCCTGACATCTGCCGGAACTTGCCTCGATGGCACGGAGGATCCCAGCTATCCAAGTGTGGAGCCTGTGGGGGCCGGCCTCATCACTCTGACATCTGCCGGGACTTGCCTCGATGGCATGGAGGTGCCCAGCTAGCCAAGTGTGGAGCCTGTGGTGGCCGGCCCCATCACCCTGACATCTGCCAGGACTTGCCTCGATGGCATGGAGGATCCCAGCTAGCCAAGTGTGCAGCCTGTTGGGGCCGGCCTCATCACCCTGACATCTGCCGGGACTTGCCTCGATGGCATGGAGGTGCCCAGCTAGCCAAGTGTGGAGCCTGTGGAGGCCGGCCCCATCACCCTGACATCTGCCAGGACTTGCCTCGATGGCACGGAGGATCCCAGCTAGCCAAGTGTGCAGCCTGTGGGGGCCGGCCTCATCACCCTGACATCTGACGGGACTTGCCTCGATGGCATGGAGGTGCCCAGCTAGCCAAGTGTGGAGCCTGTGGGGGCTGGCTTCATCACCCTGACATCTGCTGGGACTTGCCTCGATGGCATGGAGGTTCCCAGTCAGCCAAGTATGCAGCCTGTGGGGGCCGGCTTCATCACCCTGACATCTGCCGGGACTTGCCTCGATGGCATGGAGGTGCCCAGCTAGCCAAGTGTGGAGCCTGTGGGGGCCGACCCCATCACCCTGACATCTGCCAGGACTTGCCTCGATGGCATGGAGGTGCCAAGCTGGCCAAGTGTGGAGCCTGTGGGGGCCGGCCCCATCACCCTGACATCTGCTGGGACTTGCCTCGATGGCACAGAGGATCCCAGCCAACCAAGTGTGCAGCCTGTGGGGGCCGGCCTCATCACCCTGACATCTGCCGGGACTTGCCTCGATGGCATGGAGGTGCCCAGCCAGCCAAGTGTGCAGCCTGAGGGGGCCGGCCCATCACCCTGACATCTGCCAGGACTTGCCTCGATGGCATGGAGGTGCCCAGCTAGCCAAGTGTGGAGCCTGTGGGGGCTGGCTTCATCACCCTGACATCTGCTGGGACTTGCCTCGATGGCATGGAGGTGCCCAGCCAGCCAAGTGTGCAGCCTTTGGGGGCCGGCTTCATCACCCTGACATCTGCCGGGACTTGCCTCATTGGCATGGAGGTGCCCAGCTAGCCAAGTGTGGAGCCTGTGGGGGCCGGCCCCATCACCCTGACATCTGCCAGGACTTGCCTTGATGGCATGGAGGTGCCAAGCTGGCCAAGTGTGGAGCCTGTGGGGGCCGGCCTCATCACTCTGACATCTGCCGGGACTTGCCTCAATGGCATGGAGGTGCCCAGCTAGCCAAGTGTGGAGCCTGTGGGGGCCCGGCCCATCACCCTGACATCTGCCAGGACTTGCCTCGATGGCACGGAGGATCCCAGCTAGCCAAGTGTGCAGCCTGTGGGGGCCGGCCTCATCACCCTGACATCTGCCGGGACTTGCCTCGATGGCACGGAGGATCCCAGCTAGCCAAGTGTGGAGCCTGTGTTGGACTGGTCCCATCACCCTGACATCTGCCAGGACTTGCCTCGATGGCATGGAGGTGCCCAGCTAGCCAAGTGTGGAGCCTGTGGGGACCAGCCTCATCCTGCCAGTCGGCACCATTTTCCTCCTGTTTTTGCCTACCTGTGCCATGGCTACATGTACGTGTAAGGAGGCATGTGCAGTAAATGCCCGGTGGCACTGAGGGTGGAGGCACTGGATGCCACACCTTGCCCCATGCTGGTGACCCGAGTTCAGGAATGGACTCGGGTTTCTTGGTTGCACATCATGGTTCCGCAATGGACTCGGGTTGCTTGGGGGTCACTGGGGCAAGGAAGGATTGAGTGTCTGTAGACAGCTCTCCTTCCTTGGGGGAAGGGAGATCATGCGGTGCATTGTAGCCTGACACCCAGCGATAGATGGGTGTCAGCACAGGCACGCCACTGAGAACAAGGAGGGCTCATGTCCAGGGCCATTAGGCTGCCCCTGCAGAGGCAGAGCCAGTGGCTCCGCCCATTTTTTTTTTGTTAACCAAGAGAGACACACTAAGCTGAAAGCTTGTTTACAGGTGCGACCTGGGAGAACAAGGAAGTTAAGTGACTTGCTCAGGGTCACACAGTATGCAAGTGGGGGCTATGAGATTCAAACCCAGGTCTCCAGGTTTGCAGCTCAGAGCCTTAAACCGCTGTGCTATACTGCCCCATTGCACAGTCATGGGCCCAGGAGCAAAAAAACAGCAAAATCGGGAGCCAACAGGGTCTATGATGACCCAACTATTAGGTCGGAGGACGCGTCCCTCCGAGGGAGGGACCAGAGCTCACTGTCGGCATCCCACAAAAGAATAAAAAAGAAAGAAAGAAACAGAAACAGTTAGGACAAAATCTGTTCTGAGTCTTTACCTTGTATTATTTATTCTTAGCCATACATGGCCTCCACAGTCAATCACTGTTCAAAAATGCTGGTTATAGCAGGAAATTTTACACTTCTTTTTGTAAGGGAAAAATCATTGGTCGGTTACAGTTTAGTTAGCCAGCATAGCCCAGCTGAGCTACATCTCATTTTCAGTGGGGTCCTGCATCTACCATATTCCGTTGCTGTGTACACTGAAGAATTGGGAGGATAAGTGACTCGCCCAAGGTCACACCGTAGGTATTCTGCTCTGGTGGGTTTGAAGCTGTGATCTTCTGGTTTCCAATCTGGAGCTCTAACCACTAAACCGCACAGCCTCCATGGATGTGATGTCCTCAGCTGTATAATTTCAGCTCCAGAATAACTCTCAGATATAAGTAAACAGTAGTGAAAAAAAATGCAGGTTTCATGTTGATTTCATAATAAGAAAATGGCTTATAATTCCACTTATTTGAATGCATTGCAGTTTAAGTCTGCCAGTATCAACAATGATTTGCATTTCATGTGTTAAGCCCCTCTTAAATAAAGGGCTGGCAAATGACATTCAGTCAAGGGGAACATTACAAGGATATATAGATAGGGTCTTGGGAGGGGATTTAAATTAGGAGTGGGGAAGTACGAGACTAGGGAAGGGAAGGTGGACACAACTGGAGGGCCTTGCCTAGCCAGCACTCCCCCCCCGCATGAGGTGGCAGGGGAAGTAGGGAGTGGACAAAAAGGGGAGGGGAAAACTGGTTGAGGGGGATGTCCACCAAGACTGCCAGTGCCAGGAGTATGGGCAATAAACTGGTTGACTTAGAGGCCACAATGGTGGGCGAGGGACTGGACCTGGTGGCCATAATGGAGACCTGGTGGTTATAATGGAGGCCTGGTGGATGGAGCACCAGGACTGTGAGGTGGTTGTCTCAGAGTATAGTCTTTTTAGGAAGGACAGGACAGGTAGGAAGGGGGAGTGGCACTGTACATGAAGGATGGTATAAGGGCGACAGTAGGGCAGGAAAAACAAGGGGAGGCGGAGATCCTGTGGGTCACACTGGAAAAGCAGTCTGGTGAAACAATACACCTAGGTGTGATCGACAGGCCTCCTATGCAGTGGAGAAAGTGGACAAGGAATTAATGCAGGAGGTGCAAAGGATGGCAAGCAAGGGAGGACTTCTGCTGGTGGGGGACTTTAACCTCCCTGATGTGGACAGGAAGATCCCATCAGCAACATCAGCAAGGAGAAGGCAGTTGCTCGACTACCTGCAAGGATCATTCCTTCACCAGCTGGTCAGCAAACAACAAGAGGGGATAGGGATAAGGAAATGTACCATCTTGCATCTAGAAAAGTCACCCGTATGGTGACGGGAGCAAAGTCCAGTAAAGAGCAGCGACTGGCAGGGATGATATGGAGGGAAAGGGTTCTTCCTGTACATTGGAGAGCCGGAGAAAACTAAGGGCCATCTCAGCAGATTGAGATCAGAAGAAGGGTGGGTGGAAGAGGCGAGGGCCAGGCAGAGGTATTTAATGAGTACTTTGCCCTGTGTTCACTAGGGAGGGGATGGATATCTACAAAGCAAGGCACGATGGGGATAGAAGCGGCAGTGAGTGGGATCAGGGGAGCAACAGAAATGGAGCAAAAGGGAGGGAGAGGTACCCCAGGGGTGTCACATCAGCATAAGGATAAAAAGGCCAGTAAGGTGGAGGGGATGGATGATGCTACCTCCGCCAAAAGGGTGTGGTTAGCCCTCAAGGCCCTAAAGAAAGACAAATCTCCTGGGCCGGATGGCATTAATCCGAGAGTACTATGGGAATTGGCGGACATACTGGCTGCACCCCTGGCGGAGCTCTTCAACAGGTCACTTGAGACAGGGAGGGTACCTAGGATTGGCGAGGCACATGTGGTGCCAATCCACAAAGGGGGTCGAGGAAGTACCAGGTAACTACAGACCCATCAGTTTGACCTCGGTGGTGGAAAATTAATGGAGAGTATACTAAAGGAACGATTGGGGTGTACTTGGAGGAGGTGGGAGGTCTGGATAGTCGACAACATGGGTTTGTGCCAGGTAGATCATGTCAAACCAATCTTGTGGAGTTCTACGAATGGGTAACATCAGAACTGGACAGGAAAAGCCTGTGGATGTATTATTCATGGACTTCAGCATGCTGACTCTGTCCCCACAATGGCCTGGTGGAGAAACTGATGGGCTTGGGAGTAGGCCCTTTGATGGTCAGATGGATTGAAAACTGGCTAGCTGGATGCACCCAGAGAGTAGTGGTCTGTAAGGAGCTCTCGAACCCAGAGAGGTTGGTAGTGGGCACCATGAGGGCTTGGTCCTGGGTCCGATCCCGTTTAATGCATACATACAGACATCAGGGAGGGTATAAGTGTGAAATGAGTCTCTTCTGATGACTCCAAGATGGGAGCAGTAGTTGAGGGAGAAGAGGGAGGTTGGCCTGCAAGGGACCTGGACACCCTGGAAGCTGGGCTCACACATGGAATTAAATTTCAATATCACCAAGTGCAAGGTGTTACATCTTGGGTGGGAAACCCTAAACACAGGTACACCCTGGGAGGAGGTGCTGGAGGCCTCAGTAGGGGAAAAGACCTAGGGTCATGGTGGATGCATGTATGAATAACCTGAGCAGTGCAGGAGAGCGCTAGCAAGGCAAACAGGATGTTGGGATGCATCGTGAGGGGATCATTTCTAGGAGCAAGGAAGTGATACTCCGCTGTACAATGGACTGCAATAGACACACCTTGAGTACTGTGTAGTACTGGAGACCACACTTGAAGAGGGAATACAGCTCCTGGACAGGGTACAGAGGAGGACAACTAAGATGATACGAGGGCTAGGGATTTGACGATGAGGACAGACTTGAGGAGCTCTGCCTGTTTTTATTGGAGGAGAGGAGAGACGGGGGGACATAATTGAGGTCTTCAAGTACCTCAAGGGAATAAATAGGGTAAACATGGAGGGGATCTTTAGACTAAAGCAGGAAGGTATCACCAGAGGGCGTGATTTGAAGTTGGAAGGTGGAAGGGTGAGGGGGGAAAGAGGAGGAGGTTTTTCACTGAGAGGGTGGTGGACCCTTGGAATGCACTGCCTGGCGAGCTGGTTCAGAGATCCAGAGTGGAGGGCTTCAAGAGAGGGTGGGACAGACACAGAAAGTGGATGCATCAGATGATGGCCTGTCCCAGGGGGGTGGGGATGGAGGATAGGGGTTTCTGGCACACAAGGGGGGGAGGGCCTCGGCACCCAACTCGGGATCTGAGGTTCGAGCAGACTCGATAGACCATAAGGCCTAATCTGCTGGCAAATAGTATGTTAGTATGTTAGAACCTACTAGAGGCGGGGCGACACTGGACTTAGTACTGACGAATGGGGACAGTGTAGCTGAGGTTTCAGAGGGAGACAGTCTGGGGACAAGTGATCACAGGGCTGTTAGGTTCAGGATTAGGATGGGAAGGAAGTGAGTTGAACCACCATGAGGGTACCAGACTTCCAGCGTGCAGACTTCAACAGAATGAGGGGGATCTTCAGGGAGGCCACGGAGGACAGGGAGGAAATGGAGAACGTAGAAGACATGTGGGTGGGTGTAATAAAGGGGGGGATTCTGAAAGCCACTGATGATTGCATAAGAAAAGTAAACAAAACAAAAGAAGGAGGCTGCTCTTGTTCACCAGAGAGGTGGTAAGGGCAATAAGTGAAAGGAAACAAGCATTCAGGACATATAAAAGAACACAGAGGAAGGAGGATAGAGAGTTATACAGAGAGAAGCTGAGGGTGGCAGAGCAGACAATTAGGAGGGCAAAGGCAGAAACAGAGAAGAGGATAGCTAGGGAGGCCAAAAGGGGGGGGATAAAAGATTCTACAGGTATGTCAGTGAGAGGAGGAAATCCAAACAGGGGATAGTGAGACTTAAAGGGGAGGGGGGAGTTCAGGTAGAGGGCAACTTTGAGAAGACGGACTTGCTGAATGGGTAGTTCTGTTCAGTTTTCACATTGGAAAAGGAGGGTAGGGGACCAGAGTTGCAGGGGAGGGGCAGGGGGTGGACTCTAGCCCATTCAAGGAAGGCAGGGTACGGGAGGAACTGGGAAGGTTGAGGGTAAATAAGGCAATGGATCCGGATGTCCTACATCCTAGGGTGCTCCGAGAGCTTAGGCAGGAACTAGCAGCACCATTGACTAGACTGTTTAATCTGTCTCTAGACATGAGGAGGGTTCCAGGTGACTGAAAAAGGGCGGATGTGGTGCCACTACACAAGAGCGGAAGCAGGGAGAAGGCGGGAAATTATCGTCCGGTAAGCCTTACCTCGGTGGTAGGTAAGATTATGGAGGCAATCCTAAAGGAAAGAATTGTCAACTACCTTGCAGCCAGTGGTCTCCAAGATGGCAGGCAGCATGGGTTCACAGAGGGGAGGTCATGCCAGATGAACCTGTTAAAACTTCTTGATTGGGTAATGAGGGTGGTTGATCAGGAAGGAGTGGTGGACGTGGCCTATCTGGACTTTGGCAAGGCTTTTGACACCATCCCTCACAGGAGGCTGGTGAACAAGTTGGGAAATTTAGGAGTGGGGCCAAAAATAACCAAATGGGTGGAGAACTGGCTCAGCGACAGATGCCAGAGGATGGTAGTAAATGGGGAACACTCCGGGGAGGAAAGAGTGAAAAGTGGGGTGCCTCAGGGGGTCAGTATTGGGGCCCATTCTCTTTAATATCTGCATCAGGGATATTGCAGAAGGACTGATGGGGAAGGTGTGCCTATTTGCAAATGGTACAAAGATTTGCAATAGGGTGGACACACCGGGGGGGGCCAAACAATAAGGGAGGACCTGATAAAACCAGAAGGGTGGTCGGAAAGTTGGCAATTAGGATTTAATGCAAAAAAGTGCATTTTGAGACGGGGGAGGGGGCATGTCCTAGCAGATAGCTAGACAAATGGGCAGACTAGGTGGGCCTGTCAGTCCTTTTCTGCCGTCACACTTCTATGAATCTAAACAATGCACACAGGACACAAAAAGCCAATGGCCACGTACTCACTGGGGAAACATACCAGTGTGACAAAGCAATAGGCAAGGCAAACAGAATGCTGGCATGCATAGAGAGGGGCACAACAAGCAGAAGGAGGGAGATGTTAATGCCACTATACGGGTCCATGGTGAGACCCCACCTAGAGTATGGGGTCCAGTTCTGGAGACCTCACCTACGTAAGGATATAGATAGGGTGGAGAGAGAGTCCAGAGGAGGGTGACTGAAATGGTGCATGGCATGCTTCGGAAGCCCTATGAGGAGAGGGTGGAGGAGCTTGATCTGTATCCCCTGGAAACTAGAAGGGAGGGGGGGATATGACTGAGACATTTACATATTTGAAGGGGATTAACAAGGAGAGGGAAAGGAGCAGCTTTCAGAGGAAAGTCTGAAAACTAGGATGCACAGTTTGAAATTGGAAGGAGGAAAGTTCAGAGGTGATGGGAGAGGGTATTACTTATCAGAGAAGGTTGTAGCCACCTGAAACAGACTGCTGGAAGAGGTGGCGGGTCCAAAATAATAGGGGAGTTTAAGAAGTCATGGGTTAATCATATGGGATTAACCAGAAAAGGGAAGGGGACAAACCTGGAAAATAAGAAGAGACTGGAGTCTCCATGGGGGGGCAGGGGGGTTGAAAAAAGTTAGGTCTTGAGTATAGATGGGGATGGGATATGGGCAGACTGGATGGGCCAAGGGGTCCTTTTCTGGCATCAGATTTCTATGTTTCTAGTCTGGCTAACAGTGTTGTGAAGCATCTGTGATTTCAAATTTACTCAATTAGTGTTTTTGCATGGAGTAGTAGTATAACATTTTATTTTTTAGCAGGAAATACGTACTTGGGCCAAAGCCTATTTTCAGATGTAGTTCCACGTAATTCACAACACAAGTTACAATGCATATCATATATTAATTACAAACAATTACAGACGTGTTGTAAAGTAGCAGTGCAATGAAACTGGACAAAAAATAGACATTTCTTTTTTTTTTCATTCATTATAAAAGACTCCAGGCATCTTTTAGTTTTATTTGGAGGTAACATTTTCTAGTTCTACCAAAATCTAAGTATGTTATCAGTGTTTTAGTTTGGTTTATTCTCTATAATAAAAGATGTCCGCCATGTCTGGTTTACAAATAGAATTGTAACCCTAGCAAGGGTTAGGATAAAAAACAATAATAACAAACTCCTGGTGCACAGCATAGTATGCACCTAGAAATGTAGATCTGACAAGTATGCTAATATTTTGATTAACTGTAGCTAAAATTAGCTTTTGGGGAAAACATTTTTCACCACACTGCTACTTTAAGTCCTCTTTTGTGCTTCTTTGGAACAGACGGCATGTTGACAAAGCTCTAGCAGCAACACTCGGCCTGTTCCAGTGTCTCGCAGTGTTGGAATAAATGCCCATGTCTCCAAATCTAGCAAAGGTCTTTGGGATCTTTAATCTTCTGATGCTGGAGTTCCTAGTAAACTAGTTTGCAAATTCACTGTGGTCAAGAGTCAAGTATTAGGATAAAGTGTGAGGTCTACAAGTATTCATTACTTAAAAAAAAACAGGTTCAACCATTTAAATATATGTATAATGCCTAAGAGATTCCAGAATAAATGTGTAAACAAGCATAGTGTGCATCAGAAGAACACACCTGTCTCAACCTTTATACAGATGTCAGTGATTCTTTTATCTGAAGCCGACTTCATTATTACGCTGTTATTATTATATGACAATTACTGGTCATCACTTTTAATATACGCACTTAAGCATGTTGTAATTATCCCATATAACCAGCCATGTGTAATTGAGAGCAATCAAATGCATTGCTCTCAAAGCCCGTGATTCAAATTCAACTAGAGGGGACAAAGCCCAAGCTCTCTCGCTCCCCTTCACTCACATACTCTCACTGGGCAGGTAGGCGGTAGCTGACCCCACGTGCCTCTGCACATAGTCCAGCACTGTCCTCCCAACTGGTGCAAGCCTCCTCAACTGGACAGTCCCCAAGCTACAAGTAGCAGCTTTTTTCATTCAGTGGGACCAGCAATTTTAAAAATAAAACATCGGTGGGTATAATCCAGAACTGTATACATATCTTCTGTGTGATGCTTTTATAAACTCCTCAAGCTTCGCCCTCAGGGTTTATGTAGCATCACACATCTTGTGTGTGTATAAAATTCTGGTTACACACACACACACACACACACACACAAAACCCTAGGTATTATTCCCTATATTATTTTATCAGTATCAGTAGCTCAGTAGGTAGCACACACCTCTGTTGTTGAATATCAGATCAGATTTAGCCCTACACTAGGTACTTGGGATAATACACATAGCTGATACTGTAGTGCAGTATGAGGGGGTGCTGCACTGCTGAAGTGCTGTCTGTTGGATAAGACATTATAACAAGGTCCCTTCTTCCCAACTCTGGTCACTGCCAAGGAGGAAGTTAAAGATCCCATGGCCCTTACTGAATAAGAGTAGGGGAGTTTCCCGGTGTCATGGCTAACATTCCCCATCAATAAAACAGGTCCATATGACCCACCTCCTACAACGATGTATCTGGAAATGAGTTGCCACAGCTCAGTGTGCCTTTCCTGGTCAGAAATTTGCAAATTAATATATTATCCCTTATGTCCTTCCAGAACCCCCTTTAGAAGCAATATCACCCCTTCAGAAGCAATATCACCCCTTCAGAACCAATATTACCCCATTCAGAAGCAATATCTCCCCTTCAGAAGCAATATTACCCCTTCAGAAGCAATATTACCCCATTCAGAAGCAATATCACCCCTTCAGAACCAATATCACCCCATTCGGAAGCAATATTACCCCTTCAGAAGCAATATTACCCCTTCAGAAGCAGTATCACCCCTTCAGAAGCAATATCACCCCTTCAGAACCAATATTACCCCATTCAGAAGCAATATCACCCCTTCAGAAGCAATATCACCCCTTCAGAAGCAATATTATCCCTTCAGAAGCAGTATCACCCCTTCAGAAGCAATATTACCCCTTCAGAAGCAATATCACCCCTTGTGTTAGCTCTGGGTATTCAGAGGCATGCTGCTTCATTACTATTGTGACGGGGCATGAGGAAGTTTCAGACAGGCTAAGTTATGATTTTGGTCAAATCTTACTTTTATTTGTTAAAGCAATAGTATTAAAATTAAATTCAGACAGTCATTAAGATTCTGCTAATAGCTTGGCAGAAGACAACAGGAGAAAGGACTGCTGTGTGACTGAACTTCTCTGCTGGGACTAAAGTAGAAGAACTTTTGTATTTGGACCTTTAATTTAGGGTAAAAAAACTAACATACAAAAACAAAAAAAAAAGTGTGTGTTTGGGTTAACTGAACTGAATGGGTAACTGAAAAGTCATCTAGGTGTAAATCTCAGGTGACTGAAAGGACTTAACTGCTGTGAGGTTTAAATTACTTGTAGAAAGATCTGGAAAGTAGGGGGAGTGGCTTAGCTAGAAGGAAGCTACATTTAAAGACTGCCTTAGAAAGATTCTGCTAATAGCTTGGCAGAAGACAACAGGAGAAAGGACTGCTGTGTGACTGAACTTCTCTACTGGGACTATATTGCCTCCTTCCTCCCTCTACCCCCCACCCAAAGCTAGTTCTATTTTTATAGGCACAGGATTTGACTGACAACAGGAACTTCCTGTTTAGGGGCAGAAAGTGAGTGAGCACAGAACCACAGGACCCACCATCCTAGAAGGGCAAGAGTAGCTCTCCGGCCCCTCTAGCTGCTGGAGGTCTGCCTCTGAACAAGTAAGTGGTCTACTGAGAAATATAGGATATTCTTGTCTCAGAACAGGACAATCAGGAGCTTAAAGGGCACACAGGCAGAAAGTGAGAGAGAGAAAAAAACAGAGGAAAGAGTAAGGATTGCAAACAGTTAAGGGCCAGAAATAAGACATGATTGGAGTGGTGCAGTGCAGTGGCTGTGGGCAGCAGTCTTCGGGAGATGTTCTGGAGGATGCGGTGTTGTCCCATCTGCAGGCACCTCTCTGGGCTGAGGAGGAGGTTGCTCATCTCCAGGCTGAGTGGGACAGGTTGTGGGACCTCCTCTTCCATCCAGGGACCACCAGTGCCACTGCCGTTGCCTCAGAGATTGCCAAGAAAGAGGGCGGTTGGACCACAGTGGGCTCAGGAGGTGAGAGTGGTGGAACAGAGGCACATCCCTCCAGTTGTACCTCTCCACAATTCCTATGCCATTCTGGCAAAGTGTGGTTCCTCTATGGAGGCACCTACAGTGGAGACCAAGGAGGATGCTGGGAACCTCCACAAAGGAGACCCACAGGAGGGTGGCAGGGGACCCTGCAGGGGAAGGAAACAACTCCTGGTGGGGGACTCCATTGTCAGGAAGGTAGAGACTGGGCAAGGAAGGGAGAGGGAGGTAGTGCCTGCCTGGCGCCATGGCTTGGAGGGACAGGAGCGAATCCTCAGGATTGCCAGAGCAGCTGCAGGGAGGGGCTGGATGTCATTGTCCACCTAGGGACAAATGACCTGGCTAGAAAGGGATTAGAAGTGCAGGAAGAGTTTGTGGAATTGGGGAGGGCCTTGAGAAAAGTAGCATGCACGGTAACCTTTTCGAGGTGCTACCCATCTATGGCATAGGAGAGGCTAGGGTGTTCCGTACCATGGATTCAATCAGTGGTTGAAAAACTGGTGTGGAGCTCAGGGATTTGGCTTCATTGGGGACTGGGGTCCACCTGGAGTGATGCAAGCCTATACTGGCATGATGGGCTGCATCTGTCGGGAGGGAACCAGGATCCTAGGTGATAGGTTTAAATGCTTCATTGGCAAGCTTTTAAACTAGCCAAGGGGAGACACTGGAAAGGAGCAGGAAAATCCTAGCCCCCAAACAATCACGGTAGTAGTGTGGCAAACACCAACATGGAGGTGTCGATAGGGAGAAGGGCAGGGTAAATGGAGAAAGGACAAAGGCAAGAAGGACAGGATGGGGCAAAAGGTAAGGCCATCAGGAAATGGAGGGTAATGAGTACCAATGCCGTAGTCTGGGCAACAAGCTCCTGAGCTGGTGGCCTTAATGGAAGAGGGATGCCTGGATATTGTAGCAGTCACAGAAACATGGTACACAGAGAACCATGACTGGGATGTTAACATACCAGGGTACATAACTTACAGGAGAGACAGGCAGGGAGAAGAGGGGAGGGTAGCTCTCATGTAAAGGAAGGGATAAAAGCAACTGAACAAAAGAGTAAACAGGGAGGAGAGGAGGCACTGTGGGTCACCTTGGAGACTGGAAAAGGCACCACAATCCGCACAGGGTTGTACAGACCCCCATGTCAGGGGAAGAAATGGACAAGGATATGATGGAAGGCATTCTTAGAATGGCAGAGAAAGGGAGATACTGTTGATGGGAGACCTGAATATGCCAGATGTTAACTGGAGACATTTGCTGCAGCCACATCCAAGAGCAGGGCCATTCTTGACGCCTACAGGTGGCAGGCATTAGACAGATAGTTTCGGAACCCACTCGGGAGGGAGCAATCTTAGACCTCGTACTCTCAAACGGGGGCAGTGAGAGGATCTCAGATCTAGAAGTGGGTTGCCATCTGGGGACAAGTGACCATCAAACAGTGTGGTTCACGTTAAACTCAGCTACAGAGTCAAGCCATACAAAGTGAGGGTACTGGACTTTAGGAGGCTGACTTTGGCAAGATGGGAGAGTGCCTCAGAAAAGCACTAGCAAACAGGCTAGAAGGAGGTGTGGAGCAACAATGGGGAATTATCAAACTGCCATCACAGAGGCAACAAGCCTTTGTGTGAAGCAAATAAACAAATCAAAATGAAGAAAAACCACTATGGTTCTCAAGAGAGGTGGCTGTGAAAGTCAGGAAGAAGAAAAGATAGCATTCGCAAGTATAAGGAAACACAGAAGGAGCAGGACAGAGAGCTGTACCAGTTAAGGCAGAAAGAAGCAGGGAGGGAAGTCAGAATAGTAAAGGCCCAAACTGAGGAAAAGATAGCCAACTCAGTTAAGAAGGGGGATAAACCTTTATAGGTACATCAGCGAGCGAGAAAGACAAAGGGAGGGATAGTGAGGCTGAATAGAATGAACGGTGGGTGGGCAGAGGGGACAGTGAAAAGCAGGAATACTGAAGAATATTTCTGCTCAGTATTCACAAAAGAGGAGGGAAGTGCCTAATCCAATTAACAGAAGCACTCTTGATAGAGGTTGATCCCAGTCCTTTCACAGAAGAAAGGGTTCTGCAAGAACTCCTAAAACTGAAGGTGGACAAAGCAATGGGGCCTGATGGAATTCACCCAGAATTCTAAAAAGAATTAAGGAAGGAACTAGTGAAACCACTGGCTACTCTTTTTAATAAATCATGGGAGGATGGTGTGGTACCGAGGACTGGAGGAAGGCGGATGTGATTCCCTTCACAAAGTGGGACCAAGACAGAGGCAGGAAACTACAGACCTGTCAGTCTGACCTCTGTGGTAGGGAAAGTGATGGAGTCACTTCTGAAGGAAAGAATAATTGAGTACCTAGAGGTCAGTGGAGCACAGGATCCAAGGCAGCATGGGTTCACAGCGGGAAGGTCATGTCAGACGAATCTAATAGATTTCTTTGACTGGGTGACCAAAGTAGTAGACCAGGGAGGGGCTGTGGACATGGCCTACCTAGACTTTAGCAAGGCATTTGACACAGTCCCACACAAAAGATTATTAGTCAAATTAACCAGCCTGGGAGTGGGTCCCAGGGTGGTAGTCTGGGTAAAACATTGGCTGGACAACAGGACACAGAAGGTAATTGTAAATGGAGTCCACTCTGAAGAAAGGGCGGTTACCAGTGGGGTACCGCAGGGTTCAGTATTGGGTCCAGTCCTTTTTAATGTCTTCATCAGTGACATTGCAGAGGGACTGGAAGGAAAAGTATGCCTTTTTGCAGATGACACAAAAATCTGCAACAGGGTTGATACACAAGGAGGCGGGAAAGGATGAAAAGGACTTGGCAAGGTTGGAGGAATGGTCAGACGTATGGCAGCTAGGATTCAATGCAAAAAGTGCAAAATAATGCACCTGGGAAACAAGAACCCAGGGAAGAATACACAATGGGTGGGAGGTAAAACAACAAAACAGGAAAGGGACCTGGGGGTAATCATATCAGATGACCTTAAGGTTAGCAAGCAATGTGAGAAGGCAGTAGGGAGGCTCGGGTATACTGGGATGTATAGGAGAGGCATCAGCAGCAGAAAACAGGAAGTTGTTATCCCTCTGTACAGACAGTTGGTGAGACCCCATCTGGAATACTGTGTCCAGTTCTGGAGACCCCATCTCCAAGGACATAGACAGGATAGAGGCAGTCCAGAGGAGGGCAACTAAAATGGTGCAGGGTCTGCAAGAGAAGCCGTATGAGGAGAGACTAAAGGAGCTTAATATGTATACCCTTGAGAAGGAAGGAGAGGGGGACATGATAGAAACTTTCAAGTACCTCAAGGAATCAACAAAGTCCAAGAGGGTAGCATCTTTCAGAAAAAGAGACTTGCAAGAACAAGGGGACACAATTTAAAGATAGAAGGAGGGCGGTTCAGGGCAATGTGAGGAAGTATTATTTCACAGAGAGGGTAGTGGATGCATGGAACAGCCTTCCTGAGGAAGTTGTGGGGTCTAAAACTGTGGGAGAATTCAAGAATGCATGGGACAGACATAAGGCAATTCTTGTGGGGGGCAGGAAGATATAGGCTGTTGGTTAACTAGGATCTGCGGCCTATCCTGTAGGTAGGGAAATGGGCAGACTAGATGGGCCTAGCGGTCCTTATCTGCCATCAAAGTCTATGTTTCTATGACGATGACATTCTTTTTTCTCAGATTACAGTCTTCTAGTTCAGAACTTTTTCATTATCTAGAGATGAGTCAGCATCTGTTCAATCATAAAGTCTGCAAAAACCTCTCTTTAGTTGCTTCTAGTTTGCTTATCTCCCTATCAAGCAGGAGTTACCTACTTACATATAAAAAGTTAAAGTCCAGTGTACTCCCCCTCGGGACGAGATTTGAATAAGCCTAACCACCTCTCCACAGTGACTCCTGCCAGTTAAGTCCTACTCTACTGTATATCAATTTTCAATTCATAAGGCAGAACTCTATTCATGTGAGATAAGGAAGCTTGAGAGAGGTCTTTGCATACAGTGAGAATGAAACAGTAGGATTTCAACTTAGATCAGTGAGATAAAACTGAAAATTGTCATAGTGTAGGACAACTGACAGGGGTCACCATGGAAAAGTGGTTAGGCTCATTCAAATCTCGGCTCAAAGTTTGATAACTAAGAACCCTTGTTTAATGCATAAGCAGTAAGAATGAAAATGGAAATCTGCCATTATAGACATTTAGGGCATTATGGGGGGCAGTACACTGGACTTTACCTGTTAATTGATACTACCCACAACCAGGAGCACCCTTAAAAATAAATAAATTGATGAAACAAGTCAGAGCTGTTCAGATTACACTTTGAATTTAGCTTCTTACAGCAGCCTTATAGCTCTGGCTCTGTAGGTCTGGCTCTGTAGCTCTGGTTCTATAGTTCTAGCTCTGTAGCTTTGGCTCTGTAGCTCTGGCTCTGTAGGTGTGGTTCTGTAGTTCTGGCTCTGTAGGTCTGGCTCTGTAGTTCTAGCTCTGTAGCTCTGGTTCTGTAGTTCTGGCTCTGTAGCTGTGGCTCTGGCTCTGGCTCTGTGGTTCTGGCTCTGTAGCTCTGATTCTGTAGTTCTGGCTCTGTAGCTGTGGCTCCATAGCTCTGGTTCTATAGTTCTGGTTCTGTAGGTATGGCTCTGGTTCCGTAGCTCTGGCTCTGTAGCTGTGGCTCTGTACCTCTGGGTCTGTAGCTCTGACTCTGTAGCTCTGGCTCTGTAGCTCTGGTTCTGTAGCTCTGGCTCTGTAGCTCTGGTTCTGTAGCTCTGGCTCTGTACCTCTGGGTCTGTAGCTCTGGCTCTGTAGCTCTGGCTCTGTAGGTGTGGCTCTGGTTCTGTAGCTGTAACTCTGTAGCTCTAGTTCTGTAGATCTGGCTCTGTACCTGTGGCTCTGTAGCTCTGGTTCTATAGTTCTGGCTCTGTAGGTCTGGCTCTGTAGATCTGGTTCTGTAGCTGTGGCTCTGTAGCTGTGGCTCTGTAGATCTGGCTCTGTAACTCTGGCTCTGTAGGTGTGGCTCTGGCTCTGTAGCTCTGGTTCTGTAGCTCTGGCTCTGTAGCTCTGGCTCTGTAGCTCTGGTTCTGTAGCTCTGGCTCTGTAGGTGTGGCTCTGGTTCTGTAGCCATGACTCTGCAGCTCTGGTTCTGTAGCTGTGGCTCTGTAGCTCTGGCTCTGTAGGTGTGGCTCTGGTTCTGTAGCTGTGGCTCTGTAGCTGTGGCTCTGTAGCTCTGGTTCTGTAGATCTGGCTCTGTAGGTCTGGTTCTGTAGCTGTGGCTCTGTAGCTCTGGCTCTGTAGCTCTGGTTCTATAGTTCTGGCTCTGTAGCTCTGGCTCTGTAGATCCGGTTCTGTAGCTGTGGCTCTGTAGGTCTGGCTCTATAACTCTGGCTCTGTAGGTGTGGCTCTGGCTCTGTAGCTCTGGCTCTGTAGCTCTGGCTCTGCAGGTGTGGCTCTGGTTCTGTAGCTGTGGCTCTGTAGCTGCGGCTCTGTAGCTGTGGCTCTGTAGCTCTGTAGGTCTGGCTCTGTAGATCTGGCTCTGTAGATCTGGTTCTATAGTTCTGGCTCTGTAGCTCTGGTTCTGTAGCTCTGGTTCTGTAGCTCTGGCTCTGTAGGTATGGCTCTGGTTCTGTAGCTCTGGCTCTGTAGCTCTGGTTCTGTAGCTCTGGCTCTGTAGGTGTGGCTCTGGTTCTGTAGCTGTGGCTCTGTAGGTCTGGTTCTGTAGCTGTGGCTCTGTAGGTCTGGCTTTGTAGCTCTGGTTCTGTAGGTCTGGCTCTGTAGCTCTGGTTCTGTAGATCTGGCTCTGTAGGTCTGGTTCTGTAGCTGTGGCTCTGTAGCTCTGGCTCTGTAGCTCTGGTTCTATAGTTCTGGCTCAGTAGCTCTGGCTCTGTAGGTGTGGCTCTGGTTCTGTAGCTGTGGCTCTGTAGCTCTGGCTCTGTAGCTCTGGTTCTGTAGATCTGGCTCTGTAGATCTGGTTCTGTAGCTGTGGCTCTGTAGCTGTGGCTTTGTAGCTCTGGCTCTGTAGCTCTGGTTCTATAGTTCTGGCTCTGTAGCTCTGGCTCTGTAGCTCTGGTTCTGTAGCTCTGGCTCTGTAGGTGTGGCTCTGGTTCTGTAGCTGTGGCTCTGTAGGTCTGGTTCTGTAGGTGTGGCTCTGTAGCTGTGGCTCTGTAGGTCTGGTTCTGTAGCTGTGGCTCTGTAGCTCTGGCTCTGTAGCTCTGGTTCTATAGTTCTGGCTCTGTAGCTCTGGCTCTGTAGGTCTGGCTCTGTAGCTCTGGCTCTGTAGGTGTGGCTCTGGTTCTATAACTGTGGCTCTGTAGCTCTGGTTCTGTAGCTCTAGCTTTGTAGGTGTGGCTCTGGTTCTGTAGATCTGGCTCTGTAGCTGTGGCTCTGTAGCTGTGGCTTTGTAGCTCTGGCTCTGTATGTCTGGCTCTGTAGCTCTGGTTCTGTAGTTCTGGCTTTGTAGCTCTGGTTAGATCCTTCTTCTCTGTCTGTTGATGTGAAAAGTATCAAATCTTTCCACAGAACCACCTCAACTGGGGCCCTTTTTATGCCATACCCTTTGTCAGGTGATAATATCTCCAGATATCAATAACATGTTTTTTAGGCAATAACTCTTTTACAAACACATGATCAGCCATTTTTGCATCATATTATTTCAAGCTGAAAAATTACATTTTATGACTTCTTACCTTCTCTAAAATTCATTGGTATTGCTGGTTGTTTTATCTTCTTTCTTTCTTAGTACAGCTGAAATGCATAAGCTGGCACAGTGGTGTGGGGGACTAAAGTATTCATTGCCTTACTTCCTGCCTCGCCGGTGACCCCTGTTCGGGAACTAGCATGGGTTGCCGAGGGTCAGTGGGGAAGGAGAGGACTGAGCATCCGACAGATTGCTCTCCTCTCCTGGGGTGGGGGAATCTACTGTCTTACTCCATGGCTGCCATCTGGTGGAGGCTGGGTGGCAGTGCCACAGTACAAGAGAGCAGTACAGTACAGGGGATGCGGTCACGTAATGCGTGTGCACCTCCACATGCACACACTTACAGTTGCTGTAGTAGAGGAAAAATCCAGAGGAAAATGGTGGTCACGGGTTTTATGAAGCACTGCCTGCCTGCCCATGTCCCACTCTGTTGCCGGTCTGCTGGAACCCCAATCTGGATACAGGATCACCAGGTGGGGGAAGGGAGAATGGCCCTCCCTTTCCCAGCCATGCCATGGGGGGGCAATCTGTGGGGGAATGAGTTCAGTGAGACCAGAGATGGAGACAGATAGGGAGGTGAAAAAGGTCTGAGCCTGCATACAGCGCACAGGAACATCGCGCCTCTCTAGAAAAAATAACTGAAATATGTATTAATGATGTCATTGTTCTATGTGATCTGAGCTTTATCATGACCGTTGAAAGGGCACAGCATGGACAGCGCAACAGGAGGGTGATGGGAGTCGAGAATGCCCACAGGATGGGAAAGCCACCCCTCAGAGGAGGGCGACAGCAGACTGGTGGGGTCCGGAGACAGCTGCAGGGACAGCAAACCATCAGAACGGCAAATGGGAGGACTTTAAAAAAAAAAAATGCTACCATCACCACCAACCGAAAGCGGGAATGGGGGGGGTGTCTTGGAATTGACGGGGAAGGGGCACCCATGCGGGGGATGCCATCAATGGGGACTGTGCTGACAGCAGAGGGGGTGCACTGTACAGGGGAGCTACAGGCCATGGAGGACACAGCGAGAGGCAGCATTGCCACTGTACAGGGGTGGACAGCACACAGATGCATACAGGGTGGCAGCAGCATGCCGGGATGGTGGGATGTGGACCTCCGAGTGGCTACGGTGCCAGTAACCATGAGGCCATCATTGCCGAGGGCACACAGCAAGGTGGCGTTGGCATGCTGCCATAGGGCACACCCAGCTATACCTGCATCTGGAAATTGTAGGCAAGGCCGAGCAAGTAGTCGGGTGTGCTCCTGTTGCCATAGTCTGCCATGATCATCACTATCCTGCTGGTGAGGTCCCAGTACTGCTGCTTCCGTGCCGCTGTAACCATGCCGGACAGCAGCTGCTCCATGCAGATGGCAGTGAGCCATTCCTCCTCCATCAGGCAATCGAGGAAGCACCACAAACTCAGGCTGCAGGCACCCAGTCTGGTACAGAAGCCCCGGTGCCACCCCTTGACCGAGTTGTTGGTCTGGGCAAGGCCATCCAGGGTGGGCTGGTACATGTTCCACCCTGGGACCGGGAACAAGGGACATCTGTGAGCTGCCTGCCCACCGCCCTGCTGACCCACATCTACTCCATGTACTCCAACAGGGGTCTGAGCTGCTCTGCATTCGCCCAGTAGAAGGGCTGTTCCAGGACATCACTGTAGACACCCTCCACAGAATCCACAGGCACATATGCCAGTGTTAGGAGCATACAGACATTCAGCATGAACTCCTCATCACTGGCATACCAGGCACACAGATCAGGTATCTGCTGTACCCTGCGCCATACTGCCTGACAGTAGTGGAAGAAACAGCCACGCACTGTAGCTCCCCGAAGGTGGCCATGAATGCATGCCAGGCTGCCCGTTCATAGTCCATCAGTGCCATCGCAGGGCAGACATTGTCAACAAGCCGTCACAGCTTCCCAAACATGGTCACATACGCACACTCCATCCGGGATGGCATCAAGATGTAGCCCACCGGCAGCGCGAGGCCCATCTGCAGCCCGTGCACTGTGTACAGCTGCATGAAGAGTGGTGGTGCACAGCAGAAGGTGCCATCCAGAAACCAGTCACTGCAGCTGGGAAGGTACTGCAGGGACCTCTCAGTGGCAAATAGGAGCATGCAGTCCTCGCCCGGACCACTGTCATGTTACAGAAATGTGTCACCCCCCCCCCGGCATGATGGTATACTCCAGGGGCACTGCCAGGTCCAGCAGTGAGATTGGTGTCAGAGGTCCTCCCCTGTGTGTCTGGTGGACATGCTGCATGATGTGCCTTAATAGTGGCAGCCCAGGCAGCCAGCTGGCGATGGCATCTGGCACCCCTGTGGTGCACTGCACAATCACCTGTGCGGTGCTCTCCATGCTAATGCGTGCACGGTCACACACACTGCTCAGCACCTCATGGACACCCACTTCCCCTGCATCGGATGCATGATTATGGGGCCAGCAGGTGTATACAACTGTGTCCACCTCATTGTGCACCCTGGCAGGACAACTGTGGCGATGGTCCTGGATGCATCGCCAATACGTTTTTTATTTGATCTCCTTGTCCCGTTGGTAGAGGAATCCATGGTGGGCAATGAGGGTCTTCCCTTTGTGGCTTGTCAGGTATCTGACATCGGACATTCTGCATCCGTTTCCCAGTAGTGTGGTCTTCAGTTCCATGTTGCCCCTTATATGGGCGTGGGCGAGCCAGGTGGTTGCACATCTGTGCTTGCACCACTGTGTGTGTGCCAGCACTCCCCATGTCTCTGTGGCATAAAAATGGTAGCATGAAGTGTCAGGCATACTATGTGGCTCAGTTACTGCTGTTGTCAGGGTCAGTGATGTTGGTGGCATGGTTGCTGCGAGTACAGGTTTAGGAGCATGTTGTGTAAGGTAGGTTGTGTGTGCACTGTGTCCCTACACTCTCCTCCAGTCCTACTGTTGTTGGCAATGTGTTTCCTGTGGGCTGCTGTGAGTTTCAAACCCACAACTCAGCAGCCCACAGCCCACATCCTGCACTGGCGGTGAGTGCACTCCATCTGAGGCACCATGGTGGCTTCCCTCACCACCATGCGTGCTGATTTTCTCCTGCTGCAGTACACCTCTGTGTGTGCCTGAGTGCAGGGGGGGTTGTGGTTCACATTGTGGCAGCTAGGGGTGGCATCTGTTTGGGGGCAGACTACCAATGGGTGCATCCCATGGGGTGGGAGAGGGTCCTCTGCAGGCATGCTGGGAAATTGCTGTGCACGCTTCCACCATTGCCGTCCATTGCGGCGCAGGCCCTTCCCCCTTCACCCTTCTTCTAATTGCCCTTGTCCCAGTCACCCTTTTTCAAGTCACCCACAATGACCATGCGCCCTCAACGACTGGTCGCCCATGTCCCTGTTACCATGTGTCCACTTTGCGATGCTGACAGTCGCCCATCGGGCAACCTGCCCATGTGCCGTGCACTGTTCCTGGTGGCGCACACATCACAGTCTCACCCAGGGGGGTTTGCCTAGCTCACAGTCCCCGAACTGGATACTGTCCATATCACAGGATACCTGATGGGTTTATACCCACTGCAGATTGAGGGCACACTCCCAAGCAATCAGAGCGCTCCTTTCCTCTGTACATGAGAAGCTCTTATTCTGTGAAAAGTGTCTCATGCACAGCTGCCCTGGAAATGGCATGTTTAGGTAAGGTTTTTAAAAAAATAAATACATTATTGATCAACTTTGATCAATGGTATTCAGAATAATACATGGGGAAGCATGTATAATGAGGATTGTATGCCCACCTGAGGTATGCAATGCCCCATAAACCCCAAGGGCAAGTTCTCACACTTCCCCATGTTTCATTTTTTTATAAATTGGTTCATTTTTTGTTTTATGTAACATTTCATAGTCTGTGGAACAATGAACTGCAACAGTAATTTGAAACAGTAAAGAAATGTTATTACAGTAAATGTGAAAGGTTAACTGTTTAACAATAAAAAGATGTTTAATTCTATTACTTTAACATTTCAAACATTTTTAACAGTTAGTTACACTTCTGCCCCCAACTCCCCCCCCCCGAGAAAAGACGATGTCAAGACAATGTGAGAACTCATGAAAATTGCCGTGTCAACTCAAAACAAATGCATTTTATGAGAGGAATGAAGTAGTTATTAAAGTAAAACTGCTTTATTCAATAAAGGAGTCAGTTTGTTTTGTCCTTTTTGTTCCTCTGTCCCATCTAACATTGGACCAGATGTGATACCTGAGGGAGGGAGAGAAAAGTACATGTTTTAGCTGCAGGTAAAGTTGACAGTTTACTGGCATATTAGGTATGTGTTTTACTGTTCAGCTCACCTTTCAGCTAATCTGAGTCAGTGTCATACGGCATCCCGGGTCTTTTTACTTCATTGTTAGGCTGCTACACTGGATGATAGTAAATATTCATGGAGACTCCCTGGCGGAAGTGACAGTTTGCTCCGAAATGTGTCTGCATACCACTTTGTGAAGTCTGCTGCTGCCATTGCTGAGGGACAGAAATGTTGGTTGCAAAGGATATACTGGGATGATTTTTGTTTTGTTGCAGTGGTTCCTGGGAGAAGGTGAGCATCCCCAAAATGTTTCATTGTTTTCGCTCCAATAAAACAGGGTAATTGTTTATACTCTGTATGTTTTTGTAGCCAGAGATTTGCTGTTCTTCCGTTGCTAGAATATCGAACTCAATTAGCCTTTGCATGGTGGTTTTTTTTTTTTGCTGTGGTTCATGATTCTCTTGCATTCGGGAGACCAGCAAACACTTCGTTTTTTTTTGGTTTTTACTCTTATGTTTATGCTTCTTATCCTCCAGTGCCCCTTCTGACTGCCCCCCAGCCTTGACATCCTGGAATTACCAGGTCTTACCTTTCTGCCCAGCCCAGGAGAGGAGCCTGTGGAGAGTCAGGCTTCATCCTGCGGCTGGAGATTTTTTCTTCCATTTTCTCCGATTCCTGATGCTGGGGTGTATACATCAGATGTGCATATGTGGAGGCACGTGCACGTCAGTGGAAGTCCCACAGCACCCTCCCTTCTCTGCTCCCTACAGACCCGCACTTCCCCCAGGCCTCCACCTGGGTGCAGTCATTCAGCGGATGTACAACCCCTCCCCTCCCATGAGAGGAGAGCTGTCCTCTGGATGCTCAATCCTCTCCCTACCCACCAACTCCCAATGACCCAGGCATGTTCCTGAACCAGTGTCATCGGCATGGCGCGAGGTGTGGCGTCCAGCGCCTCAACCCTCCGTGCCACCAGCAGACACTTTCCTCTGTTTCGTCATGTTCCTGAGCTTGTACTGGATGTTTTTAGTCTTTGATAAGAATGTACGAGATGACTTTATAAGTTTTTTGCTGACGATTTTTTTATATGCTTGTATATATAGAATGTTCTTATTTAATCTAATGGGACGGCTCGAATCTTTATGTACATTTATATTTTATTTAGAGTCACCCACATGGATTTGTTGTAAATGTTGTTACTTAAAAAATTTTTAATAAAAACTACTATGGAAAAAAAATGTTTTTCCTGAGCTTGTTAAGCCCAATCTTCATATTTCTGTACCAAAGGAACTGACCTGGCACGTAGTTGTAATTTGGGGTGAGGTAGACAGGGGATTCAGGATCCGGCATTGCATTTTGTCTATTTTCTTTGCACTTTTCATAAGCAATCAGTGGGTTTCTGTCAGGGACAGCTGCTGTGTTATAGATTCTTGAACTTACTGTGTACACATCTCTAGAATTTACACCCGAACAAGTTTTGGTTTGTCATTCATTGTATTCTAAAAACCTGTGGCTTCCATGTCTACTTTCATTTGTATGTCGCCCCATCTGAGGTCGTACTGTTCTTGTATTCTTAGAGCAAAGTGTAATCCAATGTGGAACAAGCATTTTTCAATGCTGAATGTTTACCTGCTGGTATTGGCATTAGTAGTGCAGGAGTCAGAGGAATGCATAATAGGAATGGCAGTGAAGTACTAAACTAACGCCAACCCCCAACCCCACCCTGCAGAGACTGACAGGCATTGGGGTGTGCCTTTGTGTTGTGAGCCATAACACTCATGCCATTCCACCTCACCCCACCCTGCAGACGCTGACAGGTGTCATGGTGTGCCTTGGGGTCTTCGGCCCTTACACTCACCCCATTCCGTAAGGAAATAAACTGAGATGGGTGCAGTATAGGAAAATGGGGTGAACATTAGGGCCAGAGACCCCAAGGCACACCTCAATGCCTGTCAGTGGCTGCAGGGCAGGGTGGGGGTGGAATGGCATGAGCATTATGGCCGATGACCCCAAGCTACACCCCCGACTCCTGTCAGTCTGTACAGAGTGGGGCGTTATGGTTGGAAACCATAATGCCCTGGACGTTTGTTGGTATTTTCACCCCAAATTTTCAACATGGGCTTTCTGGGACCCCACCTCATGAACAGTGGCAGGATCATTTTGTCAATCTCAAAAGGTGATTCCGCACAGCAGTGGTGCCATTCGGCATCACAGGTGTGAAAACACATTCCGGGCAGGATGTGAAAAATGACAGCTGTACTGTTCATGAGGAGATGTGAAGAAATGGCAATCTTGAAAATCTGGAGTGAAAAAGTGGCAAAGTTACGAGTGTATGTAGAAACTGTGCAATGCACGCTCATAACACAGTCATTTTTTGGAATGTTTTCACCAAATTTTCAACATGGCCTTTTTGGGATCTCTCCTCATGAACAGTGGCACTGGGATCTCATTACTCTGTCCAGAAAGTTGATTTTGCACAGCAGCCACATCATTCTGCGCCACAGGTGCAAAAACACATTTTGGGAAGGATACAAAAAAATGACAGCTGTACTGTTCATAAGGTGGGGTGAAAAAATGGCAATAGTAGAAACTTGGAGTGAAAACATTAAAAATTGATGAAGTTATGGGTGTACATACAAACTGCACAAAGCACACTCAAAATGCAGTAATTTTTTGGATTTTTTTCACCAAACATGCAACATGGGCTTTTTGAGACCCCACCTCATGAACAGTGGCAATGTCGTTTCATTAATCAGTCCCAAAAGGTGATTCTGCGCAGCAACCGTGAAATCATATTTTGGGTCTGAGAAATGAAATGACAGTGCCAGTCTTCATGAGGAGGGGTCCCAAGAACCCCATGTTGAAAATTTGGGACCAAAACTCCCACAAATGGCTGACATATCAATCTAAGTTGAACCCCCCACTGACTGCCATTATAGGGCTTACCGTGATTTTCTTCAGTTTATGGTCGGCTTTTGAAGAGTGCAGACGTGTTCCCAGTCCACAGAAGATTGCAGTGCCAGACCTCTGGAGGTAAGTATGGGTGAGGGGGGTGTGGGGACATGAAGTGCACAGAGGGAGGGTCAGGATGGGGAGGGGGCATCGAAGATGACGGGGGACCATTTTCTTTTTCCTTTTCTTTAGGTTTCAAAAAAAAATTGGGGGACAGTTTTTTTTTAAGAGGTGAAATAGTATGGAAAATAAATTTTGGCACACTGGAGTGGGCTACCAGTGTGCCAGACTAGTGGGGGGATCAATGCTGACCTGGGGATTGGGCACCCTGAGATCAGCTGAAAAAAGGGGGTGTGGGGGAGCATCTGACACTGGGAGTGGACATCCCAGTGTTGGAAAATATAAATAATTACTTTGGCACACTGGGGTGGGCTCCCAGTGTGCCACAATAGTGGGGATGGGGGGCATGTCGACACGAGGGTTGGGCACCCCGTTGTTGGCAAAAGATATGTTCGGGCTTGGGGGGCATGCTGACACAGGGATTGGGAACCCCCATTGTCTGCAAAAGATATGTTCACTGGGAAAAGCACACTGAGCAAACGAGTTGCTCGTAAGTGCAGCCATGTGCATTATTATGCATTGTAATGCACATGACTGGAATGTGCCTAGTTGCCGGGAAGGGGGAGTGGGAGAGATTTGTTGCTGCAATGAAGAAACTGTCTGTGATTGGAGTGACAGATTTCTTTCAAGTCCGGCGCTGGCTCTGAAACTGCCATCATCGGCAGCTTCCCTGTTGATTGGTGGCTGAGGGACACACCCATTAAAGCATCCCCTGCATTGGCCACAAGACTGCCATGCCTCTGCAATGCTCTACTAACCTCAGTATGTTTCTTATGTGCTGCATGTACAAGCAAACATAAAAAGGGGAAATGTAATAGCCCCGCAGGAGTGGTCAGTGAGAGTGACCCTGAGGAGTATAGTTTTTCTATGTCTTCCTCTGTAAAAGGCTGCGCTTTTACTGGCCTGGTTCCCATCCCAAGTTTTTAAAATATTTTTGTTTAGCCAGCAACATCTTCTTTGTCTCAGGAAAATCTGTTTCTAAGCCATGGAAAACTGATGTTGAGTGCTTCTGTTTCGCCAAGTAACAGTCAATGCTGGAAAAGATACCTCTAATTGTGCATGACTTATAGTCAGTACAGTCAGCTCTTTTTAGTGAAAAAATGAAATCTGCTATTAGGTCATCAAGGTCTGACATAGGTAGCCTTGTAAATTCTGTGCTCTCACCATGTAGGAGATGTATTTTGTGAACAGCTTGATGTCACTGTCTGTCATTTTGACTGTGCCTTTATTCTCTTGTTGCTCAATGAATTTCTGATGTTCTAAGTCAGTAGCTGGCTGAAATCTTGTTGAATTTGCCATTTTAAACTGTTTTCAGTGCTGGAAATATATTGCACAAAGTGCTACTTATTTTCCATTTTTTGGGGTGAAGACTTTCTGACAGTGGCGGTTGGCAGTTTTAGTGAGGCAACGAGAGCGACTTGACAGCGTGAGTGGAGAGTGCGAGGAAGCAGTACAGCTAGCATTGGAGATATTTTTAACATTTTATGGAAAGGTGGTTAACCAAACTCCATTATACATGGGTCGTTATTCACACATGTGTATAACAGAGTTGGCCAGGTTCTGCCGGTGAGTCATAATCATCACTAACTAGTCAATATATATTAATACCACCACCGAGACCACTCTTACAGTTGAAAGAGTGGTCTCACTTACATTCTTAGGGTATCAGAACTGCTCACCTTCAGTTTCCAGCTCTCGTACCCTAAGAATGCACATAAGACCACTCTTACAACTGTAAGAGTAGTCTCAGTGACAGTATTAACATACAACCTTGTTTTGTTTCAAATCTTTGATTTATTCTTTGTTGCATAGCTACTGAACATTAGAACTACCCCCAAATAGTGAAGCCACTTGTGATGCAACAGTGTCCTCTCCTCCAACTGCATCATGAGCAGCTAGACTGTGTTGGGGGTGTTTTCAAGTCCACGAAAGATGCAGTGGGAGTTGATCAAGGACTGTAAACAAACATGTTTTTGTGTGGTAACATCAGTATGGTGGGTAGTCTGCTTTTCACTTTTAAAAAGAAAAAAGAGCTGGCCCAGTGGCACTGAGGGTTGATGCGCTGGACACCACACCTCACGCCAGCGACCCACGTTTGGGACACGCTCAGGTGTCGGGGATCAGCAGAGGAGGGAGGGAGTAGGATTGGGCATCTGATGGACTGCTCTTCTCTCCCTCAGGAGGGTTCCAGGGTGTCTCCGGTGCAGTACTTACCCCCAGAGGAGACCAGGGGCACAGCAAGCACATGGAGTAGTTAGGGGAGGAGCACAGCAGATGCCTACGGCACAGCCGTGCTGGTGTCATTGCACACCCATGCCCCTAGGGGAAACACACAAGCCTGAAAAATCCCCCAATCCCAGATAGGTGATGGTTCTCCTCCAAGGCACATCACTGCATACCCAACACCAAGCCCTATCTCCACCCCCCCCCCACTTCCCCATCACCTCGGCCGGCACACTCGATTCTAGATAGAGCAGCGGAGTGGAGGTGGCCTTACCCCAGGGGGCTCAGAGCTAGGGAGTCTGCTGGCAGGAGGATGGTGGAGGACAGCTAAACCCTCTGAGGAGACGGGGGACCAGGTGGGCAGTAGAGCGGTGTCAGGTGTGCAGGAGCAGCCTGTGAGAGTTCCGGGTAGGGTGCAGAAACAGAAGATACAAAAAAAAAAAAAAGAAAAAGGAATTAGAATGAAACTACCAAATACATCAGCAAATTCTACAAAATGGAAACAATTATAAAATGTGTTTTTTAAATTAGGAATAATTTGCGGCTAAAGGGTGTTGACGGAGTCCCTTTAAACAGTATTATAGTTCCCCTTTCTTTAGACTACATATACTGTAATTTGATCATATAAAGTATAGGTAAGTTTCACTGTATAACCAGTAGAGGTTTTCTAAGCATCAAAATTGCTTAAAAATAGGTTAACCATTAATCTAGTTTCCCCTACAATGTCACCTGTTTTCAGTTGTAGAAACAGCAAGGGAGGGGAAGGCTGGTGAACTGGAACACAGACCTTGCTTCAGGTCAGTTATTTACTTCTCCTGAAAACATATGGGGGCAGATTTTCAAAGGAAGATGCAAGGTCTACGTCAAGGCTGGGCAGAGGAACGGTGGTGGTGTTGGGGGACTTAAACATGCCAGGAACAGACTGGGAGACTATGACATCCTCTGTGACCAGGGAACAGAGGTTGTTGGATGTCTTTCAAGACGGGTTCCTAACTCAGCAGGTGAGGGAACCAACCAGGGAGGCGCGGGTACTGGATGTGGTCCTGGCAGACAGTGACCAGATTGGGGGCCTGGAGGTAAGGGACCCATTGGCGGGGAGTGATCATGTCACGGTCTGGTTCTGCCTGGACCTAGGAGGGGTAGAAGGCTGCACAAAGACGGAAGTAACCGACTTCAGGGGGGCGGATTTTAAGGAAATGGGAAGGATCCTTATGAGCATTTGGATGGGATTGGGTCAGACATGGACGCTGATAGTAGGTGGAAACCATCAGGAGAGGGGTGCAGGATGCTACCAGCACCTGTGCAAGAGTAAGACAAAAATGCGGTAGGGCCCAAAAACCCTGCTGGTGGACCAGGGAAGTCCAGGAGGTGATGCAGGGAAAGAAGGCAGCCTATAAACAATTCAAGTGCTCAAGGAGTGAAAGGGATCGAGGGGAGTACGAGCTGATGGCTAGAAGGGCCACTAGGGTGGTGAGGGTGGCTAAGGCAAGGAAGGAGCAGAACCTGGCCAGGGAAATTAGGAGAGGAACAAGGGTTCTTTAGATACATTGGGGAAAACCGGGTGTGAAGGGCAGATTAGCAGGATTAAATCAGGGGAGAGATGGGCACAAGACCCGGGGAGCAGGCTGAGGTACTAAATGAGTACTTCACCTCAGTTTTCACCAAGGAAAATGGGGTGCTGATCATACATGGGAGGAGACAGAGATTGAGGAGGGGGACCTCACCGATCGATGGGTCTGGGAGAGGGGAGGCATCACTGGCAGGAGGGGAGGGCTAAGCAGGAGAAGAGGTACCGGAAGTGGAAATCACAGCAGAGAGAGTGAGGGAAGCCCTCAGCTCCCTTAAGATCGGAGGAAGCACCGGCTGGATAAATTACATCCCAGAGTGCTGAAGGAACTTCCAGGATGCCCTGGCAAAACCCCTGGCGGAGCTTTTCACCATCTCTCTGAGGACAGGGTGGGTGCCCCAGGACTGGAAGGTGGCGATATAGTGCCTATCCACAAGGGGGATCAAGGGAGGTGGCAGGGAACTACAGGCCTGTCAGCCTGACATCGGTGGTGGGCAAGGTGATGGAGGGCATTGTCAAGGAGAGGCTAGGGGGGACCTGGATAAGTCAGGGTGCCTGGACGATAGACAGCATGGATTCATCCCGGGAAACTGTGCAGACAAACCTGGTGGAGTTCTATGACTGGGTGACGAGTGCCTTGGACCTGCAGACTCAGTGGACGCCCTTCTAGACTTCAGCAAGGCATTTGACCTCTGTTCCTCACTGGGCCTGTTGGATAAGCTGGGGGAAATGGGTGGGGAACCAGATGATCAGATGGATAGGCAATTGGCTCCAGGACCGGACCCAGAGGGTCGTAGTTGGTGGGATAGTCTCATCCCCAAGGAGGGTCATTAGTGGGGTCCCACAGGGATCAGTCCTTGGGCCCCTTCTGTTCAACGCCTACGCCTCTGACAATAAAGACAGGAATCAGGAGTGAGATGAGTCTCTCATGGATGACTCCAAAACTGGGGGCGGTGGTGGATGGGGAGGAGGGGAGGTGGCCTACAGGGGAACCTGAGGCTCTGGAAAGATGGTCTAAAAAGTGGAAGCTGAGGTTCAATGCAGGAAATGCAAGGTACTCCACCTGGGGCCAGAAACCCGGGCCAAGTGTACACCTTGGGGGGGAAATGCTACAAGTCTCGATAGCTGAGAGGGACCTGGGGGTGGTGGTGGATGTCAAGATGAACAACTCTGAGACTTGTAGGAGGGCAGCAGCCAAGGCCAACAGGATGCTGGGATGCATCGCTAGGGGGATCACCTCCAGAAGGAGGGAAGTGATACTCCTTCTGTATAACTGCTTGGTGAGGCTGCACCTTGACTACTGCATGCAGTTTTGGAGGCCACACTTAAAGAGGGAACATTAACCTCCTGGAGAGGGTCCAGAGGAGGGCAACCAAAATGATTTGGGGCTTGGGGACAGGACCTATGAGGAGGCTCGAAGAGCTAAATATATACACATTGGAAGAGAGAAGGGACCAGGGGACATGAGTAGGAGTCTTCAGGTACATGAAGAGGGTAAATAGGGAGGAACAGTCAGGGTGCTTCAAAGGAAGGAGGGGGCCACTAGAGGCATGGGTGGAAGCTGGAGGGGGGAAGATTCAGGGGAGAAAGGAGGAGGTGCTACTTCACTGAGAGGGTGGTGGAGCCATGGAATGCACTGCCTAGGGGGCTGGTGGAGGCAGAAACAGTGGACGGGTTCAAGAGAGGGAGGGACAGGTACAGGAGAAGGGTTCTGGAAGCAAAATCCAATGCAGCAAGAATATCCAGAACTGGGAAGGGAGAAGCCAGAGAAGGCGAGGGGGGCAGCAAGGTCAGCAACCAGGGTGGGGGCTGACCAAACGAGCAGACACGAAAGACCATTAGGCCTATTCTGCTGGCATTTTAGTATGTTAGTATGTTAGTAAGGCTTGTATCACCCCCCTTGCATCGCCGCAGCTGCACGAGGTCTAAATGCCACAACTGCATCCAATTTTATCATCTTAGATGCAGATGTGGTCTTCAGACCTCCTTTACATCAACTTGTGGCTCAGACTGGCTGCATGCTGCCTGCAGGGACTCCAGCAATGATGCACAATAGACCACCAAAAAATGGTCTAGCAGGTTCACAGTGACGCACAGCATAGAAGATCCTGTCCCCTTGCCCCCAAACCAGTGTGCCTATATCTTTGACTCACCCAGGACTTGCAGCAAAAAGCATAATTTGAAAATCCAGTGTCTGGTATCTTTCCCTAGCAGTAAAACAAATCACATCAGGAACAAACTGCTTCTCCTTATTTTAAAGGCTAATCTTAAAGGAGAACTACACCCTCATATCTTGTGAATGTTGTTTGTTTCCTTGTCAACAGATAACTCCTTTTGTGCAGATGTTGGGGATACATGTGTTTGCTTTTGTTTGTTTTCACTGTTCACATCATCCCCTGTAACTAGCCTGGGGGTCTCCATTTTCTGGTTGTTGAAATCTCACTGTGCCTGAGAGCTGCATTAGCATATGAGAACATGATGGCACAGCACCCATTTACACAAAATATCTCTATGCTGAAAGCACACATCACCTGAAGAAACTCTCTAGAAACACACAGTCTGAATGCAGTTTAAAGGAAAAACTGTATTCCATCTAAAAGAGTTTGCAAAGCTAGTTGAAGGAAAATGTGGTATTTCACACCTTGCTGCAACTTGTTTTGTTGAATTCTAAGTAAGCAGACAGGCATAGTGTGGAGTCTAAAGCGTGGTGACACATCATGTTCTCATATGCTAATACAGCTCTCAGGCATAATAAGATTTCAGCAACCAGAAAATGGAGACCCCATGGGGGGGGGGCCTTGTTGTCTTTTTTTTTTTCTCTCTCTCTTTTTTAGTTATTTATCTGTCTGTGTAAACTTATGTGTATGATGTATGTATGTCCAATGTATCAAATTTCAGAAAAAACAATAAAAAATAATAAAAAAAAAAAAGAAAAAGAAAATGGGAACCCTTAGGATAGTTACAGGGACTGGTGTGAGTAGCGAAAACAAACTAAGGCAAACACACATATCCCCAACTGCTCCACAGAAAGAATTGTCTGTTGACAAGGAAACAAATAACATTTACAAGATGTAAAGGGGTAGCACTCCTTTAACTGGAATCAGGGGCCAGCCCAGTGGTGCAGAGGGCTGAGGTGCAATGCGCTTTACCTCTCACCATGCCAGTGACCCGGGCTGGGGAACTAGCTCAGGTTGCTCAGCGATCCCTCCTGACCTTGTAACAATTACCTCTCAAGTTCACTTCAGAAACCCCTTCAAAGATATGATTCTTTCACAGGAAAAGTAAAGCATATTAGTGGGATATATATAGACTTTGGCTCTTGTGTGATATCTAAGAAATGTGATTATCACTAAACAATAATAACATTCTTTTGTAATTTACAGGCAACCATATAAAAAGTGATATCATATTAGCACATATTCAGAGAGTACATTAATAGCAATCTTCTTAAATCCCACATGGTAAGCATATGTAGAGCAAGTTAATCATCAAGACGATTGCTATCTCCATATCTGTAAGTCTTGGTTAATTATACACCAATTATTTGTTCATCCCTCGTTAGTGTGTAACTAATTGCTTACAAACCATGGGGCAATGCTTTACAAAAGAACCTGATTGTACTGTGCTACCTTAATTAATTTTGTTTCATTTCCATGAAACAGCTACAGAATTTAGAACTCTACTTAAGCAAAAGCAATAGAAATCACATCTGGGAGCTATACAACTCCATTCTTGGAATCGTCCAAAACATGCCAGCTTTACGTAGAACTAATCATCCTCTAAGCTGTTTTCTAGCAGGGTTACAGCAAGGAAAATAGAGTTTGAAGAATCCCATAACCTTTTTTGTGCCTCTCCAGTTCTATACATAGCCCCAATCATTTCCCCAATGACTGTATACGCCTGTAGTATGTGTATTACTTTTACACTAATATGCCCAGTAATATGATTATATCTTCTGTATGCTAATGTAAACATTGTTTATGATTTTTGTTACATGATCACAATATATCGCTGCAGTGTAACTCTTACTAGGCATTACTCACAGCTGCTGTATTCCTTGCCTCCCTGTAACTCTCTTAAAAAAAATTACACAGTAACATCTTTTCTTCTAATAGATTAGAATATCTTATAAAATGGGTAGGCTAAACCAGCTAATCAGATAGCAAGCTCACCATGCATGAAATATGTCCCACGCATGGGTAAAAAAAAGGACGGCAGTGAAAAGGCAAAAATCACTACGCTTTAGAATGTTGGCATTTGAAAATGCCGCCATTGTTTTTCCTCGCTACTGTTCCCCCGCACTTACCTTACAACAAACCAGATGGCATTTGAGAACGAAACAGTCTATACAGAAAGGCAGAGTCTGCAGTCAGCTACTGTCTCACCCTTCTTCAGTTTATTTTAAATTGCACTTGCACGGCCTACTTGGTCCGAGCTTTGCCATAGAAACACAGAAAACTGGCGAGTTCAGCTGCACACACACACACATGCAAGTACAGTCACTCTCACAGAGAGCTGGGATAGAGACCCTAGCACAGATCAGACTTAGCATGCCCATGTTTAAAACAGAACCCGACTGCTACTTATAGAACACCAGAACAAAAAACATTCTAAAATCTCGTCCACACAGAATGCATTTTGAAAGGTCTACAACCTTCAATCAGAGATTCTAGATAGATGAAATAACAACAGGTTATTCTATTCTCAGAGCACTGCAAAAAAAACGATGCCATTTCAGTTCCACTTTTCAAGCATTCACCGCACAGAGTTCACTGTTTCGCTCACTCATGCTTAACCCTGAAATTCCAACACTTTCACTTATCCTCCCACAAAACCAAACCGAACAGCAGTCCTCCATACACCAACAGTTTCATAACGTCACCAAAATCTACACTTCCTGAAACGTTTCTTTCACCTGCAGATTCATGGGAGGGGCTCATTTAAAAGAAAAGAAGGGTGTGGGGGGGAGAAGCTCCACAACTATAATAAGTCATTCTCAATTTGGCGGAAGGACTATTTTATCAAAATACTGACCTAAATATCCCTTTTACATATATAAAAACATGTTTTTTTAGGAGAAGTAAAAACGTTTTAAAAAAAGTAGCCCATTTTATAAGCACAATAAGACACTCCAGGTGTGTGCATGGAACAGATTACACGCCAGGGGCTAAAAGTACTCGGCCAAGGCCTTGTGCTTTATTATGCCCCTGGCCATGTGGTAAAATCTTTGTTCCATGCACACCCTGTCATGTCTTATTGCTTACTTAGCCAGTCAAATGCGTGCATCATCTTCCTTCTTCTGTTCTTCTAGTGCAGTGTGCCTAATACCATTTGGGAGGGATACTTTCCCTGCCTTATGAATGCAGAAATTTATTGTGGATACTGCCCACCTCGATACGGCCTGCTTAGAGGCAGGGTGTTCCTTTGACACCCCACTGTATGTGAAAAACTAGTGTCTGTTATTATTCTTAATGTCCCCTCTTCTAGACCTGTAGAAACTGAGGACTCTTCTGATTTCTAATGCATGAAGCTTTGCATCATCTCTCTTGGCATGTGGCCTTGGGAATTATACTGGCAAGGTAACAGTCTGATTCAAATGAAATCTGATACTACCTTTGGGAGGAACTGTACATTTGTTCATAATGCAACTTGTCCTTGTGGAAAATTAAGTATCAGGGATCAGTGTTGAGTGCTTGTAGTTCACCAACCACAAATAATATTTTCCAGGTGAGGTACTCTATATCATTAGTGGCCAAAGATTCAAATGAGTAAGTCATTAATTGAATGAAAACCAAGTTCAGGTCCCAAGCTGGTATAGGTTTCTTCACCATGGGGAGGATGATTTTTGAGAGATCTTTAAAGAATCACTTAAACACTGGAATTGCAAAAAAAAGGTCCAGATGAGGCCCTGGATCTAAATGCAGAAATAGCAGACAAATGCACCTTTAAAGATGCTGGCTTTATGCCCAAAAATTTGAAATGTAACACATGGCAAAGACATAGGAAGAGAGGCTGAAACATAGAAACATAGACATTGTCAGCAGATAAGGACCGCCTGGCCCATTTAGTCTGCCTGTTAGCCCTTATACTGGATTACTGCTTCCGACCCACCCACTGCTGTATCTCTATGGTTTCCCTATGCCTGTCATAAGCATGCTTGAATCCATCCACAGTGCTCGCTCCCACCATCTCCTGAGGCAGATCATTCCATTCATCCACCACCCTCTCTGTGAAGAAGAACTTCCTCACATTCACTCAACCTCCCACCTTCCAGTTTCATGTCATGCTCCGAGTCTCAATATATGAACACTACAGGCCAGAAGGGGGAAAGGGAACATGATAGAGACCTTTAAATATCTAAGGGCTATTAATAAAGTAGACAGTAGTGCCCTGTTCACATTAAGCAAGGGCAAGGTAACAAGAAGCTGTTGACGGAAACTGTGGGGGAAAGCTGCAGGAGAGACATGAGGAAGGTCTTCTTTACAGAAAGGATGGTGGTGATGTAGAATCCACTGCCAGAAGAAGTGGATAGGTGTGGGGTCCACAGCTGTCTTCAGTCAGAGGTGGGACAGGCCCAGGGAAATGGTCCAAACCAGAGGAGGGAGGGTGGATAGTCAAGGGAAAGAGATGAGTGGATTAGGGATGGGGTGTAAAAATACAGTCAAAGCTACTGATAGACTAGTTCGGATGCGGATACATGCAAGTACTGGGAAGAGTTGATGGGTCATTCTGTCTTTTGCAGCCGTTGACTTCTGCTTCTACAAACATAAACACATTAATCATGTTAGCTAACGCACATGATTTATGACAAGATAATAACTGGTGACCCCCTTTATCACTGATTATCAGTGTGATTAAATGCACAGTAACCGGGTATGACATCATACCTAGTTATTATGGTATTTAGTTTTTCCCGGGTTACACTTTCCCTTTCAACAGCAAGAAACTCGACTCACATGGATCTTCCTGGTTGTCTCTTTTTTTTATGCTTATGTCCCTGCACCAGTTGTTGTAAAAAAATAAAACATAAGCAACTGTGTGTTTATAAAGTTTTTTTACTCATCCCTGGTATGTGATGTCCACATAAACCTCTCCAGCTTTTCTCTCAAGGTTTATGGGTGATTACACACCTCTGGTGTGCAAAAAAACTTTATAACACACAGTTGCCTATGCATTATTCTCTATTTAATAGTGCCACTGAGGGATGCCTCTTATTGTACAAGAGATTTATCTCAAGGGCCACCTGCTGGCACTGTGGGTCAAACATCACACTCTCACACTGGCGACCCATGTTCATGAGTGGACTATGGAGCCAGCCAGGTAGCCTAAGAGGGGAGCCAAGGAGATGCTGCCATGCGATAACACTCCCAGCCACAGAGGAAAGGCACCAGGTTCCACTGCACTAGTGATCCCTGTGGTGAGCCAGTTAGCTTGGGACACAGAGACATCAGCGGCACTGTGTCCAGCTACAGAGAGTCACCATGGGACACAGAGACATCAGCAGCACTGTGTCCAGCTATAGAGAGTCACCATGGGACACAGAGACATCAGTGGCACTGTGTCCAGCCACAGGGATTCACCACCAGGCATGGAGACATGAATGGTTCTGCTGCAGCAACATGGAGTCCCTGTCAATCACTGGGGTATAAACGGCACCGCTGCAAGCTACAGGGAGTCCCAACCAGTCCTGGGCATGTATGTATCTGTGCATCTGTATATAACTGTACTATCAGATACTTTTTTGCACTATTTGGAAAGGTGAGCTGAGTACTGTAAATATGCCTAGCAGTCATAAATTTTAATGTTTACTGAGAGCCCAGGATCTGACCTCTTAATGTCACCTCCCCAGCCCAAAAATCAGGATCTTTCTCCCATTATTATAAATTAGTGATGTGTGTATGCACAGAATTTATTCATTAGACTGACAGGTGCAGTTGCACTCTCTGACCTTTGCAAAGAATGAGAGCCAGTGGAGGCAACACTTCCTAACAGATCAGTTTCCAGCTTGCAATATCTAAATCAGACTTCCACTATGGGAGCATTAATTTTAGTCAATCAGTGCAGATTAAGATTAATGACATTCACAGGTTTGCTGGTGAGTAAATAACAAGATGCAAAATGGATCTCTCAGACCATAGACGGAGATCAGCAAGGCTACTCTGCACACAAAGTTTAGTTGAGTCCACTGGCACTTGTTTTCTGTTTGAATGCATCATGGATGTTAAAAATGCTGGTCCATATGCCAAAGAGTGAGCAACTGACATACTTTGTTATGGACCTATAGCTTTTAAATGTTCTGCTTTTTCCCCCTTTTATTTATTTATTCATTTATTATTTCATTGTATTTTTTACCAGGCATGGCACACTAAGCTGTGATTGTTTTTTCCAGATGAATCCTGGGGAGTAAGCTATATGGACCTGTTTTATTGATGGGGAATATTAGTCATAACAGCAGGGAGGCTCCCCTACTCTTCTTTGTGCCATGGTATTTTTAGCTTTCGACTAGACAGAGACAAGAGAGCAGAAGGGGCATCAGATTAATGCCTCATCCAAAGAATGGCACCTCAACAGTGCAGTACCCAGAAACAATTCCTCTCTCCCCAGCTATATTTATTCTTGGAATTTTCCCAGAATATATTAGTCTAAGTTTACATCAGAAAATATTCAGTGGACATGCACCCTTAAGTGCAAAAAGATCTGTACTTAGATTATGGGAAACCAAGTTCCAACTCTAGGGGAATGGTACAGTCAAGTGGAGTTTGCATCTAATAACGAGAGAGTATATTACCTTTTGCAAGACAAGATTGATGTTTATCTTAAAATATGGTCCCCCTTTATAGAACTTTCTATCTAGGGAAGGGAAGGGAAAGGGAGCATTGTTCAACCAGGAGTAGCACACTAAGCTGAAGCTTGTTTCCAGATGCAACCTGGGAGCACAAGGAAGTTAAGTGACTTGCTTGGGATCACACAGTATACACCTAGGTGGCTGTGGGATTCAAACCCAGGTTTCCAGATCTGCAGCTCAGAGCCTTAACCCACTGCACTATACTGCCTCCTGGTCTAAGACTAGATCCTGTTACAAAATCTAAAGATATGGTATTATAAGCCAAAGTAATATGAAAGATAATGACTCATTGCTAGGAAAGAGTGATCATGGAGCCAAGTTTAGAAATTAAAGCTGTAAATATCTTATTCCTTTAAATGCACTACATAAACTGGTGCCATTAGATAGGGATTCCTTAATGCACTGCAATGCTGTTTTTCCTGTAAAAATATTATATATGTTTTGCATGAAGGTTCCATTAGCATATTTTATCTGTATGTAATTGTATTCTCTTTGGAAATCAAGTCAATAAAAACTTTATGATGGAAAAAAAAAACTGCAGTACCCCTTCTTACTGCCCTGGGGATCAAGGGGTGAACAACCTGGCCTTCACTATTTTTGTTGACATTTTTGAGTTCCTTGTCATGAGTGGAAAACGTATCTTGGTCCCACAGTGCATGCCCCATCAGCCACATTTAGCATCCCCTGCTGCTGAAGACCAAAAGGACATTCTCTTCTGGTAACCGCCCAAGTCCCCACAGCTGTCATTTCAAATGGACCAGGTGAGAGCTTCTGTTGGCAGCAACGACTGTAAAGCTGGTGGCTGGGCAGGGGGGTACAGAGCAAATTAAAAGCCCCATACAAGGAGAGGGCTTACATTTACTTTTGTTGCAAGTGGCAGAGGAAAAGTGCTTTCTGTACTGACATCAGCTTCATGCTCAAGCTTGTCAGATGGCTGCCTCCATCACACTGCCCCCCCAACCAATATTCCATGTTACCCTCCCCCCTCTGAAGCCACTACCGTCCAGAAGGTGGCCACCACATTGGTGCTTATCAATCTGGTAGTCAGGCAGGGATGCAGGTAATCATCAATGGATGAATGGATGGAATGCAGGAACAGCAGGAGTAAGTAAGGTTATGTTTCTGACCTCTTCTATTAAATCCTCTACTAGTTCAAGGCACCGCATCAGCGCTATTAATGACTGCCCAGGATGCGTAGCGTAGATGAACAATTGCACACCGTGAATGTCTGGGATTTATCTGCGCAATTGTGCTACAGGCTCCACACACAGGGCAAATAAATAAGGTGAAAGGGGAAGCCCTGATGGATGCCACATGAGAGAGGGAACCTGACACAGAGTGTCTAGTTTGCTTTCACTATGGCCTGGGGACAGAGTATAGGCATAGGTTCAACTGTAGAAATTTCTGGGAGAAGCTAAAGTGAGCTAAGGTATGGTGCAGAAAAAGCCATGAGACCCAATCAAATGTCTCTTGGAAGTCTAAATTTAATGTTAGGGTGGGAGCGCCGTTATGCCATGCTTCATCTAAAAGGAAACAGTTTGATATTATCTGCAGTCTGTCTAGAACGGATAAAGTTGGACTGGCCTGGGTCAATGATGAAAGGGAGAATATTATCCAAGCAACGTGCAATGATACTCGAGAACAATTTATAATCCAAGTTAAGTACTGAAATGGGAGGACAGGAATCCCAATTAGTAGAGTACTTGTCTGGTTTAAGAATCACCATGATAGTCACGTACCTCCAAGTGTCTGGACAAGTGGATGTTTTCAAAAATTCCTGGAAGGTGTGCAGCAGTAAGTCATGGAGGGAACTCATTGTGAACTTATACAATTCTGCACTGTAGCCAACTAGCCCCAGACTCTTGCCATTGTCAAGGATTTCATGTTGGATACTAGCTGCACTGGGGTGATGGGTGCGGAGAGGGCTGCCTGATGTTCTTCCATAAGTTGTGGAAGAGTTAGACCTTCCAGAAATCTCTGGATGGCATTCTCAAGTGATTGTGCCAGCAGAGAAAAAAGAGTTTGGTAATCAATGCAAGGACTTGCCAGGATCTCAGACATTCTGTAACAGACACAGCACAAAACAGGATCCTGGAGTTGTGTGATAGTGTATGCCATTCTTTGTTGGTGTAACCTACGTGACAACATTTTGGAGGCACAGGTCCCACCTTCATAATAATTTTGCTGAAGCCACAGTAGTGCCTGTACTGTTTTACATGTTAAAGTAGTCTGTATTTTCTCTTGGGTCAACTTTATTTGAGGCAAGAGTGATGCATCCCCCTGCATGTGAGCGACTTGTAAAAACCTCCCTGTGCTTGACTCTAATATAAGGTCAACCTAATCCATCTTGTCTTGGTGCCTACGTGACGTTCCAGCAATGGTAATAGTCACACCCTTCTTGACTGGGTACTTACCAACAGGCCAGACAGAATCTCTTCCGTGACCGTGCTACCGGAATCCATTAGTGACCATTCACCTGTCACCTGTGTCTGGGATGCCAGCGCCCCCTCCCATCCACCCAAAATCATCTCCATGTCTGACTTCTCTGCCCTCGACACCTCCGCTTTTCTAAGGGATCTTCAGCATGTTCACTGGTCCCCCATATTCATGACAAATAACATTGACTTGGCTGTGGAATACTTCACCAACTCTCTGCACTCCTTGCAGTCCAAGCACATTCCTTCCATCAGGCGCAGGGTACAGGGCCTGCCTACCAAATTGTTAACTAGCCCTCTTTTACGTATGCTTAAAGCACAGGACAAACTCTGGACCAGATGGAAAACCTCCTCCCTGCTCTCTGACTTCATCGCATATCACTCCCTTCGTAACTCTTGTAAGAAAGCACTACGGGCTGCCAAAAGCAATTACTATAGAGGCCTTCTTCACACCACCTCTAGTGACCCAAAAAGGTATTGGGCACAAATGAACCATATAATGGGATGCTCTATGTCCCAACCCCCCCCCCATGACTTTCTAATAAATAATGTCTCCTGTAATAACCCTAATACCATAACTAATGCTTTCAGTTCACTCTTTACTGCCCTCTCTGGTTTTGATACTGACGGTCTCCCCCTCACCACACCTCCCCCCATCACATCCTTCCCTGATTCTCCACCCGGTCTCCAGGCTGGATGTCCTATGAGCTCTTAACATGATGTCTCCCCACAGCAGCACAGGCCCTGATGGACTGGAACCCAGAATTCTTAAATTAGGCATGTCTCTTCTTGCCACCCCCATCATGCGATTGTTCAACCTCTCTATTAGATCAGGTACTGTGCCCCTTTCCTGGAAAAATTCCAGGGTTATCCCAGTCTTCAAAAAGGGTGATCCAAAAAAACCTAACAAACTACCATCCTATTGTGCTCCTGCTGACCCTCAAACTCCTGGAGAAGCTTATCCATCACCAGGTGTCTAACTTCATTGCCAACTTTAACCTGCAATCTCCTGCTCAGCATGGTTTTAGGCCAACCCACAGCACCACGACGGCGCTAGTGCAATTCACCAGTGACATCAAATCTGCTATGGACCAAGGCCAGCTTACTGGGGCTGTTTTTTATTGACATGTCAAAGGCGTTTGACTCGGTTAACCACAACCTGCTCCTACATCAACTAGGCTCTACTGGCACCTCCCAATCCACACTTGCCTGGTTTTCCAGCTATCTATGGAGCCGCTCCCAGTCTGTCTCCTGTCATAAAGTTATCTCTGCCCCTGTCCTGCTTCGTTCGGGCGTCCCACAAGGTTCCATACTTGGGCGCCTGCTCTTTTCTTTGTTCATCAATAACCTACCTTCTGTGCCCTCCCACAGTCTCTCCTTACTCTAAGCTGATGACTTGGTTCTCTATGTTTCCTCCAGCTCTATTCATGAAATTAACTCCCACCTCTTCTCTGATCTTCAACGTATCCAAACTTGGCTTACATTCCCACCACCTGATGCTAAATGATGCCAAGACCCAGGCTATGTTCTTTGGGTCACAAAGGAAATTGGTCACTTCAGCTCCATCTCTCCAGGTTTCTTGTCTTGATGGCTCCCTTGTGGAAGTAACTCAGTCCTTCAAATACCTAGGGGTCATGCTGGATCCATCTCTTAACTTCTCTCTGCATGTCAAAGCTGTCTGCAAATCAGTCAGTGCTAAAACTGAACTGGCTTACTGAGTCCATCAGTTTCTGACCCCTGACGCCAGGATCTCTGTCGCCCAAGGTCTTCTCCTCCCTGGACTCTGCTATGCTCTGCCTGTCTTCGCTCTGGCACAGGCAAGCATCTTGCAAATGTGGGATGTTGCCTACAACAGTGTCTGTAGATTTGCACTATCTGCTCCTTGTCTTAAGCACCACTGTACTCTCTACTCTGACCTCCACTGGTTGTCTCCTTCCTCGCGTCGGACTTATTCATTAGGTTTTCTGACTGACAACATTATTCGTTCTTCTATCCCCTCCACACTTGTTGCTATGCTCACCCCCATGGACTGCCCTCGTTCCCTCTGTTCCATGTCTTTAACTCTGTTATCTGTCCCAAAATGCGCTACTAGGATGGGTGAACTTGCTTTCTCCTTCTATGCAACCAAATTTTGGAACTCTCTCCCACTTGATCTTAGGCACACCAAATCCCACCCCACTTTCAAGAAAGGCCTCTCCAATTACCTCGCCTCCCTTGACATTTGCAAATGTTTATAGCTTCATGAGTCGTGCAAATCTACCATTGTCCTTAAATTTCCCTGTGGCCTCTTGCTTCCTCCCATCCCCACTCTTCCTCAGCTGCAGCTATGCACCTTGTTCCCTGTCTCTGCCTGGGAATTGTCTCCTTGCTGAATTACCAACAGCACTGTCATGTTTTGTACATTATTAACCATAAATTGTGCCTTTTTGTCTGTTTTGTTCCTATTATACTGTGTGATATGTACTTCCTCTATGTACCATGTAACTTGCACCTCTGTATAACTGTTTGGAATCTCCTGTTGTACAACACTGTATATGTATTTGTTTTTACCTGTTCCTTGATTTGTACTCTCCTGGGTCGTGCCTGAAAATAGGGAGTTCTGTCTAGTGCACTTACCCGGTTACCAAAAGCAAATAATAAATAAAAGCCTTTGGTTGCCCCTTTTCTTTCTTTTTTCAAGCAGCAAAAAGCAAATATATTCCCATGCAATACAGTTTTAACTATATCCCATAGGTAGCTGCTAGTAGAAAAAGCCTATAACTGTCTAAGATAATCTGCAGGATGCAGTTCTTCAGAGAGGGTCTGGAACTCTGGGTCTTGTAGCAGTGAAGGATTGAATCACCACAATATGTGTTTCCTCCACAAGGGGGTAGTGAGTGAGACAGAGATAGGAGCATGGTCTTACAGATGAATGAGGTCCATCCTGGCCTCCCCCACCCATTCTTTGTCCTCCACAGAAATAAATAATACTCTAGCCTCAAATACCTGTGATGAAAATTGAAAAAAAGGAAGAAAGGTGTTCTCGAGGGTGATCCAGGTGCCAAACATCCACGAGGCCAGTCTCTTTGAAAAGACAATGCAGATGCCTTTGGACTGTGGACAAGGGTGGGGGTGTTGGGGTGCTCGAATCAAAAGAGAGATTAGAAAGAAAATTAAAGTCCCTTCCTAATAGGAGTGCCCCTGATTATTTCTCTAATATAATATCCGTAAGGGTTTGAATCAATGAGGTGTCACTGCCTGAGGGGAACATGCATGCTGTCCACAGTTAGAGGTGTACCTCCAGTGGAGCCCCAGGCCAGTGCCAATCTCCCTTCCTTAGCAGCATAGGTAGAATCTATCCAGAACTCAGAGTGTTTTGGCATCAGAATCATCATCCCCCTTCTATGTCCGTTGTTATATTTATTGTATAATTTGTTCGACACCAAATTTCAACAATTTATGATGTTCCATGCCATCTAAATGTATCTCTTGCAAAAAAATCAAGTGAGGCCATTTTTTTCTTCAGGGTCTGTAAGATATTTGCCCTTTTCACCAGATTTGATAGTTCATTCTCATTCTGTGAGACTACTGTGAATGATGCCATTTGAAACATCAATGGGTCTGGGCCAACCACGCCCCCCCCCCCTCCAGTTTTCCTGCTTAAAGTCAGCATCATGATACTAGAAAAAAAAAACATATTAAGCATGCACAGTATTAAAGCCATCCCCAATCTCAGGACATGACAGAGAGAGAGAGAGAGAGAGAGAGAGAGAGAGAGAGATCTCCCAGACTTCCCAGACTTCCCAGTCATTGTGGTATAGAAAAGGGAAAAGTAATAAGGAAGGGGGGGCAACTGGCCCCCCCATCTACTAACTTCTGTCTCCACTTTAGCCCGAGATTAACCAGAATTCAGGCAATAACATATAGCCAACAGGGCTGAATGTTCCTTGGATGAGGGCTCTGATCTAGGGGCTCGGACTGTCCAAGTCGGCCAGCGAAGCTCACCTGTTATCAAGGTACCAAAACTGCTGTGGTCCAGGGGTGTCTCCAAGAATGGCCCATGGTCTGTAGGGTCAGGGGAAAACAATCTGTGACTTTCAAGGCATTGGAGGGTAATCATACCACTTCTTGTGGTGTGCTAACTGGCACACCAGGGAGAAGACCAGAAGAAACAAGTCTCTGGGCTCCCATGGGGCCCTGAATGGTCCCCAAAAGGGATAAAGGGATGGTGAGTAGGGAAAGGTATATTAGGGCCAGGTGAAGATAGTTTGGTATGTAGAGGAAATGGGAGACATTGTCTCCTGAACGTGTGGCGTGCATCAGTGGCAGCCTTCCAGTACCTCCCTATTAAGCCCCTTATACAAGAATGAGGAAAAAATAATAACCAACAGTTTCCACCTAACAGTTTGTTCAATAGTATGCAGGGGAAAGACAATATTTCTGGCCCCCACCCCCAGCCAAGTGCACTCTTAACTTCTCGGAGTAGTTCAGTTCCTTTCAGCCGAAGATCCATTTCTGCCATGGTCCCAGCATAACTGAAAAAGAGTCAGCACAGAATCTGCCCCTAAAATGCCTAGTTGACTGAAGCAGAGATGAAACCTAGGATAGCCTACTGGTGTGACATTGTAAGTCCATAACAAAATAGTCCTTGCAATAAATTCAGAATCGCACATCCCCCCATAATGCAAATTACTATGAAATGTTTGGCTGCTTCGGCTTTAGGCAAGAATGCATGGTGCCAAAGGGCCGCTCACGCAATCTGCAAAGGGTGCAAACGGAAGACACAGACAAGTGTTTCATCCTACCCAGGACTCATCAGTGTGCCTCGTCTGTATCACACCCCAGGGAAAAAGAACCAGAGCCCTAAGTTGGTCTTATGGATTTGGGCCATGTTGAGCCTGAAAAAAAACCAAAAAACAAGCTAAAAGACAAAAAAAAACTCAGTGCAGAAGCACTGAGGCAAGGGTTACCCCAAAGGGCATAGTCTACAGGACCCGGAAGGCAGGAACCCTGCCAACTCTGTTTAAGTCTTTCATGGGCCGTGGACCAAGTTTCAACTCACGCTCCTCACAAGACTTACACCTTTTAAAAGTGCCATTTGCGCACACCAGCATACAGTTGCCCATTCTGCAGAATCCACCTGGAATGAAATACCCCCTCACATCAGGTATCTGCCTACTTACAATGCTTTTTCTACAGCACTATCAGTCCATCTGGCTGAACTCTCCAAATGTGAATGTTTTTAATGCTTTGTACCAATTTATTGCGATGTTTAATTGACATTGAACTTTATTGTCCCTATCTGTTATTGTCCTGTTGCACCAAATTGTCTGTTATTTTAATTGACGTGGCACATTATAGTCCCTATTTATTCCCATTTTTTGTTGAACTCTCTCTATATGACCTTGGGTCATATCTGTAAATGGAATTGTACTCCAGTGTACTTACCCGAATAACAAAATAAAAATGAAATGAAATCCGAGCTCCGTTGCCCATGGTCCAGTGCACCAGGAATAAAGCTAGGCTGTCAGCCCATGCTCAGGATATTACCACAGGTACCCTGAACAACTCAGCTATCTTGCCTTGGGCCCAATTATGTAACATCAAGGGGCGCTGGAGTCCCTGATGTCCCCCTCGCACACTCCAGCCCTTCCCCGGCAGTCTTCCAAGCATGTCATAGGGTCACCACTCTACAGGGTTCTAAAGAGATACAGGGGCACTGGATCCAGGGGCAATCAATGCCAGCATTTTCCAGAAGCAGCTGCCTCAGCCCCTCAAAGGACCCCTTAGTGGCCCACAAGATCACCCCATCTACCTCCCCAGGTCTCAGTACCTGTCAACCAAGAAAGTGTACCTCCATACAGTCTCTGAGGGTCAGTCAGGTAGCTGAACTTGCATGGTGAACAGGTGATCAATTATGACTGCCATTGCAGCCACCAAATGTTGTCGTTCTGCTTCCAGAATTAGATGCTGCCATGAAGTTGTGAAAGTCGTGCGGCCTGGCTCCTCCAAGGATTTCAATGGCCCTTCCAGACCGCTGTCCTTCATGTCCTGCCACAATGTTTCATCTTGATTCAGAAACATATGGCATTATGAATTTCTGGTTAAGAGTTGAGTTTACAGCACCTTTTCCACGTGGGATGAATGTGAGAAGGAACAATTCTGAGGAGTAAAATGAGGCACACCCCTTACCCCAGTATGGAGCAGTTGAGATGTATAGCCATGGGGAGAGGGGTGGGATTGGAAAGAACAGGTGAAAACAGAATACAAAATGAAAACAGTTTTAATAAAAGACAGAGAACATAGCATAAATCCCTAAATTTCTCCTCATGTTTGAATTTCACACTTTCTCTGGGTTCTGATTCTACTCCTCTCAGAGAAACTGACTGGCATTTTCATGGCAACAGCACTGCCCTTGTACTGCCATGTATGGTCAATGGTAGTGCCAAGTTTTGGACTGCAGATTTCAGGATTTCAGATTTCAAAAGAAGAGTGGCTCAACTACAACATAGGTGAAAGTAGCAGATCCACTAACCCCCTGCTTCACTTAAAGCAGTGTTCTACGTATCCCTGTTCTCAGAGGCATCACAGATAGTCATGTTGGCTTTTGGAACAGGAAAGGGAGACAATACCCTTATTACATTTATTACATGTTATTTTTTAACAGCACCAGTTTCATGTTGCCAAAAAATCTGTCAAGACCTGCCTATTGTTCTACTAATGGGATATTCTGAATAAAATCCCATTAGTAGTTTGGCTGGGTAGAAAATTCTGTATTTAAAAAATACTGGAGATTAAAAGTGGGAATGGGGGAAGCACAACGTCAACTGAAAAATGATTATATCTTTTTAATAAAAGTTCTGCTGAAAAAAGTACCCCCTCCTTTGAACTGTATGGAGAACACAAAGGCTTGACTGTTTGGGGTGCTGACCCTTGCAGTGCTTCAAGACGCCAGCATTAGGGTGCCAAGTCATTAGAGACCATAAACAAAATCCGCTGCCCTCTCCCCGAGGTTTGTCCCCCCTGGAGTTGGAATCTATAGTTGGGGGGCGTGGGGGGCACCGCATGCAAAAACAGTGGTCGGCGCCCTAACACTGGCTTATTCTGAGGGTGGAACTGAGTGCAGGCAGTACTTAGGAGTTAGGGGCTGTGCCTCTCTCACTCCTGTTTAGGATCTGTGGTATGTTTAAATACAGAACTTTCTGCAGGGTCAGACTTCTAAAGCGACTTTAGTTGGGACAATAGGTACAGTATCTCCTGAAGGATTTTTATTTTGGGGGGGATAATGATACTCCCTACAGGCATCTATTATAGGTTTCAGCAGCCCCTCTGATACTAGGGTTGAGAAGGTAGGTCTATGTTAAAACCTGAGTTTTGCATTGTAATACAATGCTTGTCCCTGGGTGGAATAACCTGAAATTTGGGATGTGCCTTTTGGTGCCAGGATTTCTGGATCCTGAAAATTTGGTAATAATTGGATCAGCAGTTTAACAGTTCTGGAGGGTTAAACACATGGACATACCCTTTTAAAGACTTTTTTGTGCTCACTTATAGAGCAAAAATGACTGTGGGTTCAAAACAGAAATTATCAGGTTAGTTAGAGTTTGGCTCAAAAAGAACTATGCACCAACGTGCCCGACGTTTTACCCTTAAAAGGGCTTCCTCAGGGAAGTGCATGGACTGCTTTTAGTAATTGCTTGTTTGTGTTTTTGAATATGATTTCAGCTTTATAACAAGCTACAGTACTTTGTCTCAATGATTCAGCTTTCTATTCTGTAACAGGAGCAGCACTTCCTGCCTGCACCTTCTGACGTTCCTAAGTACTGAAGTGCCGCTGCTGCTGCTGCTGTCACAGAATCGAATGCTGAATCATTGAAACAAGGTACTGTAGCTTGTTATGAAGCTGAAATCATATTCAAAAACACAGATGATCGATTACCAAAAGCAGATTGTGTATGTCCCTGATGAAGCCCCTTTAAGGAAGAAACGCCGGGCATGCCAGTGCAAGGTCCTTTTTGAGATGAACACATGAAAATAAAGAACTGAAGGGACAAAAATAACTATTTGGAGTTTGTCTGATTTGTTGTAGCTATTCCACGTGGACAAAGAGTGCCTTAATCAGCCACCGACGTAAACCAAGGAGGATTAGTAAACCCATCCGAGGGCGTCCATAAAGGAACCTTCTGTTACGTAGTTAGAGTTTGGCCCATGGATGATTATTTGATAGGTGACTTTTCTTTTTTTCTTTATAAATTTGTACTGATCATTTAAGAAGCAAAACAAAGATACATCAATGCAAAATAAGACATGTTGTATATAACAATATTAACAAAACAAAAAAAACTAAAATAAAGATCCTGGACTTCAGAAGGGTCAATTTTAAGAACATTGGAGAATGCCTCAGGGACACCCTAGCAGGGACAGAGAAGCTGAGGGAGTCAAGTACCAGTGGGAAAAAATAAAGGAGGACCGTGGGAAGGCAATAAACCTCTGTGTGAGGCAGGTCAAAAAGGGAAAGAGAAAAAAGAGACTGCTATGGTTCTCTAAAGAAGTAGCAGAGAAAGTAAGGGCAAATAAGCTAGAATTTCAAAGGTACAAGATGACACAGAAGGAGAAGAATAGGGAAAGATATCAGGAGAAACAAAAGGAGGCAGGGGAAAGCACAAATGGAGGAGAATATTGCAAAGTCAGTAAAAAAGGGGGGATAAAACATTCTTTAAGTATATAAGCCAAAAAAGGAAGAACAAAGGAGGGATAGTAAGGCTAAATGGGGAAGGAGGGGTCTGTGAAGAAGAGGACCAGAAAAAAAGCAGACATATTGAAAAAAATACTTTTGTTCAGTATTTATGGAGGTAGGGGTAGGGGTAGGTGGCAGGACACATATAAGGGAGAAGGGCTTTAAAAGAAGGGAGGTAGACACTAGTCCTTTTACAGAGGAGAGTGTTCTCAAGGAACTAGGACAATTAAAAGTGGGCAAGACAATGGGGCATGATGGAGTACACCCTAGCATACTGAGGGAGTTCAAGGAGGTGCTGGCTGCACCTCTGACAGCACTGTTCAACCTATCACTAGATATGGAGGGAGTTTCAGGGCACTGGAGGAGGGCAGATGTGGTTTCACTTCACAAATGTTATAATAGTGGGTGCACAGGAAATTACAGACCTGTCAGCCTGACTTCAGTGGTGGAGAAAGTAATGGAATCACTGCTGAAGGAAAGGATTGGGGAATACTTTATGACCAGTGGATTTACAGGATCTGAGGCAGCATGGTTTCACAGAGCGAGATCTTGCCAGATGAATCTGATCAAATTCTTTGACTTGGAGACCAGGGAAGTGGATCAGGGCAGAGTGGTAGATGTGGCCTAACCTGGATTTCAGTAAGGCCTTCGACACGGTTCCACACAGAAGACTGGTGAGCAAGCTGGGCAGCCTAGGAGTGGGTCCAAAAGTAGCAAAATAGGCAAGACTTTAGCTAAGTAATAGAAATCAGAGGGTAGTGGTAAATAGTGTTCACTCTGAAGAACGCATGGTGACCAGCAGGGTGCCACAGGGGTTAATACTAGGCCCAATCCTTTCAATGTCTTTATTAGTGACATTGCAGGAGGGCTGGAAGGGAAAGTATGCCTGTTCACGGATGACACAAAAATCTGTAAAAGAGTGGACACATGGGGGATGGTGGAAAAAATCAGAGACGATCTGAAAAAGCTGGAAGTCTTTTCATTGGCAAGCATTTAAACTAGCAAAGGGGGGAGGCACTGGAAAGGAGCAGGGAAATCCTAGCCCTCCCACTCACAAAAAAATCAGGGCAGTAAGTGAGGTAAACACCAAGACAAAGACATTGATAGGGAGAAGGGCAGGGGTAAATGGAGAAAACAACAAAGGCAACAAGGACAGGGATGGGGCAAAAAGAGGTAAGGCCATCAAGAAATAGAGGGTAATGAGTACCAATGCCTGTAGTCTGGGCAACAAGCTCCTTGAACTGGTGGCCTTGATGGAAGAGGGATGCCTGGATATTGTGGCAGTCACAGAAACATGGTACACAGAGAACCATGACTGGAATATTAACGTACCACGGTACACAACCTACAGGAGAGACAGGGAGGGTAGGCGAGGGGGAGGAGTAGCTCTCTATGTAAGGGAAGAGATAAAAGCAACAGAACAAAAAAGTAAACCGGGAGGAGAGGAGGCATTGTGGGTCGCCTTAGAGACTGGAAATGGTGCCACAATCTGTACAGGGGTTGTATACAGAACCCCCTTTCAGGGGGAAGGAATGAACAAGGATATGATAGAAGGCATCCTTAGGATGGCAGAGAAAGGGGAGATACTGTTGATGGGGGACCTGAATATGCCAGATGTTAACTGGAGCACCTTTGCTGCAGCCACATCCAAAAGCAGGGCCATTCTCGATGCCCTACAGGGGGCATGCCTCAGACAGCTGGTGTTGGAACCCACTCAGGAGGGAGTAATCTTAGACCTCATACTCTCAAATGGGGACAGTGAGAGGATCTCAGATCTAGAAGTGGGTAGTCATCTGGGAACAAGTGACCATCAAACAGTGTGGTTCACAATAAACTCAGCTGCAGAGTCAAGCCATACAAAAGTGAGGGTACTGGACTTCAGGCTGACTTTGGCAAGATGGGAGAGTGCCTTAGAAAAGCACTAGCAAACAGGCAAGAAGGAGGGGTGGAGCAACAATGGGGAAATATCAAAACTGCCATCACAGAGGCAACAAGCCTTTGTGTGAAGCAAATAAACAAATCAAAGAGAAAGAAAAAGCCACTATGGTTCTCAAAAGAGGTGGCGGTGAAGGTTAGGGAGAAAAAGATAGCATTTAGGAAGTATAAGGAAACACTGAAGGAGCAGGACAGAGAACTGTACCAGTTAAGGTAGAAGGAAGCAGGGAAGGCAGTCAGAATAGCAAAGGCCCAAACTGAGGAAAAGATAGCCAACTTGTTTAAGAAGGGGGATAATACCTTTTATAGGTACATTAGGGAGTGTAGAAAGACAAAGGGAGGGATAGTGGGGCTGAATAGAATGAACGGTGGGTGGGCAAAGAGGAAAAGTGAAAAGCAGGGGTACTGAATGAATACTTCTGCTCAGTATTCACAAAAGAGGAGGGGGGGAGATACCTAATCCAATTAACAGAAGCACTCTGTATAGGGGGGTCAATCCCAGTCCTTTCACAGAAGAAAGGGTTCTGAAAGAACTCCTAAAACTAAAGGTGGACAAAGCAATGGGGCCTGATGGGATTCACCCCAGAATTCTAAAAGAAATAAGGGGAGAACTAGTGACACCACTGACTACCCTTTTTAACAAATCATGGGAGGATGGTGTGGTGCCTGAAGACTGGAGGAGGGCGGATGTGATTCCCCTTCACAAAAGTGGGAGCAAGAAAGCAAGACAGAGGCAGGAAACTACAGACCTGTCAGTTTGACCTCTGTGGTAGGGAAAGTGATGGAATCACCTCTGAAAGAAAGAAAGAATTGTTGAGTACCTAGAGGCCAGTGGGGCACAGGACCTAAGGCAGCATGGGTTCACAGCAGGAAGGTCATATCAGACGAATCTAATTGATTTATTTGACTGGGTGACCAAAGCAGTAGACCAGGGAGGGGCTATGTACATGGCCTACCTAGACTTTAGCAAGGCATTTGACACAGTCCCACAAAAAAGATTAACAAACAAATTAGCCAGCCTGGGAGTGGGTCCCAGGGTGGTAGCCTGGGTAAAACATTGGCTGGACAACAGGACACAGAAGATAATAGTAAATGGAGTCCACTTTGAAGAAAGGGGGGTTACTAGTGGGGTACCACAGCGTTCAGTACTTGGTCCAGTCCTTTTTAATGTCTTTATAAGTGGCATTGCAGAGAGACTGGAAGGAAATGTATGCCTCTTTGCAGATAACACATAGATCTGCAACAGGGTTGATACAAACAGAGGCGTGGAAAGGATGAGAAGGGACTTGGCAAGGTTGGAGGAATGGTCAGAAGCATGGCAGCTTGGATTCAATGCAAAGAAGTGCAAAATAATGCACCTGGGAAACAAAAACCCAGGAGAAGAGTACACAATAAGAGGGGAGGTAGTAACAACAACAAAAATGGAAAGGGACCTGAGTGTAATCAGATGACCTTAACGTTGGCAAGCAATGTGAGAAGGCAGTTGAGAGAGCAAGAGGTTACTGGGATGTATACGTTGAGGCATCACCAGCAGAAAACAGGAAGTTGTTATCTCTGTGTACAGACAGTTGGTGAGACCCCATCTGGAGTACTGCGTCCAGTTCTGGAGACCCCATCTCCACAAGGACATAGACAGGATGGAGGCAGTCCAGAGGAGGGCAATTAAAATGGTGCAGGGTTTGCAAGAGAAGCCATATGAGGAGAGACTAAAGGAGCTTAATATGTATACCCTTGAGGAAAGGAGAGAGAGAGGGGACATGATAGAAGCTTTTAAGTACCTCAGTGGAATCAACAAAGTCCAAAAGGATTGCATCTTTCAGAAAAAGAGATATGCAAGAACAAGGGTACACAATTTGAAGATAGAGGGGGACAGCTCAGGGGCAATGTGAGGTAGTATTTTTTCACAGAGAGGGTGGTGGATGCATGGAACAGCCTTCCTGAGGAGGTTGTGGGGTCTAAAACTGTGGGAGAATTCAAGAATGCATGGGACAGACATAAGGCAATTCTTGTGGGGGGGTAGGCAGAAATAGGCTGTTGATTAACTAGGATCTGTAGCTTATCCAGTAGGTAGGGAAATGGGTAGACTAGGAGGGCCAAGCGGTCCTTTTCTGCCATCAAAGTCTATGTTTCTATGTTTCTATGTCAAGGGTTTGGTAACTGGGTTTCAATGCCAAAAAATGCATAATCATGCACCTGGGGCACAGAAACCCAGGGCAATGTACCAGTTGGGGAGGGAGGTACTGGCAACCACAAAACAGGAAAGGGACCCGGGGGTAATCATTTTTGATGACATGAAGGTAGCAAAGCAATGTGATAAGGCAGTGAGGAAAGCCAGAAAGATGCTGGGGTGCATAGGAAGGGGTATCAGCAGCAGAAAGAGGGAGGTAGTGTTACCCCTGTATAGATTGTTGGTGAGGCCCCACCTTGAGTACTGTGTCCAGTACTGGAGGTCCCATCTCCAGAAGGACATAGATCATGTGGAGATGGTACAGAGGAGGGAAACCAAAATGGTACAGGGCCTGAATCAAAAGCCCTGTGAGGAAAGACTTGGGGAATTAAATATGTACTCTCTAGAGGAAAGGCGGGAAAGGGGGGACATGCTAGAAATGTTCAAATACCTCACAGGTATTAGTAAGGTACAAGAGGGTAGCATTTTACATAGAAAAGATGCTCAAGCACAATGAGTCACTCCATGAAGCTGGGGGGCTGAGACTCAGAGGGGATGTGAGGAAATACTTCTTTACTGACAGGGTGGTGGATGCCTGGAACAGCCTCCCAACAGAGGTGGTGGGTGCTGAAATGGTAACAGGGTTCAAGAATGCATGGGATAGACACAAAGAGACCTTAATGATAAGGTAAGGGGAGGAAAAGATTGGAGATTGAGTAGGGTCTACGGTGGCACAGTAGGTAGGGGAAAATAGGGCAGACTAAGTGGGCCAAGAGGCACTTATCTGCTGACAACTTCTATGTTTCTCTGTAAAACTGAAAGAGCATTCTACTAAAGCCTTAACTAATAACAAACTAAAATTTAATATACTATGTATTAAGAAACTATATACAAATAAATAAATAAAACATATTTTATATATTTCTATTCAATTAACCCCTCTCTCTCTCTGACACAGATAACAAGTCTTAGTAAATAGATTATCAACAATTTTCATTGAATTATGACTCTTTTTTCCAACAACATAAGAAAAGGATTCCATATATTTTTTTAAAGTTCTCCTTTATCTTGATTCAGGTAACTGATTTTTTCATTCACTACCAGTTTCCCCATGAAAGAGATCCGTTCATCTAGAGAAGGGATTTCTGTGTCTTTCCATTTGGCTTACACTAGTCTTTTAAGGCACAGAGAGGCAGTTAAGATCCAGTATTTCTGCTCCATCTCCAGTTGAAATAGACTAGTTGTATCACCCAAAATAAATATTTTTGGGTTCAGGGGAATATCAAAGTTGACAACCAGTAAACAAATTCTGCATACCATAAGCCATATATTAAGGAGTTTAGGGCAGTTCCATAACATATGCATTAAAGAAGCATGTCTGTGCATACATTTCCAACAGTTGCCCTCTGGAAGCTTGCCCATCTTTTCCAATCTACCTGGTGTGTAATAACAACAGTGTAGGATTTTGTATTGCGTAAGCCTACCTTTCACCTCTTTATTAGATTTATAGGCATTATTCCACATTTTTGTCCATAAATTTAAGGAAATCTTATAGTCTAGGGCCCCAGTTCTAGTACAGTTACGCCTGGCATAACAGCAATTGCACCAAGTAGAATGGTGCATGTAGCAACTTACGTCAGCAGTTGCAACATGCGCAGTTCTACAATGCAGCCTGCAACATGGTGCAGGCCACATGCGCCGAACAGCAGTTACACCAGCAGTTGCGCCATAAACCCTCTGCGACATTGTACTAGGGGGTTTACGGCAGCTGTTGCACCCCATTCCAGAAGGGCAGCAACAAAGTCCCCAATGTCGGGATTCTACAAGAACCCCTGGAGGAGAACCAGCAATGTAAGTTACACCAGCTTTTAGCTGGTGTAACTTATGGACACCAGGAGTCCCGTGGAGCCCACCTACAGTCCAGCAGTCATGCCACGGTTGGCCACCCCATGTCCAGCATACCCCAGTAGATTGCCCCCCACCCCGATGTGTCCATAATGTGCCCGCGTGCACACTAACTGCCCCTAGTGATCCAGTAAGAGCCCTGCAGGTCTGCCCACACCAACTGCCCCCCGAATCCCCCATTGTGAAATGTCCCGCAGGGTGGCACTGACATCTCCCAGCCATACCCTGACCCCAAGTCACCACCGCAAATGTGGCACACACCCAGACAATCCCTGGTAGTCTAGTGGCCCCCACCACCCCACCCAGCCATGCCAGTCCACCCAGCACCCCCCCACTTGTCCCCAGCCAGTGACTGGCACAGCCCACCTCTCACCTCCATGGCCAGCCACCCTGAGTGCATTTTCACTGTAGTGCTCCTACAGAACTCAGTCGGTGGCTGGCCATGGAGGTGAGAGATGAGCTGGTGCCAGTCGCCGGGCTGGGGATGGGTGGGGAAGTGCTGGGTGGACTGCACAGCTGGGTGGGGGGCCACTAGACTACCAGGGGATTGGCTGGGTGTGTGCCACATTGCAGTGGCAATTTGGAGTCGGGGCATGGGTGGGGGATGACAGTACACGCCCTGGGGGCATTTAGCCAATAGGGATCTGGGGAGCAGTTGGTGTGGGCAGCCCTGTGGGCTCTTGCTAATCACTTTGGGGCAGTGTGTGGGGGCAGCCCTGTGGGGCTCTACCTGATCCCTTCGGGGTGTTGGGAACTTAGGGGCGAGTTGGTGGGTAGCCCTGTGGGGCTCTTGCTGATCACTTTGGGAGCAGCTGGTGTGGGCAGCCCTGCAGGGCTCTTACTGATAACTTCAGGGGCAGTTGGTGTGGGCAGCCCTGCAGGGCTCTTACTGATCACTTCAGGGGGCTGGGGGTGTGGGCAGCCCTGCAGCGCATATATTGGATACTTTGGGGGGCTGGGGGTGTGGGCAGCCCTATGGGGCACCTAATGTGGCTTGCTGGGTAGGGGGTGCACTTGCGACCTGCGGTTGTGGCTTGCGACATGCTCGTCAGGTACGCCCTCTGTTCGGCATACCTGGCCGCATGTTACAAGTCACAGGACTTAGCTGCAGAGACCCTGCTCCTTCTAGAATAGGGCGCAGGGTCAATGTTGCAGTTGCAGTTGGCACAAGTCATGTTTGGCAGCGTCTTGTGCCAACCTTCTAGAACTGGACCCAAGGTCTCTTTCCCATTTAACTTTAATTTGAGTAGTGACACTTCTGTTATCAGTGAGAACCATTCTATATATTCCTCCAGCACTTCCTTTACCTAAAGACAACTATAGAATAGATTCCCGGACAATAGATAAATGAATTGTGTAGTTTGGTTCTATCAGTGGATGTAAAGCTTCCCTCACCTGGAAGAAATTATGAAATTGTGAGATTGGCATATCGAATTTAAGTTTCATGTCTGCATATGAGTACAGAGTTCCTGCCCTTGGCTCTATCAGATCTTTAAAATTCTTATATTCCTGCTTTTCCAGTATTTATTATCAAAGGTACACTTCTCAAATTTACCTCTTGAGTTGTTCCATAATGGAGTATATTTGAGTGGGGGCTCAACAAGACCTGTAAAATGAGAAATTGACTTAAGTACCATAACAATGCCCAATACAGTTGGATGAGTGGCCAAAGGACCATGAAGAGGATTGAATAACGATTGTAGTAGGGATATTGGCTTTAAAAGTTCCTCCTTTTATGATACCCATAAAGGAGAATTTTTATCAACATGTAACCAGTTATGCATATGCTTAGCTATGAAGGCAATATGATATTTTTAAAGTTAGGGAGTCCCAGTCCACCAGATTTTCTATGAGCGTGCAGTTTTGCCAAACTTAACCTAGGAGGTTTGTTGTCATACAAATATAACCTAACCAATTTATCAATCCTATTAAACCATACGGTGTCAATTTTTATAGGTAGACTGTTAAGTATAAATGATATTTTAGGAGCTGAAATAAGTTTAAAAAAATATTGTTTCCCCATAAGTACTAATTTAACTTCACCCATTTAATTAAATCTAAATGTATCTTTTCAATAAAGAGGCTCAAAATTAATTGCATCCATCTGTTGAAAGTAACTTGTAATTTTTAATTCCCAAATAAGAGATTACCTTAGGTGCCCATCTCTTTTTATACTTGCTTTATTGATGATCCAGCACAGAAATATATCAATCTTCTTTCATACATCCAATACTATATATGTGTTACAGGATTATCACAATTTTAAGAGAAAATAAAAATGAGAAGATATTAAAAAGTGACACTCATTCATATCTCTATAATTATTGTATTACTAAATGGATTAAAATCATCCAGTACTTCTATCAAAACAATCTACAATAACAATTACCAGGTTAATAAAAAACTTAACTTGAATTAATCCTATAAATCTTATATATCAGTCAGATTTATCTATCATGGGAAACCCCACTTGGACACGATCAGGCCCTCCCAGCACCCCAGTCAATTGATGTCCCTTTGTTTACAAAAATACAGGTCCAGTAGGGTTTGTTTTTTTGTCTACTTCATTTTGGGGGGTTCTGTCCTTTACCTCCCCTAGGTCCACAGCTCTTCTGTTCCCTCGTATATAGCCACTTTGTCCATCTATTCTGAGATACATGGTCCAGTTGCCAGAAAGAAAAAGTTATTTTCTCTAGACCCATTACAGTATCTATTATTTTGACCCACTTCTTTAGATCAGGACTACTACTTACTAGCCAACTCTTAGTAATGGATTTCAATGCTGCAAATATTAGGATTGACCATAAGTATTTAGCTTCTCTCCCCTTCATTTCCCGAGGGATCATACCCAAAACCATATGTTAAGTTCCCAGGGGGTATGAACCTCGAACATCCGAGATACATGTCGTCAGACCCACTCTCAGAAAGGAATAACTCCCAGGCAGGTCCAGAAAACATGCACCTGGGATGCATGTCCCTCTCCACATCGCCACCAGCATTCCGAGCTCACCCCTGAGCCAGAATGACTAAGTTGGGCTGGGATCAGAAAAAAGCAGGTCCTCACTTTCCAACTGAACTCCTTCCAGGTTGGGGAGGATGAGGTATTCCAAGTGCTCCTCCAAACCTGAGACCACTGCAAGTCTGTAAGAGAGAGGTCCAGATCTCTCTCCCATCTATTCTTAATATGTTGTGAGGAGACATCGAGGTCATTTATGTAATTACTATATAACAGTGTAATCACATGTTTAGTATTTGTCGAGTTTCAGATATGTTGGAACGGTAGTTCCTTTATTCCCCATCCCTTCTCTATAGCTCCCTTTCTCAATTTGTCATTTATATATTGTGTTAACTGGTAGTATCTTATTCGGTCTTGAGAGCTTATACCAAATTTTAATGTAACATCTCGAAAGGCAGTAATGTGGAACCATGAAATAATTGATATGGGGAGTATAGTCCCTTTTAACCTGTCTTAGGAACCAATCATTCATTTGTGCTGGGGCAAACTTGGGGTCATATGCCCACCACTGGAATTTCCATAGTTGTTTAGCATTACATCTGGAAGTGCCCCTTCTCCAGCCCTCAAGAACCGCCGCCATCCCTGAGTAGCGCGTGGCTCCTGCGGACTTCCCATCTCCAAACAGGACCGCTTGGAGGGGGACCTCTCTAGTTTCTGCTAAGTCTATCTGTTTCCAGTGAGAGGTATATTCCTGATTGCCCCACAGTAGTGCTACCCTCATCTGTGACGCTATCCAATACCCCTGTAGATGGGGAAAGGCCAGGCCTCCTTTATTCTCAGGAAGGAATAAGAGTTTTTTTTTCACCCTTGGGCGCATTGTTCCCCAGATTAATTTAATAAACATATTTTGCCAGGACTCAAGATCTTTCTGTGACACAACACAGGGGACACATTGAAATAAATACAATAGCCTGGGTAGGGCATTCATCTTTAAAGCTTGATTTATGTCATATATAGTTAAGGGGAGCAATGAGCACCTTTTAGAATCTACTTTTAATTGTTGCACTAATGGGGATAATTTTAATCAAATAAGTTAGCTGTGGTTTTACCTATGTTGATTCCAAGATATTTGAAAGCTTCCATGTCCCACTTTATTGGGAATTTTTGCCTAATCTCCATAGATGGAATATAGAAAAAAACTGAGGATTTCTGTTTTACTTTCGTTCAAAGTGTAAGCCGAGAACAGGGAGAACTCCTCTCTTGTTTAAATACTTCCCACAGTGAATTATCCAGTTCTGACAAGTAGAGGTAGACATCGTCCGCATATCAAAGTCTTTATTTAACCAGGTGATCACCGTTGAGCAAGCTCATTTTCAAGGTGGACCTGGGTTTGTTAACAAGGAACAAGGGACAATACACATGGGATGCAACACACAAGAAAATAGTAATAATACAAATAAAGTGAGATACAATAACACAGTATATACAAAGTATCAGCAGGTAGCATTGACAGTAGTATATGTTTGGAACAGAAGATACAGCTAGTTTTGGGTAGGACACAATTTTTCATAAAAGTAAAGAAATATACATATCAGGCACACTGAACACAAATAAAACCTAATATAAAAGATATATTGATACGGTATGGAGAATTTAGAGCTGGAACCAGGATCAAAGGAATGTGGAAGGGACAGATATGGGGGTAGAAAAGGGGAGAGGGAAGAGTCGATTATAGATGTGATCAGTCTTTTAACAGTAGTAATCAGAGTGTGCTTGGACTTATAGGAGTCACTATTTAGGGTAGACAGGCACACAACTCCTTATTATGATGTAGATATAGAGATTTAAAAGCTGCTAGGCTGTTGGGGTGAGTTAATTTCAAAGTTTTTTGCAGCTTGTTCCACAGTTGAGGGAGCACAAAGCTGATGGCTGTTCTGCCAATGCGAGATTTTGCTTTGTAAACATAAAGGTAGATATATGAGGTGCTTCTCAGGGCATACTTCCCCAGAGTGCACAAAGGTAAACAGACAGAGATATACTGGGGCAGTTTATCTGAGATAGCTTTGTATGTTCAAACCGTAGCATTTTTTTGCCATCTGTAAGCAAAGGATGACCATCCCACTGCCGTGTACAATGCACAGTGGTGGGTTGAGTATGGAAGACCTGTGATAAATTTTATGGCTCTGTGATAAAATGTATCGAGTTTGGCTAGGGTACCTGCAGGTCCCTGACTATATAGAAAGTCTGCGTAATCCAATAGGGAAAGAAAGCTACAGTAGTTTGAACCAGTTTCAGTTTAGTGTCTCTTGTGAGAAGATTATTAATCCTAAAGAACAGACCAAGTCTTTGTCTAAGTTTCTTTGCCAGTTCTTCTAAGTGATCTGTGAAAGTAAGTCTATGGTTTAACCGGACCCCCAGGTACTTGAACTTTGGTATGTAGTCCAACTGCTCACCTAGAATGGTAGTGATCTGCGGGAGTGTCCCAGCAATTGCAGGATTTATTGCACTTTGACGGGGCAAGAGGAACATTGCTTTTTTTTTTTTGCATTTTAGAGCAGTTTCTGGTTTATAAGCTGATGTTGCAGCAGATTAAATTCATTTTGAAGAGCATATGTGTATAAAGAAGAGAGAAGTTCCTATATCCCTGGTGGTCCAGTGGACCACTAGCTGCCCCATTGTGGGCATATGTCTATAAAGAAGAGAGAAGTTCCTATATCCCTAGTGGTCCAGTGGACCGCTATGTGACCGATCGCGGGCATCTGTCCAAATATAGAAAAATCCCATCCTATATCCCTGGTGATCCAGTGGACTGCTATGTGCCTGATTGTGGGCATTTGTAAAGAAAACAAAAGGTCCAATATCCCTGGTGTTCTAAGGTACCCCCCTCCCCACCCACCCACTAAGCCCACCGCCCGCTCCCCAGTCAGCGGCCAGGCAGACACCACCGCACCTGCCACCCTCCCCCATGACTAACACCAGTAGGGCTGTCGCCCATTGGTTCCTGTGTTAGCCAATGGGCATGAATCCCTACTGTAATACACATTCCAGATATGTGAATGAACCATTCACATATCTGAAATGTAGGTACAGAGCTGCATGCCCATTGGTTTATGCTATGAACCAATGGGCATGCAGCCCTACCAAGGTGTCAGTCGGTGGTGGCAGGCGAGGCGGGTGGGTGCTGCCCCGCCGGCTGACCGGGAGCAGCAGGGTGGTGGGGCTCAGTGGGCGGTGGGGAGGGAGGTACCTATAACACCAGGGATATTGAGCTTTTGTTTGCTTTTACAAATGCTTATGGACAACACATAGCAGTCCACTGGACCACCAGAGATATAGGATGGATTTTTCATATTTGGACAGATGCCCGCGATTAAGTACTAGCGTCCACTGGACCACCAGGATATAGGAACTTCTTCTTATACACATATGCTCGTGATCGGCAGCTAGCGTCCACTGGACCACTAGGGATATAGGATGGGATTTTTCTATATTTGGACAGATGCCCGCGATTCGGCACATAGCAGTCCACTGGACCACCAGGGATATAGGACGCTTTTGTATTATTACACAGATGCCCACGATCAGGCAGAAAGCGGTCCACTGGACCACCAGGGATACTGGACGGGTTTTTTTATTTTTACAGATGCCCATGATCGGGCTGTAGGGGACGTCGGTCCCTGACAGCTGCTGCCTAGCAGGGCGCCAGGCGCAAGTCGTTGAGGATCGGCGCACCTGCATGCAAATGGGGCTGTAATGACATGCAAATGGCTCAATGTGCACCTTGCATAAATTATGGCCCCATTTGCATGTCAACTTTTGAATATCGTGGGTGCTGTGCATGGCGCAATGGAACTTGCGCTAGTGCATCTCCATGCTCCACTCTGGCCACTTGTGCTGGCGCAGTGCCACTGAGCCATGCACACTTGGGGTGGCCAGGGTGCGATATTCAAAGCTGCTGAGCCATGGTGCACCTCCTTTGAATATCGCTCAGTCCACATCCCTCCACAGCTGAGTTGAGCTGCGCCCAAGCTTGCGCCACAGCCTGGCGCAGTTTGAATATCTGCACCATTATCTTCTGTCAAAAAGACATGGGCCAGTATTCATGCAGTAGTTTTCAAGGGCATTAAGAGTTTTATCTTACCCTCTAGTCATAAAGAATTTTTTCAATGTTTCTTTTGTTTTATTTGCACACTTCTTACAGATTTGTTCCAGTCCGGGTTAAGTGCTGTACTTTTGGAGTGGAGTAAAACAGCAACATGAGTCGCATAAATTGAGATAAAGAAAAAGTAATGCTGTAAAGGTACCCCATGAATAGTGGGATAAAGTAAAAGTAAAATAATAAATGTTCTTGCCTACCAGTGACCAGTGTTTTACGAATATTACCATATTGTATTAGTCGGTCCCCACCCCATATGACTGTGATAAATCTTATAGTTATTTTCCGATGCCCTTGAAAAGGATAAGAGCAAAGAAGTCTATAAGGATCTCTCATTATGCTTTCACCATGAAGCCAAGGAGACATTATGTCATCATCCTTCTCACGGCTTGTCCATCATTAGTTAGTGAGATTATACACTTGGATAATTGGAATGCAGATACCATGCAATAAATCTTAATGCATGCTGCTGTATAAAATAGGTGCTTATGCAGATTCAACCTTTACAGTGTATGGAACACTTTTTTGGCACAGTCCCATGGAAACTTTGATAAACCACCTGAGACAATGATATATAATTCATTCAGCTGAAATGACTGTTTATGGCATGGAAAAATTAAAGGTTTGGGGAGGTTACACATTTTATGTTTCTTTAAAAGCAGACCCCCCCCCCCCCATGACCTCCATACCTCAAGAATGCTCTCCCAGGCTCCTTATTACTGAGCAGGTTGCTGGATGGATACTGCTTGCATTATCTCCTTTCATTACACTGGATTGGGCAGGACCCTGACATCAGAAAGCAGTAATAATTTGAGGCCTCATCCAAAGGGGTAAGTTGGGAGACACTAGGAGTGCGTAGACCCCAAGGAGGGAGGGTAGAGCATAAACACTGTTTAAAAGATATATATATATATAGAGCAAGGGGCATAAACACTGTTTAAAAATATATATATACAGTATATATAACAAAGCGGCATAAACACTGTTTTATATATATATATATATATATATATATATATATATATATATATATATATATATAAGCATAAACACTGTTTAATATATATATGTATATATATAGTAAGGGAGCATAAACACTGTTTAAAAGATATATATATATATATATTTATATAAATATATATAGTAAGGGCATAAACACTGTTTAATATATATATATAGATATAGTAAGGGGGCATAAAAATGGTTTAAAAGATATATATATATAGCAAGGGGGTATAAACACTGTTTAAAAGATATATATATATAGCAAAGGGGCATAAACACTGTTTAAAAGATATATATAGTAAGGGGAGTAAGTATGAAGAGGGGAGGGGTCGGTGGGTTAGCTACACGGTGAGGGGCTAGCTGCACAATCGAGCAGATTCGATAGACTGTAAGGCCTGTATCTGCTGGCGTTTTCGTATGTTCATGGTATGGTATGGCATGGTATTGAATGGTAAAATGTTATTCATAATCAATATGAACAGAATTAACGCAGCACTGCAACAAAAATGGGTTAAAATGTGACCTCACCTTTTTTTCTTCCTAACTGATGCCAGATGTCTTTCAGTTTATTTTGGTGGTGAAATTTTCAGTTATTATCATTTAAGAATGTTTCGAATGCTTTAATGTAATTATTTCTCAAGAAAAAAAGATGGCCGCTTAATGTTTGCATAGCAATAATACTGAGAACCCAAGAAGGATAAGAGTCCAGGCAAAAATGCAAGTGTACAGTACAGCATAGGAAGCATCCAGAAAACCTAAATCAACAGTTCTGCCAATATTTTTCATAACCATAGCAGAAAATTAGCTTTTTGGAATAACTTTTTTCATTACACTGCTGCTTTAAGCTCCACTGAGTAACAAAACTCATTTACAAGGAGGTCCATAAGACGCAGACAATAGTTCCACATATAAAATAAACATAATAACAATTTACTACACATATAAAATATAAGTCAATATTAACTTATCCAAATACATTTCAAATTACATTTTACAAAACTTAAGTTAAACAAAAAGGGAAGGTAATGTCAACAAATGCACAATCTGTGTCTCCCTTTAACATTGTACCTTGAATTAATATTCACTAAAGTGCATATTTTGAATACTTAAATGTGCAACATATTCTTAACTCATGTACTAGCTTTAAAGTGCATATCTTTGAATACTAATGTGTGCAACATGTTCTTGGCTCATGTATCAACTTTAAGAACCATTTTTTTATTGAATTTAGATTTGTAGGGGTATCCACACACCTCAGATCCAGGGACAAAGGGCTGGATTCATAAAAGAAAGTAGGGTAGAAAAAAACCTGCAAGTGTCCAAATATTGCGAAGGTGTGGGAAAACACACCTACGTGCACTGCGGTGAATTCACAAATCCTCCACAGGTACAGGAAAAATATCCTGTGGTTGCGAAAAAAAATGCACGTGCAGAAAATATGGTGCAGGGAAAAAGTGCCATGATATGCATGCAGCATCCCCGAAAGGCTATTCACAACCAGTTTATTTCCGCAGTTGCGGAAAAAATGTTACACACAGTGGAATGAGGTGCAACTCTCCCTCAGCAAACTGCAGTAGTGCCCCAGCAATTGGAATCAATTAAGGTGGAGGTGAGGCACAGGTAATAGCATCCCAGATAGTATAGCAGTGGCTGCTGTTACAGCAACAAAAGCACACATTGCCATGATATGGCAACAGGCAACAATCACCAGACACAGTGCAGCCCATGATGGAGCCCCACAGGCAGTAGAGCCTGGCCAGCCTGCACTGAGTGCTACTCCTGCAGGCAAAATGAACACCCCAGGGAGGGAGGACCAGCAGTAACAGTTGGCCACTGTGGTGCAATGGTATTGCGGGTACCTGTGGTGCTGCAGTGGTCCCAGTTGAGGGATTGATTGCTGGTCTCTTTGTGGGTGCTTTCAGCTTCATTCTATGGCAGTCCTGTTAAACTGTGCTGTTCCAGCTAATTAAGCTCACTATTGCTGTGCCTCCTAAACTATTTCTGCAGCTGCGGATCCGCAGTTGCAGATTTTCAGCATGTGTGCAATTTTTGTAGCTGCTGAAATTCCGCAGCTGCGGGGATTTTATGAAATTCCGCTCCTGCTCAAAATTTCTATATGAATATCACGCAACTGCATTTCTGCAGTGCTGCAGGCCTCTTTCCCGCAGCTGCGGGATTTTTGGCTTTCTTTGTGAATCATGCCCAAGGTGTTCCAAACTTTGGGACTCCTAGAGAGGGGAGATGCCCTTCCCAGCCCCAAGTTACATCTAGGAGTAACATATTCTATACCCTGAGATGATCTTAAGCCCTCCCTTTGTTCCCAGTACCAGGTCAATATGTTGTACGCTATTAAGCGTACGACACAAACGCTAAACAGAAACAGAGCGGTAAATGACAGCGAGAGGGTGCAATACCATGAATGGTTCTGTGTGCGGTACTGCACCCTTTCACTGTCCCAGGCAGAGGATAAGACCTCAGCTGGTTGGTTGAAACACATCACATGACCATATGTATATCAGCCCGCTACCACACACCTGCACTTTCACCCCCCCCAAAAACAATGTTACCATTTTATGATAGATAACCCACTCTAGGGTGTGCAGTCATGCTCTGATATACTTATATCAGAGTGTGACCACACACCTTAAAGTGGGTTATCTATTTTATATATATGTAAGCAATAAGCCACGACAGGGTGAGATTTTACTGCACGCCTCAGGGGAGTGAGGCAGGAGGCCAAAGGCCAAGTGTTCTTATACCATTGAGAAGTGCATTCAAATTCTTTAATAACACCCTGGAGTGGCTTATTGCGCTTATAAAATGGTTTGCTGCTCTTTTGTATTATATGTAAACTAAAGCATTCTGAATATGAATTTTTTACATAAATAGTTGTTTAGATACGTTTTAACTGGCAAACTATATACATGAAATAGTCACTGATTTAAGCTTTCTAGTCTTGGTAATGAGATCCAGCATGTGACTGTGAGGCACTAGGAATTAAGTCTATGGTCAGGTGACAACTCTCAGCCAATGAAGTTTCTACAATTTTTCTTGCCATTTTATATATACTGTATATATATATTCTTTGCAAAACACTGTGTTAATGCACCAGTTAGGGGTCAAGTTAACAACACAAGAGCAGTGAAATGTGGTGTTAGGGTTTCCAACCCTAACTCCCCCATCCCCAAGCAACAAAAGGGAAAAACATTATGGTCAATATGTTGTACGCTATTAAGTGTACGACACAAAAGCTAAACAGAAACAGCGCGGTAAATGACAGTGAGAGGGTGCAATACTGCGACTGGTTCTGTGTGCGATACTGCACCCACTCACTGTCCCAGGAAGAGGATAAGACCTCTGTTGGGACAGGCTTTTGACAAGCAGCTGCTGTGGCTTGATGAGCTGACACACTAGCAGCAAGGGATGGAAGCAGAGCATTTGGGGCCAGGTTTGATTCCCAGACACAGGTAAATTTTTTTTTTTTTGCACTTTGTGTGATATTCCCACCAAATTTGACAGGTCAAGAGACCTACCCCTAGAGATTATGCATACCAAATTTCATGTAAATCCGTTGGACGGCTCCAAAGTTATTAACCCTCAAAGTTTGAACTTTAACATACAAGTGCACTTTCACCCTAACTATACTGGCACAACCGCACCAGTATATTATACAGATATATATATATATATATATATATATATATATATATATATATATGGGTAGGAAAATTATCTCAGACCAAGTTACTAAGTTCAAGTACCTCAGCATCACCTTTGATGACACACTCACTTTCTCTAGACACATAAACACTGTAGTCAAGACAGCAAACAAAAAGCTTGGGGTCAGGGGTCGATCTTAACATTGTTTTACTAGCCCAAACACTAGTGCAAATTGACCAGGGCTAGTGCAGCTAACTCTCTACTTGCCCGGCTTGACTAGTGCAGATTTTCATGGCTGTTAATGAAGTTAAAAAAAGTCTCTACTTTAGCATTCTCTAGTCCTCATGCTAATCTCTCTCAATGTTCCAGATGGCCAGGTGTGATTAGCGGCTCATTAAGAGCTGCAGTTATCTGGCAGTTCAAGAGAGGGATCCCACAAATGACTCAATGGTTGTGATTATCACTCCACTGTTAAGACTTTCAGCTAGTGTCCAGTGTGTGATCAAAGGTAGATTGCTGTTAAGTCACTAGGTTCCAGTTTTCTGAATGTGTCTATACACTACCTCTTCGGTAACAAAATAACCGTTGCAGAAGCAGCTTACCATTACCTCCATTGGTGTGTAAACTGCATGTGTTCCGATTCCACAGCGAACGCTCACCTGAACCGCATTCCCTGGTTGGCGTGGTTTGTGGTGATGTGTTCCTGAACATGCCTACTGCAGGAAGTCCAGCTGCTAAGAAAGAAAAAGGATACAGTGATAGTAGTGAGATATTTCAGTTAAATGAGAAATGACCTTATACAAAAGTGGGAACAAAGAGGAAGCAGGGAACTACAGACCTGTCAGCCTCACCTCGGTAGTGGGGAAGATCATGGAAGCACTACTGAAGGAGAGATTGGTGGAACATCTGGTTGTCAATGGACTACAGGACCCAAGGCAGCATGGTTTCACCAAGGGGAGGTCATGTCAGACCAACCTCGTTGAATTTTTTGACTGGGTGACTAGGGAGGTGGATCAGGGGAGGGCAGTGGACATGGCCTATCTGGACTTCAGCAAGGCCTTTGACACTGTGCCACATAGAAGACTATTACACAACTGGGGAATATGGGTGTGGGCAGGACAGTAGTGTGGTGGGTAGGTAACTGGCTGGGTGGCAGAACACAGAGGGTGGTGGTAAATGGCTGTCACTCCACAGAGGGAAGAGTGACCAGTGGGGTACCACAGGATCAGTGCTGGGACCGGTCCTATTCAACATCTTCGCCAGTGACATTGCGCAGGACCTAGAAGGCAGAATTTCACTGTTTGCTGATGACACAAAGCTCTGTAACAGAGTAGACACACCAGAGGGTGTAGACAGAATGAGAAGCGACCTGCAGAAACTTGAAGAATGGTCAGGGTCTGGCAGTTGAAATTCAATGCAAAGAAGTGCAAGATAATGCATATGAGGCACAAAAACCCTGGCACAATATATCAGTTGGGGGGTGAGGATATAGCATGCACCAAGCAGGAAAGGGATCTTGGGGTTGTTATCTCTGATGACCTCAAGGTAGGGAAACAGTGTGACAAGGCAGCAGATAAAGCAAATAGGATGCTGGGATGTATAGGCAGGGGCATCACCAGCAGGAAAAGGGAGGTCATAATTCCGCTATACAATACACTAGTGAGGCCCCACCTGGAGTACAGTGTACAGTTCTGGAGACCATACCTACGTAAGGACATAGACAGGGTAGAGAAGGTTCAGAGGAGGGCAACAAAGATGGTGCATGGATTGCATCACAAGTCCTATGAAGACAGGTTGAAGGAACTGAACATGTACTCCTGGAGGAAAGGAGGAGAGGGGATATGATAGAGACATACAAGTATCTTACAGGGAGGAACAGGGTGCAGGAAAACACTATTTTAAGCGAAAAGATGTTCCAGGACAAGAGGGCATGGGATGAAGTTGGAGGAGGGACGATTCAGAGGAAACATGAAAGAATTTCTTCACAGAACGGGTGGTGGACAAGTGGAACACCCTGCCAGAGGAAGTGGTGGGGGCTGAAACAATCACGGGATTTAAGAATGCATGGGATAGACATAAAGGAATTCTGGAGGTCAGGGGTAAGGGGCAACAGACTTCTAGGAAAACAAACTGAACTTACAAGCTCAAATGGGCAGACTGGGTGGGCCATAGGCCCTTATCTGCTGACACTGTCTATGTATCTATGTATCTATGTTCCATTTCACTACGTTGTGTGCAATGGCCATTCTGGTACCAGTCATTATCTAGAATGGAATTCTGGGGAAACAGAAGGGGCTTTTAGAGAATGGAAGACGAGTTTTCCGACAGTGCAGTGTATGTAAAGTCAGCACGAAATGGAACAGACTACAACGGCGCCACACAGGTACTGAATATTTTGGTAAAGAAACCTGTGTGTAAAAGCGCCTTATGTCTAACAATTAGTCCAATATTATTAAGACCAGTGCCCCTCATTTCTCCACATTTTGAGTGTTTGTATCCAACATTTCAGTGACAAAATGCAAAGAGGTATATGGCCCTGCAGGTGGTGGGTTTTATCCCAGCCTCACCATAACTTCCCTCTCCCACATCTCTTAACTCTGTTCTTTGCCTGGACACCACTGCAGACCAGACTCTGAAGTGACCATCCAAAGATCCATAGCTGCCATTACTGGCAAGTGTAGGGGTCCTCAGCTCTTCTAAATGGACCATGCCAGCGATCACCATCCATACAGTTCCACTCGTATCCCACTCAGCATGTCCTTTCAGCCTAAAACAAAGCTTTGGATCATGTATGGTACAAAAATAAACCTTGATAAAATACATAATTTGAAACCTTGAAATTGGCATTCCTGGGGTGCATAGATCATCCTATATGGAAATAGAAATAGTATAGTGTTATGCCTATGTACTGTTTCCCCTGGGCTGATGAAAGGACAATGTTAAAGAAAAATCTGTTATTGTTGGGGCAGAGCATATTAAAACCAATACTTTTACAAATAAAAATGTCATAGTTTTCTATTTTCCAAGCCCCTTAGGTTTGTCTAGCCCCCACCCCAAAGAAATCTTAGATGTGTTCCTGGCTCACTTGAGACTGTACAAAACTTTCAAAAGTGCAGGTCTCCAGTTGACTATGGGATGGGGACCGAGAGTGTCTTTCTCTGCCTGACTCTGTTCATTGCCCTGTGGGTGTGGCGACAGTGTGGTGAGGTGCATGATGATACCAGCTATTGTGTGCGCAGAGCTAGGACTGCTTGATTGAACATTTGCTGTTGTGATATGCTCTCTCTGTTTGGTGTGTGGGGGGGGGCAGAAAGAGGAAGAGAGGAGGCCATGGTACAAAACAATGGGGGGGGGGCTCACTGTCTGCGATGGATAGCATTGCAGTCTTTTTGTTTCTGCTGGGGAGCTGGAAGCAATGTGGGAGCAGGATAAATGTGCAATAATCAGAGTATTTCTTGGCTTTGCTTGCATTGTTTCCTGTATAAGTGATCAAAATTTACCATTATAATTAAGGGTTAGTGCAACCATCTGCGGGCTAGTGCAATTTTGAATCAACTTGCCCTGCTGGCTAGTACAAAAAAAGGTTAAGGTTGACCACTGCTTGGGGTCCTCTTCTGACACAGGCACTCAATGACTCCCGAGGTGCTCAAACTTGCTACTAGTAGTTCAGTACTGTCGTCCATCGACTATGGGCTGCCTATCTATGGGGCAGACACAAAGACTGCACTCAACAGGGTTAGTACACTGCTCAACAAGGCATGCCGCCTAACACTGGGGTCCTCTCTTGACACACACTTGCTCCCTCTACACCAAAACTGGGTGGCTCCCCCTTCATCTTAGAGTACAATACCAAACCTGCCTTCTCCTCAAAAAAGTGCTTCTTGGGCTTACGTCCCCCACCCTGGGGAGCCTCTTTAAACAGGCAGCACCAACTAAATTCACCAGAAGTGCATCCACCCACAGGCTGATGATCCCTTTCAAATGTACGAAACTTGCACAGAACTCCATCTTATACAATGGACCAAAATGGTACAATGAATTACCAGCTGACCTCACTGAAACTACCAAGATTGGAACTTTCAAATCTGGGCTCAGATCCTATCTGGATGCATCTAAAACCTGTACCTGCCTGCAAGGTTGAGTGTGCACCGTAGCCACTAAATTTTACTTTATCACACCCCTCCCCAACCATCACCTCTACCCTCCCCAATTCTTTTCCTATGCCTTCTTCTCCAAGACAAGCCTCCCTGGGCTGATTCGCCTCCTCTCCCCCTCCCTTTTGACAATGCCTCGTCAAGGCTAATCACCTTACCCTCTCTGTCTTTTGGTCTCCTGACCATCCAACTAACTATTAGGACAGTGTACCCCTCTCTTCTCCTATCTTAAGCCCTACTCTGGCACCAGTGTTTTAAGATGTATAAAACCGCAATGACTTGACTATGTAACTTGTTTCACTGTTTCTCTGTATTTGTTATGCTATCTGTAATGTATTTGCCCCCTACTGACTTGGAACCTTTGAAAATGAGTCCTTGACTCAAAGGTATTAATCCCAAACTGAAATAAATAAATAAATAAATAAAATGGTATTGGGTCTCTGGAGTCTTGCCGAATTAGTGGTAGGGTCTTCCTTGGGGCTGTCAACCTTAATCCTCACCCCTCCCACCAGTCCATAGCCTCCTGTCTGAAGCCCATGGTACTGCTCCAAGTCACTGCCGCACAGTGATATACTCTTCAAAGGTGGAGAAAGTATGTCTCACCTCCTGTTGCCAACACAGGCTGCTGTAGCTTTCTTCATGCAGGGCCTAAAGAAAGGAGATCACATCTGACATTGTTTGCTCAGAGACAGGGTGGGCATTAGGGTTGACAACCCCATGGAAGACCCCACCACTGATTTGCCAAGACTTCGGAGACCCAAAACCCCAATGTTTTTTTCTTTTGCTGCTTGGAAGGGTGGGAGTGGGGAGTTAGAGTTGGAAACCCTAACACCACATTTCCCTATTTTTGTGGCATTAACTTGAACCCCAACTGGTGCAGTAACACAGTTTTTAGCAAAGAATTTCCTTTCTTTTTGAGATAGTGGAATTGTATCCTCATTCACACATGTCCTGAAGGAATCTGTGTGAACACATGCAAACGTGCAGGGCCCTATGGAAGTGCAGGGCCCTTGTGGGCCCTGCAGTTCCATGCAGTGACAGATGTCAGGAATTCATTGGTGTGGATGCAGGGTCCTCTGGACCCTGCACTTCCATGTGGTTGCAGATACAGATGAACAGAGCAAAGTGTCCATCTCTTAGCCAATCTACAGGGCTCTCTGCCACCCACAGATGCAAAGGTGCAGAGCCCTATGCCAACAGAAGAATTGTCTTCAATATATGGTAACTGGGCCCATGCAGGCATTCCTGTGCCTTCCATTCCCTGGTTGAAGGGGGAAGGTGTCGCATAACAGCATCATCCCCCCTTCTTCTCTCATTCAGTTGGGTCACTGAGCTCACCCCCAAACTCAGCTTACCAGCACAGATCACAAAGCACCACTCGCTGGGTTCAAGATTGCCACTACATACAAAGTTTCTTAATATTGATATATATAGTTTTTTTTTTTATACATTGACCCCAAATGTTCTAGATAGTCATTCTATGTCTCCCCTTATAAACATGACATGTGGCATTTATAGTATATTGGCTAAACATCATTTTGCACCACAAGTGTGAAAACATCTTGTCCAGGATATAAAAAAATGTCACCTATCAAGTTTATGAGATGGTCTGAAAAAAAGGCAATGTTGAAATTTTGGAGTCAGAATATTGAATATTAGCCATAGTTATGAGTGAACATTGAAATATTGCAATGTTCACTCGTAACTTGGTTATTTTACTATATCTGTACACCAAATTTTCAGCATAGCCTACTTATGAGTCCATCTCAGGAAACCAGTATGTGAAAATGTTCAAATCCCAGATGAAATGTCATTCTATTCCACAAGTCTAAAAACCTATTTTGGCCAGGATTTGAAAGATGACAGCTGTCATGTTCATGAAGTGGTGTGAAAAAATGACTATCTTTAAAATTTGGGGTCAAAATACTGAAAATTACCAAAATTATGAGCGAGTGCAGAACAATTTCAACATACGCTCATAACTTTTTTGTTGTTTAATATTTTGACCCCAAATTTTTAATATAGCATTCTCATGACCCCACCTCATAAACAACGTTGGTAAAAAATGTTCAAAATCCTGTCAGAAAGGTGATTTTGCAAAAAAATTAAAAAGTTATGAATAAAAGTTGAAACCCCATTAAAAATAAATTAAACCAGACTTAACTTATTTTCTCATATCACAATTGTGAGTTCTAGCAGTAAAATGTGTCTTTCACTGGAGAATAGATCTTCATCATGGGACATGTTTAGGTGAGTGAGGGTGTGTGGGGGGATGGTATGGTGGGTGCTGAGTGGCAGGTCAGGCTGGGGTGGGCAGGGGGTCTGGGGTCAGATCGGCATGGGCCTGTTTTCTTTTTTACAGGTTTAAAAAAAAAAGAGGAATAGTTTTCTTTTTTTCCAGGGGTCTTTCTGACACTGGGGATTGGGCACCCCAGTATACTACTTATTCAACGAGAGCGAGAGAGAGAGAGAGAGATAGATAGATAGATAGATAGATAGATAGATAGAAAGAAAGAGAGGCAGATGTGGCTCAGCCTTCTGTGACTTTACTTAGCCCCAGCAAGACAATGAGCCCAACAACAAAAAAGATCAGAGCTTTTAAAAACTCTAACGTACATTGCAGGCTATTGAATCTCCCACTGCTCTAGTCCAGCTCTGACATCAGCTGCAGGGGATTCTGGGATTTCTTGTTATAGCAGTTGTCAGGTTGGGAGGCAGCAGAATCAGCCTGATACAGACTACCATACTGCTGCAGTGAACAGTAAGTAAATTAAATGTTTTTGCACACAAAGTCCAAATTGGGACCAGCCCCACACTTGGGTGTGGGGCTCTGGCTGGTGATTGTCCCCCTTTAATTGCGCTCCTCTGTACAGTACAAATAAAGTTTTAATGAAATAAAAAATATCTGTATTTTTAGTACCCCCACCAGAACTTTTATAGCCTACCAAACAATAAAAAAGGCCTTTTGTCACACGTGAAACTCACTTATTCTTCTGCATGGATGGTACTTCTATGGTAAAGAGTTACAATCGCAAGTGGACCATGCAACCCAGTTGCTTTCCGCGAAACTTGCCCTACTTTACTAGCTTAGGTCCTGCCTCACAAATGAGGCCTGTCACTCTATAGCTAGCACCCTTCTCCTCCCCATGCTGTCTTATGGAGCTCCTATTCTGCCCTTATTAAAGGAAACTGAATTAAGCAAAGCTATACACATTTACCACAGAATAAGCGGATTGGCAGGTGATGTGTACAACAGGGAGCACCACTGTAACTTGCTCATCCCTGAAGTGGCCTTCACTAGAAGATAAGCTAAACTACTCTATCCTTCGTCTTACATGCATGATCATAATGGAATCCATACCTAACTTCACTGGTCTACTGAAAATAAAAATGTCCACCAGAACACTTCACTCCTCTGAGCAATCTCTTTTGGAGGTCCCCAAAACTAGGCACCTATCTGGACAACAGTCTTTCTCTAACAAAACCTCCCGACTGTGGAATGGCCATCTGGTCCCCCTAAGTCAATGTACCACTCTAGGGACATTTAAAAACCTTCTCAAAACCAACCTTCCTCCTGTAACATCCTGCACTTGTGCTTAATGTTTCTGGCCTTGTCTGCCATGTCTACATATTGACTTGTATCCCACATTGTTACTATGTCTACTTTGTACTGTCCTGAAAATTTCACATTGTAATTAACTAAATTTGTATTTGTTCCACGTTTGTGTTCCCTACTGTATCTCTGTACCATTGCTATGAATTGTAATTGAATGTTTTTGTCTTTTATGTAACTAACCCCGGGTCACCCATGAAAAAAGGGATGCTTGTCTCAGTGGGCTTACCCAGTTTTAAAATTTAAATAAATAAATAAATCATGCATCTCTGTAATCCTTGTTTATAGTCTCTGATTTTCCAGAGGCCTTCTGCTACTCATAGGCATACATATACATTCTATTCTGCTAATTCTTCTTAGATCTGTTATCCATCAACTCTACAACTTTCCTCACATAATGTTTTGTCAAATAAACAGAATAACTGAAATGAATCCAAAATTGGTGTTTAACTTAAATAGTGAAATCTGACACCTACTTGAACACCAAGAGCTGTCAGTGCAAAAGACTGTCTTAAATAAGCATAATTATCATAATAACCTGCACTGGTAAATTGTCTAATCTTTCTTAATAATGTAAAATTAAACTAAGGAATCACTGTGATGTGTATATAATTCAAGTAATTACATGAAACCTGTGACAGCAGACTAATGTACGTGCCAGTCAATCTGTGTAATAATACTTAACAAAATGACAATAAAAACCACTATAAGTAAGCCAGGCTGGTGATGTGGAAGGCGGCATGATGCACGGTTATGTCGATGCTAGGTTTTATTTATGATACTGGCTCTCTTCTGTAAACTAGTGGAAATCTGGAAGAGCTGTAAATGCAATGTGTGCAAGTTCAGGGAGGGAAAACTACCTGTTACACTGGCACTTCCTATGGTAGCACTGAAATGTGGCATGATGACGCTGCACACCTGCTACTGGGGAGGCTGGAGGTCAGGTGCGGTGCTGGTATCTCTGTGCAGTGATGGTAGGAATGATGAGGGGGCATACAGAGGAATAAATCCACTGAATCCAGGATGACAGCAAACAGGCATGATCCAGACCCACTGAGGAGGTCTCATTGATAGTCACAGATGGGATCCCTCCATACATATATCCCTTCATCAGACATTTGGGGGATGGGGAAACCTACACCCTGATGGTAAGTCCAATCAGAGAGGGGAAACAATAATTGACAAAAATATAAGCAATCTAAGGAATATTATCACTAAAATAAATCTGGACATAAAACCATTAAGCAACTGACATCACGAACTCTAAAGGGTATCATGCCCTCTTCAAGTTTTACCTACTCTTACAATCACATTGGTTATCTTGAGAGTTCATATGATAACAGGAACCACTCTTAGCAAAATAAAAGTGATTTCACATGCATTCTTAGAGGGTCCTATTCACTAATATGCCTGATACGCGCCAGTAGGGGCATGTACCGAGCCATGAAATTGCATGCCACATAGCCAGCCCCTGTGGGATGTGTCAGCATGAACGATTCCCTGGGCAGTCCCTGGGTGACCTGAGCATGGCCGTGTAGACCTGTGGAAGGGGCGGGCCAGCCTGGGAAAAGGACATGGGCCAGGCCAGGAACTTTCAATCAGAATAGACCCCACAAGGTACCTCCACTCAGCCCAGAGTAGAGAATCATGGAGGCCCACATGTGGGTTGCCATTTCCCCGACATCCGGGAATTAAACTGACAGTTTCAAAAGCCAGCACCCCACAGCCTGCCCCCACCCCCCCTAGAGCTCCAAGGCATTGAGGGGACTGGAGTCTGAGACAGCAGGGTACCACTATGACCTGTGATGGCTGGTTAGGAGGGTGCACCATCATTATGGAAGCCCTCTGACTGGCTTAACAGTATGCTCTCCCAACTCTGACCCAGCATGTCGCAAAGGTATCATGTATGCCCCACTCCACTGGCTCTCTGTGGGCGTGCCCACTACCCTCTCCCGCCTGAACTGACCACACAGTTGCATGGTATCCCTTGTGCACAGTTCTGGGTAGGGGTGCAGAGCGGATGCACACCAGTAGTGCATCTGCAGGGGTCTGTCAGACACCCCAGATGTGCCCAGTCTGACCGTACACATCATTATAAAAGGTACATAAGGCCAAAATACCTTTAATGCATAAGGCCCAGCGTGAGAGAAGAGGGAAGGGAAGCCAAGCAATTCTGGCAATCTAAAAATGTGAGTAAAACCCCTCTTAACTGCTAACAGTGGTTCCTCTGATTGTACTTCTACATAATAGATCCACAGTTAATTGTTCCCGATGCTGAGGGTGGAAAGGGGGCTTCACAAAAAGAAATTGAATAATAAAAATGTGCAATCTCTAGTTGTGTAGCTAGTCCCCGTGGGATGCGTATGCCTGAATGACCCTCTAGACAACCCGTGTGGCCTGAGCACAGCAGCATAGCTCTGTGGAAGGGCGGGGGCAGGCTGGGGTGACAGACATGGCCCAGACCAGAGCCTTCCAATCAGATGCCCTGAATGGACCCTATAGAAGTTCTCCTGCTCGGAGGGAGGAGGGGATCATGGCAGCCCATGTATGGGCTGCAGTATCCCCAACAGCCAGGAATTAAAATGATAGATTCTGAAGTTACTGCCCTGCAGCCTGCTACCACCCCCTTAGCCCTCCAAGGCATTGAGGGGGGCTGGGGTCCATGACAGCAGGGTGCTATTGTGGCCTGTGATGGACGGTGGGGGTGCACAGTCATTATGCTAACCCTGTGGCTGGCTTAACATTAAGGTCCCCTGACATCAGCCTGATGGAGTGCAAATGGCATCATGCATGCCCCACTCTGCCGGCCCTCTGTGGGCAAGCCCACTCCCAACCCCTGTTCAGACTAGCTGCATAGTTGCATGGTATCCCCAGCGCACTGTCCCAAACAGGGGTTCGGAGTGGAAGCATGCCAGTGGTGCATCTGCAGGAGTCAGTACCCAGGATGTGCCAAACCCAACCCTATGCACTGTGCAGGGCACAGAGTGAGAGAACAGAGAAGGGAAGTTGGGATGTTCTTGCACTCTATAAATGTACGTAAAACCCTTCTTAGTTTGCCAAGAGTGGTCCCTATCATCATAGTTCTACATAATAGATCCACAGTTAATTTCTCCAGATACTAAGGATGGAAAGAGGTTTCATAAAAACATGCCAATCAGCTGTTTACATAGACACCGACTACGGGGCGGGGGGGCTAAGGGGCTGAAGCCTCCCCCAGGAAGATTAGATACTGGCTCTGGCTCCCCCCCTTCCCAGAGTTTACCCAGATGTAGGCTGCAGCATCCAGGGTTAAAATTGAGGCAGAACAGTCAGAATGCCGTTCCATCTCATCTGCCAGCCACCAGCACCAGCAAGCATTTAACAGTTTAAATCCCCATCCCCTAAAGTTCCTTTCAGCCCAGCCAATCTGTGTGTGCCATTTGGGTGGGAATTGGGATTGGCGGGCCGGCACTGCCGCACTGCTGCATTGGCAGTTGCTACTCATGTAGCTTTCCCTGCTCACTTGTTCAGCTGCTCAGGCCCTAGCAGATAAGCGCAGGTTTTTTTTGTCATGGTCATGACCTGGGCTGGCATCCTTCAGTTGCCCCCCCCCCGACACTCTCCAGTTGTCTCAGTCAGGAGTCGTGACATCAGCTAGGGGCCCCCTAAGAAGGACAGAGGTGCTTCCTGGGCTTGGTGGGTGGGGAGCACTGCGCGAACACACAGCATGGAATGTGGACAAGGGCAGAACAGCAGAGACAAGGAGAGCAACCGGCAGTTGGTTCAGACTCTGAGGCCCAAGAGACAGCAGAAAGCCAATGAGGAGTCCAGATGAATTAGATGAGACTTCCAAGTTCCTACGGTAGGAGTCTGACCCGGGGACATATTGGGACTGGGAGCACAGCAAGGGTTGGAGTTACTATATATCACAAATAGCGTGATCTGATAGACTCAGAAGTGTTAGTTACTGTATATCACAAATAGCGTGATCTGATAGACTCAGAAGTGTTAGTTACTATATATCACAAATAGTGTGATCTGATAGACTCAGAAGTGTTAGTTACTGTATATCACATATAGTGTGATCTGATAGACTCAGAAGTGTTAGTTACTATATATCACAAATAGCATGATCTGATAGACTCAGAAGTGTTTAACAACTTCTTAGGAAACATGTTTGTTGTCTGCAGGAGCCCAAGTGTCATGTTATTTGTGTTTTTTAAATCACTTTTCTTTTTTCCCTTTTTTCTTAATTGGTAGAAGCTGTGTTTGCTACTGCTGTATACAGAAGAAAGAGATTGCTATGCCTCCTGCCTTGCTAAGAGAATGTAGAGGCTCTGAATCTGACGCACTGTCTGAAGCAACTGCCTGATACAAATGAATCCTAGTACCCTCCACCTCCAAAACATTGTTCTTGACTTTTACTTTGCTGTTGACAGAATCTGGCCTCACTTGCCCTCCTGCCCCTCTGGATCTGCTTCACTCACTATCTGCAGCAGCTGCTTGCCTTCCTGCCACAAATGTACCTAACCCCTACCCAAAAATTGCTTATGTTTCTTTTTCCACTTTTAGGAGAAATAGTAGGGATTTATTTGTCTCTCACACTTGGTCTGCTGCTACCTCGCTCTCTCTGTGAGAGTGAGAGATCATGAGAGATACAGTACTGTGTGACTACAAAAACAACTCTACTTGCCTCTCATAGCCACACTGCTGTGACTGTTGCAGTGCCTCACAGATAGGAATCCTGAATAAATACCCCATGCAACACTGTTGCATTCTTCTGCAGTGTCCTCCAATTGCCTTGCCTCATGAATCTCATGACAGGTGCACTGCCACCCATTGTATGGCAGTCACTGGGTCAGGTGACTTGAATTACATGGCACATACACGTCCTGAGTCCACTGGACAGAACTGGAGACAGAAAGAGAAAGACATAGAAGATCCCACCCAGGAAGACTCGGGGGAAGACAGAGATGGAATTGGTGGTGTACTTGTGTGTACTGTGTGAACGCAGTGCTGAAACACATGTAAACTATCTATCTCTGCCCCCTGGTAAACTGTTCCACAGCCCCTCAGTTATCTGCATTTTGAAAAACATTCCCCTATTTGTTTTGAAATTGCAACTTTAAATTTGTTTGCTATGCTGTCTGGTTCTTTGTATTTCATTCCTTGGCTTATGTGAGCATGTTCATTAGATTATAATCTTGGCTAAAGTAAAACCCCACTTCAGCCCTCCAATTGTTCTTTCTCAGTATCTGGGATGGGGTGAGCATGGCCCAAGGGTGACTCCCATATCTAGGGTCCAGGGGTATATGGTGTTAAACCAACCAGGACCCCCCCCCCCATATAACTTTTTGTTCAAAGATGCCACTTTCTGTTCTCTCTCTCTCTTGCTCTCTCTCTCTCTCCAGCCATTAAACTCACCAGAGGGTATGGGCCTGAGTACCTCTCCAGCAAAGCAGTTCATATGTGCAAGGCAACTGGTCTGGATGTAGCTGTTCAGGCCTGCAAGGCCACTGGTGTGGACGTATCATAGCTGATAGCTCTCCAGAGTTGGGCATGGTCAGTCCAAAAACATAATTTATTTATGCCTGCTATACCCCACGAATACCAGCACTTTATCCACCAAGCCATAAACCACTTCCCATGGGAATGGTCAGGAGTAATAACCATCAAATTACACGTTATGGCAGTAAAGGGTAATGGTTTTAATACATTTTCAACACTCTCTGGTCCTGTCACTTACAGCATTTAAAATAGCGCAATACCAGGATACTGGGCACTATCTTTGAGACCAAAACTGTCTGAAACAGCAACAACTTATTTACACTAAACAGTGCATAGTACAGAGTAAGTGGAGGAGTTACTGGAGCAGACAGATCCTAGCTTGCTACCCCACTGAGGGCCCAAGTAGTTATTATGTGCATGCTTCAAATTTGTAATCCATGGAAGCCAAATTTACTACAAACACACTTGATACTTGACAGCTCCCCATTGCAGCTGCAAGGGAACTGGTGGTTAACAAAGGATTTACCAGTACCACAGCCCATATTTAAAGGGGAAAAAGTCTCTTTAAACATATGTTAAGGTACATACACCTCTTATTCTAGTACAGCAGTACCTAGGGATGGGCATCAAAATGAGGTAGAACATAGCTCACTACATCTTACCCAACCCTTAGGCCTGGATGTCTAAGTGGTGCTCCTTGATCTCAGGCTGTTGGGTCCAGCAAACACTCCCCATATGGGAGCTAGGTGAATGACAGGAAAATTTCAGGTTACTTTCTGAACCCTGGAGGTCGGTAGCGATTGCCGTCAGGAAGTCCTCTTTGTGGAGGAGCTGCCAGCAGGCCCTTGCCATCCTGACTTCAGATCTTGGATCATGGCTGAGCCTCCAAGACTCAGAGGAGGGAACCAGTGCCACGTGAGACCATTTTGCCATCCTGAGCCTGCAAGTCTCCTCCAGCTAGTTGCAGCCAGAGTTTACTTCACACCCCATGGTTGCTTGAGCTTGAACCCAAAGTTGAATTAGAATAAACTGGAACTAGAGTCTCTGATTCAGGGCCAGGGCCCCATACTTATACCAGGGGCAGACAAATGGAACACCTTGAAAATGGAGGGGCCAACGAGTACAGGATGTGCTCAAGCAGTTTACTGCCCTTTGCTACAAGGTTTTGCAAAGCAGTAAACTTAAAACATTTAGTGATATTTCTGTGATGATCAGATCATACTATTTGTGGTATAGAAACTCCAGTTGATGATCTGGTATACATTTTCAACTTGATGAGTTTCCTGTCTATACTTTTTACTGTTATGCACACACCATTCCACCGCCTGGGCTTTATAAAATGTTGTTTCTAATTTCTACTGTATTGATTTTAAGAAGTTGAAAAGAGTTAGATGTTACCTGCTCTATGGCTATTTTATGCATTTAAAAAAATCTTGTTACATTCAGTTGGACTTGGACAAGCAGTGCCATCAAATTAAAATGATAGAGAGGGGGCAGAGGGGTTAGTGGAATGTTCAAGGGCCTTGAAAGGGATCTGTTTTTTTTCTTAAACCCCTCTGCCTTAAACCAGTGTGGTTTTATTAAAGTTTAAAAAAGTTTACTCTGTGTGCTCCCCTTCCTGGTGCTTTGGTTTGAAGGCTAGGACTGGAGCTAATTCCTGGACCTGATTTGTAACTTTTGGTAATGTCACTATGAAGGGCAGATGTTTGACTGCTACAGGTGCTTGTAGTTTGCTACCTAGTCTACAGGGATTGTAGCTGAAAATTCAGAGTTGTACTGCATTTTGCACTGTGATAAGTGTGGCCCACTGAACTATACAGTGGCCCACTTTGTGACCTTACGTGACATTGTGAGGACAAGTTCCATTCATCTGTTTAAGGGTCTTCATCTTCATTCTTGAAGTCAGTTGCTTGCTTGAGCACAAGCGCCATGGGATCATGTAAAGGAGTACTGCTTTGTTTGGGTCCCCACAATTAACTTTCCTCTTCTTTATATATGAGAGATTATTACAACTGGCAAGAGATATTGTTGTAGCCTGTGTTTGAGCCCTTTGAATTCTGCATCACCAGCCAGTCCCCTGAAATTCTCCTCAAGCACATGCTATAACAATTGTGAAAGAGAAGGTTCATTAATCCTCATCCCTCCTCCTATAAAGACCGGGGACTGGAAGCTCTTCTAGTGAGCAAGTGATTTGAGAGCTTTACATAAACTTGCAAATATTTTAGCTGCAGTTTCCAGATGGCATAAGCCTCTGGTGAGAGCAGAGATGTATTTGGAGGGGGTTACTTAAGAATATCTTTGCTGTTGGAATTACTTTCTTTTTAAACAGGAGTTGGCTTGATTTAAAACAGTCTTTAAATATTTTGTGGACTATTTCCAGTATAACCCTGCTTGGTGAGAGCAAGATAGCGGACTGGGCTTTTTATTAACTTTGTTGTTTGTTTTATTTAGAAATTTAAGGACTGAATTTTATATTGGGTTGCACTGGGTTTACATGTTGAGGTTTTATTTTTATTGAATGAATGATAACAGACAAGATGTGCTTAGGTATTTCTGCATAGCAACCTCTGCCATCCCCTACTGTATGGCATGGGGCTTTTGACAGTCCACATTACAGGTGCTTTATTAAAATACCACCCACTCTCCACAGACCAGGGATAGGGCAGGAAGAGATATCACTGGCCCCTGGGTAGTGGGTGGCATTTTAATAAAACAGCAGACAGTATTTTGGGGAAATTCATTTTATTGAGAAAAAATTTGGGGGTTAGAATGCAGAAAAAGTCACCAGGTCAGGGACACCAGTGTCTGCAGCACTTGCTGGGGAGTTCCCCTGACCTGGTGGGAAGTGGTTCAAGGTGGTGAGTAACACCACCAGAAGATATGCCAGTAGTTGGGAAGGGGGTCAGGGTGGGTAGGTGACATCACTAGTGTCTGCAACACTTGCTGAGGAATGGGTCTGGGTAAGTGACAACATCAGAGGCTATGCCAGTAGCTGGGAAGGGGTCAAGGTAGGTGCATGACACCGCATCTTGATGGGCAGTAGGTTGACAAGGTGATAAGTAACAACAAAATTCAGGCAAATTTCTGTAATGTGCTGGAATTGAAATGGTGTTGGTTATGCTGTACTAGTTCGTCAGGAAAACTCTCAAAATGCACCACAGAGCACCAAAAACCCCGGAGCTTCTGGGGGCTTTGGTGGCCCCCAGATCCCTGCCCATTTGTTAAGCCCCCCCCAAGGAAAAATAAAAGTCGGCTCCTATGGCAAGTCAGTGAACAGCTGGTTTGTAAGCTTGTAAGGTATCCTTCATAATATAACATTGCCTCATGTGCTGTTAAATGGTGAGCACTGATTGGCTGATCACAAAGACAGGACTTATTGACAGTGCACACCCTCCAAAGAGTAAATACTAAATTGGGCATACCTGTTCTCTCCCAAAAAAATATTTCTTGTTTTTTCCATGTAAATCCAAACTTTAGCACAGTTCCCCTTTGTGAATCTAAACAGTGCAGTACAAAGCAGATAAAAAAATACAGAAAACTTTTTATACATTGTAGAAGACAGTCAACTCTTACAAATAAATGATTTATATTGGCACCTGAAGCATTCAACATGAAGATAACTCATGCATTTCAATGTTAGAAGGATCAGAATTTATTTCCACTTTAGATTAATCACAAAGGAGCTCACAACCAGTGGGAAAGCAGCTAACTCAATGCTTGAGAACATTATAATGGCCTCCGCATTGAAAGCGTATATATTAAAACTACAAGGTCGTCACATGACCCCTCCCGTCATTTGAAAATTGCTCTCATCACATGACAAAACAGAGACTTTCATGTCGCCATATGCAAGTGGTTAATATGATTTCTATGGAGCAGTTTTCAAATGACTGGAGGAGTCGTGATGCGAGTCATGTGATGCGAGTCAAGTGATGATCCCTTTCATTTCTGTTTTTTTCCACAAAGGATTTTATCCTCCTTGCCAGACCTAGGCAGCTGTCAGCCATGTCCTCGTTCCCAGCAGTCATCCCTACCTCTCTCCTGGTGCAGAAGCATGATCATCCTGCGGATTTTCCCCTGCAGCGGGAGGGGAAGGGCTGCTCACCCCAGGCAGACATATCTAGATTGGGTCCAAAACTGGAATGGCAGGGTGGACCACTGGAACACAGGCAGGGCTTCACAAAGCCCAGGCCCCCAGATTTTCCACTTTTCTCATTCCTCCCCTGTGCTGCGGTGCCCATACATATGCATAGATCCTATGTAACTGAAGCCCCTCACTTCGAGTTGTTCATGCCTGCAGTACCACTGGGCCCCCAACCAGTGGTAGTCATAGACTGAGACAGCTTAGCCACCCTCCCCAAGAGAAGGGAGCTCTCCCTGGGGTGCTCGATCCTCTCTCACCCCACCAACCCCTGGCGACCCATGCTCGTTCCTGAACACATGTCGCTGGTGTGGCAAGAGGTAAGGTGTATGATGTCTCAGCCCTCCATACCACCAGGCCAGCCCCCAATCCCTTTTAATCTCTATAGGCCTCTGCTGCACTCACAACAAGGCAGTGAGCCGGCCCAGTGGTGCTGAGGGCTGAGGTGCTGGATGCCACACCACACCAGCGACCTGGGTTCAAGAGCAAACTCAGGTCATTAAGGGTCAACTGGGGAGAAGGAGGGAGCAGGATTGAGCAGCTGCTAGGCAAGCTCTCCTCTACTGAGAAGGGATTCTGTGGTTCCCAATGCTGTAGTGGCACCCAATGGCACTGGGGTGGCTCTGGAGCTGGGTCCACTTTGGAGGGGCATGGAAGATGCCAAAGTAGGTTGTGCAGTAGCAAGCGACTTGATGTGCTGGCATCATTGCACGTCCTCCTCCTGGGTTACCATACAAAATATCCCCCAAGATCATGTAGCATAAAGCCTCAATTGACCCACACTCTCTCCTGGCCCGAACAAAGCCCAGTGGTGGGGGGGGGGCTCAAGGGTGATGCGATCTTTCCTCCCATACTCTCTCAGGGGGGAACCTCTGTGAGGGGTTAGTCATGGTCCTCCCCGTCCTGTCATCGTGATGGAGGCCAGGCTGTGGGGAGCTTAAGGGGCCAGCGTAACAGGCTGAAAGGGGGTCAAGTGTTCCCCCACCGCTCCAAGGAGCATAAAGAAAGTTGGAGAAAAAAAAAACAAGGCAGTGAAAGCAAACAAAAACTGTTAAATCTTCATAAAAAGAACTAGTTCTTAGGTGGGATGGGCAACCTTGAACCATGATGGGACATGATTATACCAGGTTACTCGTTGTTCAGGAAGGACGCAGCAAAGGGGATAGAGAGGGGTAGTAGTGCTGTATGTAAAAGAGGGGATATAGGCAAATTAAATAGATAGCCTAGGGGATTTGGGAAAACTAGAAACCCTGTGGGTGCTAGCAGTGACAGAGGACTGGAATCAAATCCAGATTGGGGTGGTCTGCGGACCACAAGGCCAAGATCAAGGGGCAGATAAGGAACTAGAGGAGATCCTAAGGAAGGCAGACAATTTAGGGGAGGTGGTAGTAGAAAGGAACATTAACATGCCAAATGCAGACAGAAAATTCCAATTGTGACAAGTATTGGGAATCAGCTCCTGGTGAGTGCATGCCAGGAAGCATTCCTAGTTCAGATGGTCCAGGACCTGACAAGAGAAATAGTGTGAAGATCCAAAATGGGGTAGTTCAAGAATCACTTAGTTCCAGCCACCATAGAAAACTGGCATTAAATGTACAGATATGGAATGCCAAAGGGGCAAACACAGTAAGGGTGAAGGACTTTGACAAGGCAGATTTCAACAATATGGGGGACTGTTGGAAAGAATCACAAGGAGAATAGGATAGGTAGAAGGAGCAGAGGAGAAACTGAAAGAATTTTAAAAAGCAATGCTAGAGGTGAGCGAAAGCTCAGTTGGAGGGTATCAAAGGGAGAAAGGGCAAATGGCCCAAAGTGGTTCATAGTTCAAGTAAAGATGGTGATAAGGCCCAAAAGGAGAGCATTCTTGAAGAATAAAGGAAGCCAAAGAGGGCAAGACAGGGAGAAGCACCCAGAGGCAAAACTGGTAGCCAGTAGGCAGATAAGTAAGGCAAAGGTAGAGACAGAACTTCAGTTTGCAATGGGAGTAAAGCAAGAGGAAAAGGCATTCTTCAGGTACATTTGGGAGATGCATAAGGCTAAAATGGGGGTATAGCGATGCTGAAGAGAGAGGAAGAATGGGAGGAGAGGGACAAAGGAAAAGCAGAGATACAGAACAAATACTTTTGTTCAGCATTTACTGTACTAGTGAGAAGGATGGGCCACTGCCGGAATGTGTGGTAAGAAAGGCGGGCCAAGTGCTCAAGCAGAACAGGCAAAATAATGGGGTCATGGGTGCTGGAAAAACTTAAAGGTCTGAAAGTAGATAAATCTATGGGACCTGATGGCTTACACCCAAGGATGTTTAAGGAAGTAACAGAGGTGATAGTAGGGCCACTTACAGACATAATCAACTGCTCGCTGGCAATGGGGTGAGCTCTAGGGACTGGAGGATCATGGACATGGGTCCTCTACACAACAGAAGAAAGGCTGAGCCAGGGAATCACAGACTAGTCAGCTTGATGCCTATAGTGGGAAGGATTATGGAGTCTATACAAAGGGAGGAACTAGTGAACTTCCTGTAGAGAAATGTGATACAGGACCGAAGAAACATTGGTTCATGAGGAAGAAGTTCTTGTTAGATGAATATGATAACCTTCTTTGACTGGGTGACTGAAAGGGACAGGCAGTTAATACAGTAGACTTGGACTTCAGCAAGGCCTTTGACTCAGTCCCCTCAGTAGGCTGGCCAAGAAGCTAAGGGACTTAAAGGTGGAGGAAAAATTGGTAACTTGGTTGGAAAACTGGCTAAGGAGAAGAACAGAAAGGGAAGTTGTTAATGGGAAATTTTCATATATAAAGGAAGTAACATGCTGAGTACCACAGAGGTTAATGCTGGTCCCAGTCCTTTTCAATGCATTAATTTGTAACATTGAAGAAGGCATCAAGGGCATGATTTGCCTCTTTGCAGAAAACACAAGGATCTGGGCAGGTTGGAAAGCTAATCAAAGATCTTGCAGCTGGACTTCAACGTTAAAAAATGTAAAGTGATGCATGTTGGGAAAAGGAATCCACGAGTGCAGTATGAAATGGGGTGGTGCTGCTGGAAAGTGCCATGGAGAAAAAAGACCTAGGGAGCATGATATCAGACAGCCAAAAGCAACAGCACATTGTAACTGAGCTATGAGTAAGGCAAATAGGATACTGGGAATCATAGGGAGAGGGATAATCAGTGCAGGTCAGGAAGTGATCCTCCAATTGTACAGGTCACTAGTGCAACCACACGGGGGTACTAGAGTCCACACCTGAGGCCAAACTGTGCAAAGTGGAGGCAGTACAGCAGAGGGCAACCAAGATGGCCCTAGGACTATGCAGCAAGACAAATGAGGAGAGACTGCAGGACTTGAACATGTACACCCTTGAGAAAAGTAGGGAAAGGGGTGACATGATTAAAACATACAAGTACTTGCATGAGATAAAAAGGGTGAAAGGCCAAGGAATTGTTCTCCCTGAGCTCAAATATAGGGACAAGCAGGAACTCACTTAAATTGGGGGGAGGGTGTCAAGAGGGATATCTGCAAGCACTGTTTCATAGAAAGAGCGGTGGACAAATGGCACAAGCTGCTTGAGGCAGGGGTACGGACCAGATCAGTGAACAGCTTCAAGCAGGGATGGGCAGGCATATGGGGCTGGTTAGAAAAGGGGTGGCAGAAACAAAGGGGTGGGATGGCCAGTGCAGTGTAGTTAAGTACGTTGGGCAGATTGGATAGGATAATTGGCATCTTTTGGCTGCTATTTTCTATGTATCTATGTAGCTGCACAAATTACAAAATTAAAAAAACAATTGTTTAAATTCAATACACAAAGGTCTGACTCAGAAATGACATTCATCATCACTTGTGAAGGAGTGGAATTTTAATAACTCAGCCGTGGGTCTGTCACTCATAAGTTATGTCTCTTCCCCTCACTGGAGGTAAATGGCATATTCTGAGTTAGACCATTGTGTATTCCCCTATAAACATTCTCTCCTATTTTTTTTAAATTGATATTTTATCCTGTCACACTGACACTGACTTCCTTCAAACCCACAGCACCTCCCCTACCTTACCTTGTGCCAGTCCACACAGAGCCTCAACTTTCCCTCTCCCACAGGTGGGGTATGGGATGGGGGGTATCCTCACAAGTGAGGGGAGCAACAAGGGCATCATGCTGTGCATGCGGGTAGTACAGCAAAAGTGATGTTGTCGGCAGGGAATGTGGAGAGTGCTATATGATGGTCACGGTGAAGGCTCATTTGGTGAAAGGTGTGTCTAATGACTATACTGTTGGTCATTCTTTACATCCATTTATACTACCTATCCCCATAAAAGATATGTGCCTTGCTCCAACAATGCTGGCATCTGGAGTTGTTTATATATAATTTGGGGGGGGTGCAATGAGGGGAGTGGGGGGGCAGATCCCCCCTTTATCAGAGCCGTGGTCATTAATCCATTTGTGTGTCTTTTGGGTGCTGTTTCCCCTTCCTGCTACTCTGAGTTCACACTGGTTACATGTGCTTTATTGGTGGGTATTCATTCCCACTGTCTCCTGACTGAATTTTCTGCCATTGTTTTCTGCTGACTTTTTCCTTGCGCTCAGTTCATGTGCAGGTGTATTGTTTTCACCCCAATGTGGGTGACCCAGATGGGGGAGATGTACCTCCACATTTTTCAGTGTTAGGTGGTAGAAAAGGCTGTAGGGTCCAGCTTGGATATATCAGGGTCCCAGAAAGCCAGCACAACAGCCTTGTTCTAATAGTGGTTGTGTCCTTCCAAGCCCTGGCAGACATCAACTCACTAGGTGGAGCAATGGGCATGCACAAGCATTGCATGCACAACTCTGGTCAGTGACTGGCATCTGTCTCCTCCGACTCAGTACCCTCAGCTTCACAACCACCTGGGGTCACCCAGGTGGCAGTACTGCAGAGAGAGAATGGCAGCCCTTCCTCCCAGAAGAGCATCTTCTGGGACATTTAATTCTTCTCCCCCCAGCCAGGCCCTGACAATCCAGGCTCATTCCTGAACCTAGGTCCCCAGCATCACAAGCAGTATCCCTAATGCTGTGTCAACAGGCTGGGCCACTCTGTCCTCCTTCAAAAGTGTCAATAATGTTTACAGGCATGTCTTTCATTGGACTGTATCAGCATACCATGATGCATCATCATCTTTGCAAAAGGCGTGACCTGTCATAATTGCCTTTCGAGCAATCAAACTGAACAGGGTAAATTAGCTGTTTTACACTGAAATATTGCACACCATATGGTTAGTGTTTCTAGGTGGCATAGAATGAAAGTTGAAAAATGAAAAATTAATGAGAAAAATATTGAGAAAGAGCACAAAGTTTGAGAAACATTTTCCATATGACGAGGCACACTTCATTACTATCCATAACAAGAACCCATCTCCATGCCTTTTTCTTCCAGTTTATTTACCCAGTGTAGCACAACTGAGATGCACCATCACATTTCCAGAGTGGGGGTTACTTCAAAGCAGTTTTACCACTGGGAGGACTAGTGCACAGGAAAGGCAAGTGACTTGCAAAAGATAACACAGTGAGTCAATGGCTGTGATAGGGTTTGAACCTCATGAATCATGCCACAGTGCTATCTGTTAGACCATACTGTTGCACACTACTCACCTTCTCATATTGCATGCTTAGTCCTTGGTCCACCCCTCCCCCCCAAATAAAAGGAATCTTTAATAATAACCCTATACAAGTAATGAACTGTGAAACTGTTTATAAAATAATTTTTTTTTCTAGATTAAACCACTAGTCTTCATCATGTGAGATAAAAGCAATAATTTGCAATTTTAAACCAATTTCTGTTCCACAGATCCTTGTTTCTTTGTCAGGTTAACAAGATTCATTTTACAAATATCAAGAAAATGTCATAGTTGCAAACAAGTGCACCACTGATTCCCCTTCATATCACTGTAATTCTACAAAGTAATGCAAGTGCGGAAACAGAAGCAGAGTGTAAGAATTCCCCTCAGGCAAGATAGCAAACATATGATCTCATGCTGTAGGGGTGTCTTCAATTATAGAAGCTGCAGCTCCTGTCTCAGCCCAGCTGTTTCAAGTTAGAAAAAAGTGTTATTTAAACTATAATGGAAAGTTGAAATGCATTCTTTCTGCCACTTCTAGTATGTTATCTATAGGATCACCTCCTACTGTGAATTTATAACTCCTTAATTTATGAAGTCATAATGAACGGCTTGGAGGGAAAAAATATCTTTAGCATTCTGCCTTCTTATTTTCATGCCCAGTTTATTCTGTGCCCTATATTAATAAAAGATCTTATCGGAAAACATTAACGCAGCATGCATATTAAAACAGTGTTATCTGATTGGACTTTTATGGAAACGAGGATAAACTTCAAACCTGGATTTCTTCAGGAACTAGAATGTTTGAGTAGAATGCAAAGTTCCAGCCAGACACAAGCACACATTCAAAAGAAAATGTTGCATGCACGTTGTGCATGCATTATTGATGTACCTTACTGAACTGGCGACGAACATGCTGTGGTTTTGTAAATATTAAAAAAATCGCAAGACTGCCAATGTAGAGATTGAAGTTGATCATCTTTATGTGAGAGATAACACACAACAGGGTGCACATTTGTACTGGGACATACTGTCACTATTGGTGTCTAAACCACCCAAAAAGAAAGCAATAAGCCACAACTGGGTGTGTACTAAGTAACCAATAAGACATGATGGAGTGTGGGTTGTTGTGTGATAAGTGAATGCCTTAGGTGCTTAGTTGCCTTCAGCACCTGGGAATTGCTGTCACATGACAAACCACATCCTGGAGCATCTTATTACATTTATAAAATGGGTTCTGAAACGTAATATTTTAAGGGGCCTTAATTGGCTGAACTCTCATAGCTCAGTTGATTAAGAGCTAAAGCACAGATTGCTGAGGTCCTGGGTTCAAATCCCAGTGAGAGTCATACTTTTCCTGTCATTTCTACAATTGAATTTCTAAATTTGCCTCACTGGGGCATATACTGCACTTGTGTGAGATAGAAGAGGAGTTATTTGAGTCAGTAAAAAGACTTCCTGGTTGCGCACTGAAACACCAGAAAGGAATGTATGCGTGATTCACATGGGAAAACTCAGGGGTCTTCACTGGCTGAACTCTCATAGCTCACTTAGTTAGGAGCTAAAGCATGGATTGCTGAGGTCCTGGGTTGAAATCCCAGTGAGAGTCACACTTTCCCTTTCATTTCTACAATAAGATTTAAAAAAAATTGTAAGATAAAAAAGTAATAAAATATGAAAAAAAACTTTTATTAATGGGGTTTAAAAGTAAAATAATTTGCCTAACTGTATTTGCAGTGCAGAACTGTTTGGTAGCCAGCAGAGAGTGCTTGTATGTTGGTCATAGTTTTTTTTTTTAGTTAATTAAAGGCAAATTCCCCTTAAATTAGGTTACTACCCACCCTCCCTCACTGTATTTTGTATTGTAATCCCCTGTCTTGTTAGTCTTCACCTTCCCACCAACAACACCGTAGTCTGCGGTTTGATTTATTGCTGCATTGAGAGCATGCAGTAGCATCTTAGTCCGACTTCCAGTTTGTCCAGTCAGAGCACTTCCTTAGATTGGAGGGCTCATGTCGGATGGGTTAAAACTGCAGTAAAGAAAACAAAATGTCTTTCTACAAAACCAGCTCTTCGGAGGGCAGTGTTTGTGACAACAGGGGAGTGGGGGTAGGCCAGGAAATAGACTGTGTATTCCAGCAGCCTGTGACACTGCAGCAACTCAGGGAAGTGGCTGGATAACAGAAGCTGCTAGCATGCAATGACTCAAGGCCTGCGGATTAGATGCCTGCAAAGAAAAAAAATGAAAACTACATGATAAAACAGGTTATTGATTTCTAAAAAAATACATAAATGTGTGATGTGTTTGATAGGTGTAGTGTGGTTATGGGTATTTCTAAAGACAAGTGGAAATGTTGCTTTATAGGTTAAAGCAAGTTACAGATGTTGATTTCTTTTAGTGTACCAACATGGCTACTACCAGAAATGTTTTTTCCAAGTTTCTGGGAGGCATGGATATGTAGGATGTGCTGTGTCCTGATTGCTAGAAAAGTACCAGCCACAGGGTTGTTGCTGTATAAGGACACAACTGGGGATGGCTTTTGACCAATCAGCATGCAGTGATTTTCCCATCCATTTTATACAGGGTTTTATAAAAATAGGTCAGAAAATCCTCTAAATTTTATGGGCTAAAACCAGTCACCTGACCATGAATTATTGTAGCACTTGGAGCAGTCATCCTAGTATTTAGGCTTATCACAGTCACTACACAAGTATACAACTGTAAAAAATGTTTGGTAGCCATTTTTACCCCCACTAAAGAAATAAAAACATAAGTACAAAACAGAGAACAATGTCTCTGCTTACTGCCTGTAGTATGCTCCCCTCTTTCACTCACCTACATAAAACATAAAGCATCCATACACTCTCATAAGCTTTTTGTGTACGGTTAATTGATTTTTGGTTTTACTTTTAAATTTGTAGCTGCCCAAAGCTCCATCATAGCTCACTGCTCATCATCCCGCAACCCAAAGCTCCATCATAGTTCACTGCTCATAATCCCACAACCCAAAGCTCCATCATAACTCACTGCTCATCATCCCACAACCCAAAGCTCCATCATAACTCACTGCTCATCATCCCGCAACCCAAAGCTCCATCATAGCTCACTGCTCATAATCCCACAACCCAAAGCTCCATCATAACTCACTGCTCATCATCCCACAACCCAAAGCTCCATCATAACTCACTGCTCATCATCCCACAACGCAAAGCTCCATCATAGCTCACTGCTCATAATCCCACAACCCAAAGCTCCATCATAACTCACTGCTCATAATCCCACAACCCAAAGCTCCATCATAACTCACTGCTCATCATCCCACAACCCAAAGCTCCATCATAAATCACTGCTCATAATCCCACAACCCAAAGCTCCATCATAACTCACTGCTCATTATCCCACAACGGCTCCTCAGAAATCACAAGTGCTGCCACTCTGTTTACAACCTGCGTCTCTTATGAATGAAAGAAGCTCATACCTGATGTTCGTCCATAAGGTGCTTCATTTTATTTTTGTGCAAAAAAGTGCAAGAACAAACAAAGATCCAACCAGAGCTTGAAACAAAGCTGAAACTTGCAGGAATGTATAGAACCGCCTTCTGCTCACAAGATACATGTCACCTGATGCGTTTTACTCGACCTGAGCTTTTTTGAAGGTATGAGCTTCTTTCATTAATAAGAAATGCAGGTTGTAAACAAAGTAGCAGCACTTTTGATTTGAGAGGGTCCACATGGTTGCAGGCGCCGGCTGCTTTTACTGTTCTGGAATTCAGTTGTTTCAGACTAGCGCTGCTTAGCGAGGTGTGCCCTTACACCATGCCTCATACTTGATTATCACTCAGAGGTTTGGATGGGTTTCCGGAGAAAAAACATTTCAATAGAGACTCCAGTTTTGTATGCCCTTGCTGTTTGTTATGGTACCTAGCCCAAGCATCCCCTAAATGACCACCGGCACAACACAAAGAGTCGAAGACTCGCATGGAGCAACACAGAACCATGTATCCATCTCGCTCATGGACTTTGTTCTAAAAGCACTGCAAAAGACACCAATAAATAATGGAATTATTAAATCAACACACTATCACTATGCAAGGTCCTTTAACATAAGGCAGGCTTTCACTCAGTTTGAGAAAACTGCATTCTGTCTTAAACGATTGCACTGGGAGCAGATCTCACTTCATGCATATCTCGAGGTGGATAGAGTCCCCTGTGGCCTAAGAATTTTAAAAAAACCAAAACAAACATTTGACCAACAGAGGGAAGGGTTCCTTGATCAATAGCGGCAAATCAGCCACAAAGCAAGTAAACAATACATTGAGCTGATACTACAAGAAAATGAGAAATTACAAAAGGAAGTGGAGGATGAAATAAAAAGTACAGAAGATTCTTTAAAATAATTTCAAAGCCAGCCACTGTATTCCAAACTTAGAGATACTTTTAAAACAAATTTAATTAAATATGATAAGAAAATACAAGAAATAAAACAACATTTTTTTTGAGAAAGACATAAATGATTTTAAAACTGGCATGATTTTTGTCTGGAATAAAAACAGTGGTACAGACACTGCAACATCTCCAAAGCCACAATCTGTTCTAAAAACCCCACAAAGGACTGCCAATCTTGAAATTAATTAAAACACTACAAGTGGATCCATTTCTGATGACCAGGACATTTTTTAGGCAAACAGGAATATTAGGAACCCCCGCCAGCCCCAACAATCTGCACAGGAGCCCGGATGCAGCCAAAGACTCAATTACAACCAGGGCCAAAAAAAACGTGTATGGAGGGGGTGGGGCAGGAAGAGGGGCGGAGGAACAAGAGGGCGAGGGAGAGGTTGGAACAAGAAAAGACAACCGAGGAAAGACTTTTGCAAGCAAATGTGATTAACATATCTAAATATACCCTTTCAGATCTGGAATTACAAATATTGAACAAGGGGCTATCCTATGTTCCAACTCTAATATTCATTGTATTTGACATAGTGACTGACTGTCATAAATTTGTTAGAAATTTGAGTCGAAAATCTTTTTTGACATGAAGGAACATGGCAGAATATGGGATTGAATGTACTGTGGTACGTGAAGATTCTTTACCTACTAATACACTGGGTATCATTGCTTCTATAGAAGAGAAGAAAAAATTACTCACCATAGTAATCTTGTTTCTTCAAAGGGATCACTCATTATGATTAAACTTAATGCAGTCAGCCTCCTGTGTTGAACTGCCTGGAAAGATGGAATTTTATGTAAATTATGGGACTCTCAGTTGGCTCATGCCACTTTCAAACTGCTGCCCAAGCAACTGCTGCACTCTGAGTGCTTCAGATTCTTAACGGAGCCTAACTGGGTAAAAGACCCACTAGCTAAAAATTAAAAAACCTTAAAAATAATATTTTTTGCCCTTTCAGGTCAAAACATCCTTAACCAACAAACCCAAGAAACTTGAGACCACCTGGACACCAACTGGCTAAACAAAGTGAGTCTCTATCTTAACCTATATAGGAGAAAGAAAAAACCCTAATGCAGGGATGCAGAGCAACTTCTATAGGTTCTAGTAGGGGAGGTAAGGAGGGTCTTTAATCATAATGAGTGATCCCTTTCAAGAAACAAGATTACTATGGTGAGTTATTTTTCCTTCTAACCCCAGGAATCACTCATTATGATTAAACTTAATGCACACTACCAAGCAGTACTTTTGGAGGTTGGACAGAGAACCTATTTTGGAAACAGGCTCTGCAGTACTGCTGTACCAAACCTAGCATCACCTCTGGATTGCAAGTCCAGGCTATAATGCTTTGTGAAAGTGTGTACTGTTTTCCATGTAGCTGCTTTACAGAGTTCCAGTAGCGGAATTTCTCTTGAAGCTGCCAGTGAAGCAGCTGTGCCCCTGGTAGAGTGTGCTCTCAGGCCCAGAGGTACCTGTTTACCCACCTTACTATAACAAAACTGTATACATGCCACTATCCAGCGAGCAATTGTACATTTTGTTGCAGCTCTGCCCTTACCAACTTCACCATATGTGAGAAAGAGCTGTGATTGACTTGTCCTGTAACATTTGGTTCTGTCAATGTAGTGGCTGAGAGCCCTTTTGACATCAAGGGAGTGAAGTCTCCTTTCTGGAGAACTGGAGTTGTCTGTAAAAAAGACAGGTAGAGTGATAGACTGATTTAAGTGAAAATCAGATACCACCTTGGGAAGGAATTTTCAATTAATCCCAAGGACTACCTTGTCCCTGTGGAATGAGATGTAGTCCACATCTGTGCACAGGGCTTGTAATTCACTGATCCTTCTGGCTGAAGTGATGGCAACCAGGAACACAGTTTTCCAAGTGACATACTTCAAATCTGCAGTTGCCATAGGTTCGAATGGTGCATCGATGAGTTTAGCAATGCAAATATTTAGATTCCAGGCCAGAACCGGTTCCCTTAGGGGAGGGTGCAGAAGATTAAGGCCTTTAAAATATTTTCTAAATACCAGATGAGAAGCCATAGAACTATCCTTACCAACTGACAGGTAAGCAGAGACTGAAGCTAAGTGAACCTTGAGGGTGGAAGGCCTCAGGCCTAAGGAATGTAAATGTGTAAGGTAATCTAGAAGAATAGCCAAATCAGCCTGGAAAGGGCTCAAGCCTTTACCTGTACACCATATTGTAAATCTTTTCCACTTAGAGGCATATATCTTCTTAGTAGAAGGCTTCCTGGAACTCCTAAGCACTGTCAGCACCTGTTCTGAAAGATTAAGGTTAGCAAACTCCAAGTCCTCAAGAGCCACGCCTTGAGCCTCAGTGATTTGAGATTGGGGTACAGGATCCTGCCCTGAGAGGAGGTTAACAGGTTGTGCCTCCTGGGCAGATGGATTGGGGAAACCACTGACAGAGACAGCAGAAGAGAGTACCAGTGCTGTCTCGCCCAATCCGAGTCACCAGTATCATTTTGCTGGTTGGGACCTCAATTTCAGTAGGGTCCTGAATATCATAGGGAAAGGAGGGAATGCATACAGAAATTTCCCTGTCCAATCCAGGGCCAAGGCATTCAGGGGGATTGTGCCCCTTAGAGGAGGCCTGCAACAGTACATTGGAAGCTGTGGTTTTCTGGGGCGGCGAAGAGATCCACCTCTGGAGTGCCCCATTTTCTGAAAATTGTACTGAGTACCTGAGTATTCAGGCACCACTCATGGTGGTCCTGACTTATCCTGCTTAAAGAGTCTGCCAGCACATTGTCCTTCCTTGGAAGGTGTATGGCTGACAGGGATACTCCCATGGAGTATACCAGGGACCACAGTCTCATTGCTTCTGTGCACAGCAGATCTGACCTGGTACCTCCTTGCTTGTTGATGTAATACATGGTTGTGGTGTTGTCTGTTCTGACTTGCACCATCCTGTTTTGCAGGTAAGGAGCAAATGTTTTCAAAGCCAGGTAAACAGCCCTGAGCTCCAAGAGATTTATGTGCAACACAGACTCCTGGGGGGAGCATGTGCCATTTGCTGTCTGCTCTAACATGTGTGCCCCCCAGCCTAGAAGAGAGGCATCTGTTGTGAAGATTACTGAAGGTTGTTCCCTTATGAAAGGCACACCCACCCTAAGGTTGTGCTCGTCCAGCCACCATTGTAAGGCCTGGACTAAACTTTCTGTGACTGGAACCAGTTTGGATACAGGATTCGTCCTTTGAGACCAATACTGTCTGAGATGGAACTGAATATCTCTTATTTGAAACCTGGAGCCCATTACCACTGCCGTGGCAGATGCTATGTGGTCTAGTAACCTGAGAAATTCTCTGGCTGTTCTGGGTCTCCCAGAGACAAAGGATTTTGCAATCTGCAGAATGCTCGTTGCCCTGTCCTGTGGCAGGAGGGCTCTGTCCTGTCTGGTATTTAGTTCTGCTCCAATAAACTCCAGCACCTGGAGTGGTACCTGTTGAGATTTTTCTTTGTTTATCAGAAATCCCAGGGACTCTAGTGTGGATTTTGTGAGTGCCAGTGACTGTACTGCATGCTGCAGAGACTGTCCTACTATTAACCAATCGGCCAGGTAGGGGAAGACTGTTAAACCTTGTTTTCTCAAAAACTCTACCACCACTGATAGGCACTTTGTAAAAACCCTGGGTGCTGAAGTTAGCCCAAAGGGGAGAGTTGCAAACTGATAATGGCCTGAAGCCAGCCTGAATCTCAAGGATTTTCTGTGAGAAGATCTGATGGGAATATGGAAATAAGCATCCCTTAGATCTAGGGAGGCTAGCCAGTCTCCCTTTTGCAAGAAAGGAATGATTATGGCAAAAGTGACCATTCTGAACTTTGGTTTCAAAATGTGCTTATTCAGAAGTCTTAGATCCAAAATAGGCCACCAATCCCTGTTTTTCATCCTTATGAGGAAGTATCTGGAATAAAAACCTTGTCCCCTGCTTATTAGAGGCACTACCTCTACTGCTTTGATTGCTAGCAGATGTTTTATCTCTGCTTCCAACAAAATCCTGTGTGCAGCTGTTGCCGGAGCAAAGGTTCTTGTTCTCAGCTTTGGGAATGATTTGAAACTGAGTGCCAAGTCCTGGCTCACTACCTCCAGCATCCACTTTTCTGTTGTGATGGACTGCCAAGCGTGAAGGTAATGAGCCAGTCTGCCACCTACTGGTGGATCTGTAATGGGGGATGCGACCTGCACTAGCCCATCAGGGATTCTGTGCAGGCTGTGCCTGAACCTGTGGTGCAGGAGCTGCTCTTCTCATGGCTCTCCTGCCCCTTCCTCTAAAATAACTTCTAGCCTGTTGCTGAGGCTGGGAGGCTTGTGTCTGAAAGAAAGGTCTGGGGTAAAAACCCCTGCTCCTACCTCCCCTACTGTGGGATCTATAAGAGGTGAAGGGCCTATCCTTGGAATTGCTCCGATAGGTGGATTTATATTCCTCCACCTTTTTCATGTATGCCTCAGTTTTATCCCCAAACAAGGAGTTGTTCTCCAGGGGGAAATCCATTGCTTTGGCCTGGGTGTCTAAGGTTAGGTTGGTGGCTCTAAGCCATGCAAACCTTCTGAATGAAACTGACAAAGCCATTAACCTGGATGCAGTATCATTGGCATCCACTGCCATATGAAATTGGTACCTGGTAGCATCAAGTGCAGCCCTTGCTGTATCTTGTAAGTCTACAGCCACTTCATCTGGGACCCTATCAGACAAAGCTAGAACAGTGTTCCATAGAGCTTTTTGGTACTGCACTGAATATGCCATGTAACTGGCCTGCTGAACTAATAAAGAGGCAGCAATGTACCCTTTCTTTCCCATAGCATCCATTTTTCTTGAATCTTTGTCTGGTGGATGGGTAGCCAATGGGATCCTGACCTTGTCACAGGCAACACCTAGGACTACTCCCTCAGGATCAGGATATGTAAATAGAAAATCAGCTGTAGTTCTGTCCAGCTGGTATTTCCTGTCAGCTTTCTTATCCACACCAGGAATAGAGGTTGGAGTTTTAAAAATCTGCACTGCAGTCTTCTTTAAAGATTTATGCATGGGCAGAAGTAAACGTTTCATGGGGGTTAACCCCATCATTTCTAGAAAGTCTGCCTCCTCCATATCCTCCTTTGTTTCCTGAAGAGGAAGGTTCAGGGTTTCCACCATGTTCTTAACAAAAGCATAGTGGGAGGAGTATTCCTCAGGACCCCTGGGAGGAAATCCAAACTCTTGATCAGGAGAAACCTCTGGATCTATAGGTTCCCCTTCAAAGTCATCCTCCTCCTCCTCCTCCCCAAACACTTCCAGCACTTCTTGCCTTGCTGGGGCTGTAGGAGGAACCAGGGCAGTCGGTGTAGGAACCGGGATTGCACCCTGTAGGGCTTGTAATACTTGTAATGCCTTAGCAATGACCTCAGCTGAGGGCATAATATGCTTGTCTGCTGGGAGCTCCTTAGCCTTCTCGGCTGGAGGCCCAGCTACATGTTTTCTTTACACTTTTTCTTTAATGGAACAGGTTCAGTGCCTGTTTCCACAGCCCTTTTTGTTTTACCTTTGTTCAGATTTATCTGAACTCCTGTCAGGATCCTTGGGTTTACCTCCATCCTTTTTGTGGGAGGAGGAAGAAGCAGAATTATTCCCAGAAGCAGAAGTCATCTCTTCCAAAATTTTAGACCTTTTCTTTAATGTTTTTGGGCAAAAGGTCTTACAAATATCACAACTGGCAAATATGTGACATACCCAAACAAGAAATACTGAGAGAATGTCTGTCTGCTTTTGCTATAAGTTGCCCACAAGAGTAACAACATTTAAAACCTGTGGGTCCTGTGTGTTTTTTAGGTTTATCCAAATGGACCTCTGACATTTAAGCTAGGCAAAAAAGATTACTTCAAAACACCGTTATTTAAAGTAACTTGGAACCGGAGATTACTTTAAAACAACTACCGTTAGCGATTCCTGGAACTGAGCGCTATTCGGTTCCTGAACTGAGAAAATTACTAAATTTGGACAAAACTAAAGTGGTTCAGGGAACTGATCACTAAATCACTCTAAATAATAAACATTTTTGAGATAAACCTTTAAAATAGACGCAGAACCCTCGCCAAGGAACCGTGAGGGAACTACGAATATAAATAAAAAACTACTAAAACACTAATTTAGTATACTAAACAATGTTTCTAAGGCAGCAATTTAAAAATAAACTGAAAATGAGTACTTATCTGAAGATAAACTTTAGTCAGAGACAGTTCAAGGAGAGCTCTCCAGGACGTTCTTACTAGGCAGGCGGAGTAAAGAATCTGAAGCACTCATAGTGCAGCAGTTGCTAGGGCAGCAGTTTGAAAGTGGCATGAGCCAACTGAGAGTTCCATAATTTACATAAAATTCCATCTCTCTGGGCAGTTCAACACAGGAGGCTGACTGCATTAAGTTTAATCATAATGAGTGATTCCTGGGGTTAGAATATGAGCAAGTTTAAGCCCAAATCAGAAAAAAAAGAGCCTTCGAAAAAGCTCAGGTTGAGTGAAACGCATCAGATGACTGCCCCCACAGTATGCACTACTTACCAAAGGGCAAATGACCCAACCATCTCTGTCACAGCTGAGAACACCTCACTTTAGAAACAAAATATGGTAACTGTAGCCTTCTCTTCAGAGATGGAAACACAGTTTTTGTCAGTTATAACCTGGTTATCTGCACCTTAAAGGGCTCGGTCACAGAAGCATGATGTACAGTATATAAAAATAATATTTAATTACTTCAAAATATTTGCACTTATAGGACAGGATATTACACTAAATGGGGAACAGTACTTCTACAGAGATAAAAAGAAAACATTTTGAACGGTGGGAAAAATATACAGAAAAATCCTACCACACTTCCTAACTTTTCCAAATTAGAAAGAACGTATCACATAGGATACCTTGGTGAATCAGGGCACACTTAAACCTTAGATGTTAACTGCTTGAGGTCCCAAAACCTGATTAACTTTGTTTCTCACAAAACTTGGGTTAACAAGGTTTCCAAAAAACAGCCTCCACCCATCCTTGATACACATGTCCTATGACATCACCTACAGGCCAGTTCCTGGTGTCTTGAGAGCTGGGTTCTCTTGGGAAACTGGTCTGATCTAGACTTTAGGGGTTTACATACTTCAAAAGACATTTCCTTTGTCTTACCTTGTGTCTCACACAGCAAGGGTGACTGCTTCAGTCATTAGCCAGGGCTCTTCACACAACATGAAAGGGTTGTTTTTGACTTTTAAGCATAAAAGGGCTGTTTTGGCTTTCAGCTCTCCCATTAACTGGCCTGGGGGTCCTGTAGCATAGGACAAAGAGACTGTAATCACTCTCCAGAGTCATCTGGTACGCTTCTGGCAACTAACTTTATCTCATTTCTGCTCTCAGATCCTTTCAAACTTATCAACACAGCTAGAAGGAAATTAAAAAAAGACTACAGTACAAAATTAAATGGTAAGTTGTTGCATATATATAAGCATGTTGCAGTAACTTTAATCAATGGCACATGAGAAATGTCCAGAGGCATAGAAACATATAATTTGTCAGCAGAAAAGGACCACTTGGCCCACCTAGTTTGCCCAGATGGTCCCTGCCTAGTCTGTCTCTGGAGACCCTACCTGCTCTTCAGCAACCCTCCTTTTTCCCTGTCTATTTCATAGTGTTCCCCGATGTCGATCCCATGCAGCTTGAAGCCCCCAGCTGTTTTCACCTCCACCACTTCAGCTGGCAGCCTATTCCTGGCACCAGCAACTCTTTTTACGAAGTAGTACTTTCTCACATTCCTCTTGAACGCCCCCTTCCCAGTTTCATCACATGCCCTCTGATCCTGGTGCTCTTCCTTATTTGTAAGAGCCCCATCTCCAGCACCCTGTTCACCCCTGTGAGGTACTTGTAGGTCTCTAGCATGTTCTCTCTCTCTCTCTCTCTCTCCCCTCTCTTCCAGTGTGTGCATGTTAAGATCCCATGGTCTCTCCTTTTATGGCTATTGGTGTAACCCCTGCACCATCTCTGGACTGCTCCACCCTATGTCCTTTCTGAGGCGCAGCCTCCAGAACTGGACATAGTACTGCAGATGGGCTCTCACCAACTAGCGATCAGTATGGTGGCAACACCACCTCCCTCCTTCTGCTGGAGATACAGTATCCACCACTTATAGCACCTGTGCTTACCTCAGGCAGCCATTTTTAATGGGCAGAATGCAAAATTCATTTGACATTTCAAGCAACCACAATGAAAAAAACACAGGCATAATATGGACATTGCCTGCCTGCTATTTTGTCTATTTCCCCAGTCCATTTCCCCCTGAACTTCATGCTAGTTTAATACAGTATGTGTAAGTGTGACATACTGCATTAAAAAGATGTTAAGAAAAAAATCTGCATTCCTTGAGTCAGCAGTGTGTCACACTGCTAGGTTACTGTGTTGTTGGTTGCTTCGATTGGGGAGTGAGCATCTGTGGCTATGTGCATGGAATGAGTCTGGAGATTGAAAGCTTATTCCTGGCTTGGTGTGGGCTGGGGTGTCGGTCCACGACAGAGGTATGATTTGTGAGGAAACTGAGCAATGAAACCCGATTCAGGTCAGCCACAGAATTAAACTAGGGAGTGGAGTCCACTGCTTTGTCATACTGCCCTGCCACACTGAGATCATCAGATATTGTAATCCCAAGGTAACTTTCTTGTTTAGTGACTGACAGCACCCCCTCCTCCAATAGGTTCCCATGCCCTAGGTGCATGATTTTGCACTTTTTGGTACTGAACCCCAACTGCCATGCTCTTGACTATTCCTTGAGTTTCCCAAGATCCCTACACATTCTTTCCACCCCCTCCTTATTGTCCACCCTAGTACTACAGATGTGCCGTGTGAAGCCTCCTCCACACCACAGGACCTGTACTGCCAATGGAGGTACCCGCCAACTAACCACGCTACACTCCATCAGTGGAAATAGCAATGCCACCTGATGGCCATCTTGGGAGGCAAGCCAGAGAAGATCCAGGTTGTAGAAGATAAGTCCGAATGAAGGCGGGTGACTGCGGCAGGGTGTGTGGAAGTTAGGCTGACATAGGGCCGGCTGGATCAAAAGGGTACAAAGTACAGCACATGTTTTTCAATGGTCTATTCACTCCATGTTTTCAAGTCTTGTTATGATCTTGAGGGTGTTTCCTAATAGTTAAAATTATTTTGTTCCGCTTTGTATTAATAGCAGTATGATTTTATTGTGAATGAAGGATGTCAGTTTTACATCATGAATTATGTAACTAGTTTTATGTATTAAGTAACTTTTATGCACTGCCTGATGGGACACTACTGGAAATGCACTCTGGGACACAACTGGACATGCACTGTTTTATCCAAAGAAAATGAAAAAGGAAAAAATCCTGAAAACACGAAGAGTATGCTTTGATAGTTCAGATGACCGAGTACTGTAGCACTGTAGTACTCGAGTACTGTAGTACTGCAGTGAGGGTGTGAGCTAGCCAGTGGAGGTCAATGGAAAGCTACCAAAAAGGAGTCAGGAGTCAGGACACAAAAGGACTGTTCTGCTTCAATATCATCTTCACTATGGTGTGTCTTACTTATTCACTATTCTGTGACAAAGGACGCCGCCATCTGTTTTTCTTGAGAAACTGATAATCAAATAGTCAAATAGTAAGAACTGAAATAGATGCACTGAACCTGCAAAAAGAACTGGACTCAATAAGCGAATGGGCTGCACTACATAAAACACAATTAAATATCCAAAAATGTAGTGTTATGCACCTCAGTAATAATAATCTCCTTGTGACATACAAATTGTGCGGCCATATACTTAAAAATGTTGAATGTGAAGGATCTAGGTATCCTAGTCACTAATGATCTCACATTTAGACAACACACTGCTAAAGTAGTTAGTAAGGCCAATTGAATGTTACATTGCATCCTGCATAACATACGAAGTAGAGATAGGTCTGTAATACTGCCTTTGTATAAGGCTCTGGTTAGACCTAATTAATGGGGTACAGTGTGCAGTTCTGGTGTCTGTTTCATAAACAGGACGTAAAACAGCTTGAGAGGGTACAGAGGAGAGTGACTTAAAAGATTTACAATCTTCACTCATTCCCATAAGAGGAGCGACTGAGGGAGCTGGGTTTGTACTCACTGGAGTACCGAAGGCTCCGCGGGGACCTATGCTTGGTATACTCTGCATTCTGTAACATGGATTTGTGGGAATGTGTAGGATTGGAGAGGAAAGTGACTATCAGAACTATTAGAACCCACAAGTATCAACTGAATGGTGAAATATATAAGTCCAAAAAAGAGGGGGTCCTGGATCAACCAGAGAGTGCTGACCCCTTGGAATTGGCTGCTGCCAGAAATAGTTAATACTAACACAATTATCACCTTCAAGAATAAGATAGATGCCCTATACAGAGTCACTGGTATACTCTAATTAACAGTAATCATGATCCCTTAACAACAAGACATTTTGGCACAAGCTACCGTCTCATAACCCGACTTATGAAACTTATGAAATAATTTAAAGCAGCAGTGCAATGAAATTGGGCACAACATTTGTCCCTACCTTTTTTCACTATAAAAGTTTCTAGACATCTTCAGTTTTCTTTGGTACTACAATTTTCTAATTCCTCCAAAATTTGAGTATTTTATAAATGTTTCAGTTTAGTTTTTTTCTCAGGAAAAAAGATGGCTGCCACATTTTGCATAGAAATAGCACTGTAGTCCTGGCAAGGGTTAGGATAAAAAAAAAAAAAGACTCATAGTACACAGCATAGGAAGTACTTAGACAAGTACAGTGCCCTCTCACTCTACTGAACAAAATGGGCCGTATAACGCGTCCGTTATACTGGCGTGTTTGTTAAATCGAGGGAGCATGTTTGTGGTAATGACAATGAACAGTAAACTTATTGAAGTTGGCAATAACGATGCAATGCTTCACTGTCTTACTGGGGATCTTCTTTATTACCCATTGAATAGTGTAGTTTAAAACCAAAAATCATTTAAAAATGTTATACACGGTACTGGGTAACTGGGCAACATGGCTTCAGTATTGCATATTCACCATGGCACATTTCCTTTGCCGAAAAAGTCAGTTATAGGTTTCTGTGTGATTTTTTATTTCTTGCCAAGTCCCTTGAATATGATACAAGCTGTCTTAGCTGAATTACCTTCAGTGGATCTGCATCCTGCACCTGCAGCCACTCAAGCCCTTTTTCCAGTCCCAAAATCATCATGTGACTTAGGGGTATGTTTTGTTTCGTTCTCTCCTCATCAGACTCTTCAGTCTCCTCTTCCTCTTGTCCCAGTACTGCCATTACAATCTTTGGTTCTGTCATGTGTTCATGGGTCTGCAGCATGTCACCCAACGACAGCCAATCATCACTGATGTCTGTTGCTGAAACCCCGGGCTGGATTAACTGTAGTTCTGTGGCAATGTCGGCAATTTCACCTGTCTCATCTGACTCCAAAGCATAGCCTAGATGCAACAGCTCACCAAATGCTGTACTCAGAGTTGAAATCCAGTGATAATTTATTGCCACCTCTGAAACCTACCTCCCAAGCCTCACAAGTCAGTGTCAGCACATTGAGTAAGTTTAGTTTTTTTTGGGAAGTCAGTGACTAGGGTTACCACCTTTTAGGAAGCCCAAAGTGGGACATTTCTTATTAAAACATGACTTTTTGCAGGACAATCCATAACCTCGACCAGTGCAACAGACTTGTGTTTTCTAAATAATCAGAATTAAGACTGTTGCAGTTTTTTAGTTATTTCTATTGTTTCTTTTTCTTTTTAAATATTTTAGTTAAGGTATTATAGTTTTCTGCAACACTTTAAGGAAAGTTAGAAAATATGTTTTTCTGCTAAAAGGTCTGTACATGTACTATTTTTCATGTTTTTTTGCAGGACACAGTTGTCCAAGTTAGGACTGTCCTGTGAAAATCAGGACACGTGGTAACCCTATCAGTGACAGTTGTTTGAGCCGAATAGAAAACAAGATCACTTAAAAGTTTCTTTCTGTAGTGCTTTTTAAAAGTTGAGATGATGCCTCCATCCATCAGTTGTATCCAAGACATGGTGTTTTTTGGTAAAAACAGGGCTTTTATCTTATTATCTTATGACTTCATAGAAACATAGAAATTGTTGGCAGATAAGGACCATCAGGCCCATCCAATCAGCTCATAAGCCCTACTCTAGTATGTGGCTACTGACTCTACCTGGTCAAGGTCCTCTTCCCTCTCCTCCCCTCCCTGCCTCTAAGTTTCCCTTATGCCTGGCCCAGGCATGTTCAAATCCCTCCACAGTCCTCACTACCAGCACCTCCTGTGGCAGGCTATTCCATGTATCAACCGCTCTCTCTGTGAAGAAAAACTTCATCACATTTCCCCTCAATCTGCCCCCTTCTCATTTCATATCATGTTCCCTTGTACTTGTACTCTTCCTATACTGGAAGATGTCTCTCCCCCCCCCCGCACCTTGTTTATACCCTTGAGGTTCTTGAATGTTTCTATCATGTCACCCCGGTCCCTCCTCTCCTCCAGCGAATACATATCGAGGTCCTTTAGTCTCTCATCATATGTTTCCTGGTGCAAGTCCTGCTCCATCTTTGTCACCCTTCTCTGAACTGCCTCCACCCTGTCAGTTCAGAGTCTGAAGGGTGAGCAGGGCATTGGTCAAGTAATAGTAGGGCTTTGATTGGCATGCATTTATTTCTTAAATGACAGCACAATGAAGGAACAAAAGTGTTTAAAAACTAGTTCTTAAAAATGATGCTTGTCATCCAGGCATTGCAACTTGCATCATATTGAACAGGTAACAATGACATGTTACTGTGGTGAAAGCCTCTTGGCTTCTGAAACTTACCAATACAAAAGTGCATAACCTTATGTGAATGTGAGACAGGGGCATTACTGCAGAATAAAAAGTTACATGGTCTTTAGAGGCCTTAAACTCCTTGCTAGCATTGTGTTTTGCTAGCCAAACTAATGTCTGGGAGCACCACCAGAACAGTCCCAGTCTCGTCAGCATTATAGACCTGTTCTGGCAGGTAGCTTCCCTCACCCCCCCCCCCACACACACACACACCAACATCTTGTAACTTTGGCTGGAACAATGGAGCTGCAACGTCATCAAAGGATCACTGCTTATCTGTGATGGCAATCCTGCGAATGCCATGACAGCACTGAAAGCCCCACAGCCACCTTGAGGATGACTTGAAGTGACTGTCATGTCCATGAATTTGTCAGGCAAAATGTTTCACTTTCTGCTGCACAAGAGAGTGAGACACTGGCACACCATCTGCGTGCTGCTAAGAGATCTAGATTTGTGTAGCCCTATCTCGGTCTCATCAGCATGCCGTAGCTTCTTTCGGGTCAGTCCTTCATACTTCACACGCGCCTCCATAAATTCATGTAGTGAGGACTCCTGCTTATGCCATGTAGAGATTGTGGACTAAGAGAAACTGGTCTCTGCTGAAATTCTTTTAAGGCTTTCACCAGTCTTAAGCTGATCAAACATTGCCAACATGGTCTCCACGGAGTATGAATACTATTTCATGGGTGCTACTGATGCATTCTTAGCAGTGCCTAATGGCTGCAGTCTTTTAAACTCATGTAGTGTGGTATTCCAATTTGCTAATTAAACTAATTGGCTGACTAAATTATTGAATGTGTGTGTGTGTGAGAGAGAGGAATACTATACCATCACAAACACCCTCTTGAAAATAGTGGTTTCTGTTCTACCATGAGTTTCACATTGAGAGCCATGAGCCCCATTCGGTATAACCAGGAATCCACTATAACGGGGTTCATTATAACAAGGGAGCATTGTACATTTGACAGGTATGCCAATATGTCCAGTAACTGCAGCTGAAACTAGCTTTCTACATTTTCTGTTACACTGCTGCTTTAAATTATTTAAACACATATTCTTTCTGGTACATCTGGAAATTGTTACAAGAAAATGAAAGTGGAAGATGTCTGGAATTTTTTTTTTTTTTTTACAGTTAAAGTTAGGATCAGATTGTTGGCCAAAGTTTGCTGCACTGCTACTTTAAAATTCAGTGATGACAATTGTCATTGAGCAAAGCAGGATCTGTATTTTTGCAAAAGGTAGAGAAAACATGTTTGGCAGTGTTTCTCTTCTATTAGTCAAGTTCTTTGTGGAGGGTGTCACAGTTGTTGGCAATCCATACAGAACTGTGGTTTGCAGACAACTGCATGAACTTTGAAAACAAGGTGCTTAGTACAGGGAGAAATTATAGAAGTAATGGCGTTGCGCTGTGGGAAATCATTTGTGTTGGAACACAGTTGTAAAACAGTAACTTATACCTGACAGTTCAGATTCAGATTTCTAATTATGTCAACTCTCCTTGCCAGCGGGATCGGTAATTGGATATGTATTAAAACTGCACAAAAAAGGACATTTTCTTCCAGCTCAGTTAGTACTCACCTACACAAACTGGAACTTGACATTTGTATTTGGGAACAAAAACAAAAACACTGCATGTGGTGCATTAATTTTTTATTTTTTTTTATATATATACAGTAATTCATTTACCAAGGATAGACCAACAGAGATGCAACACCTTGTTTTCAGTTAGGTCCTGTTAAATCATCAAGCAAAAACAGCATGTTGTGTTATGCTTCCATCCTAAGGGCTCACATTCTAAACTTGTACGCCCATTACAGTGTGTAATAGGTGCCTGGTCCACAATGCCTCCATTATGAAATGGGTTCAAAGAATGCTGAAACCTGATTGGCTGAGAGGTACTTTTGGCAAGGCTGTTATCCTAGCCCAACAGCCTGGCTGAAAGTAGCCTCCACACAACCAAGACTCTGCTCTATAACCATACTAATCTGCTTCTCATCCAGGCAACCTGCCCACAAGTAACATGGCAGCACGTGGTAACAGTCCACATTAGAATAAGGCACATCAGGATGGTCTGTTGTCCTAAAACATAATGACTTTAAAAAAAGGAAAGTTTCATACTTACCATAACTGTTGCTCTTCCTGAATATCTTCTCCATAGATTACCACTAATAGGTCTGAGCCAGAGGCACTAGTACCTCGGGGGAGCCACGGCATTTCGGGAGGGCTGGTGGCATGAGTAGGCCCTGCATGCATGTCACCACACATGCTCCCTGGTACACAGCGGCACCAGCCCCCAACCGCCTCAGTTCCTGTTTCATTGAGGAGGTGAGCAGCATGAACCTAACAAGTAACCTATGCACTTAACACAGGGGCATAAGGTAGCCCTGGTAGCCCATGAAAGAAGGGCCAGCAAACCCAGTAACACAGTGGCTTCACAGCCCAAACCGGGTATAAAGGGGTATAGACCAATAAAACAATACTGAAATGAGTCTGGGGGATGGTGGGAAGGTGTGGTAATCTATGGTGGGGGAAGTGAAGTGTACACTATGTTGATAACCAGCGACGATGTGTACACTGTGCTTGATATCTTCACGGTGTACACGCCACGATCTGGAATTTTTGTAATGGCATATCACTAAACCCCTATTGTATAATCAGGAAAATCAAGTTACAGACTAAGTACATAACCTTCATATCTTCCAAGAATCAATCTTCTCAATAGATTCCTACTAACGGGAGTACCAACCTCAAGTCCAGCCTCTCAAGACGTGATCTGTTAGTCAAATGTATCCTCCCTGCTTTTGACTATGCTGACAGAGTACACTGCTGCCCCAGCCCTCACAAAACTGGACATCCTTTTCTATGCTTTCTGTAGATTTGCCTCAAATTCTCCCCCCCCCGCACTAACTCATCGCTGTAAGCTCTACTCTTTCCTCTCTCTTCAGTCACTGGCTCAGAGGAATTCCTCCCATTGCCTCACTTTCATAGCAACGTACTGGTTTGGCTCTCTTCCTTCTTACCTCACTTCCCTTCTCTCTCCGGCTTCTATCTCTCCCTGCAGCTCATGGTCTAGTTGCAACCACTCCTTTTCACTCCCTCGTATCTGCGCCTCAACTGGCAAACTTTCCTTCTCCTACAAATTTCCCTCCCTCTGGAATAGCCTTCCTCCCCCTTCCCCATCTCTCTCCCTCCTTCTCCTCTCTTAAACGCTCACTCAGACCTCCTCCTGTCACTACTTGCACCTGCTATCCTCCCTAGTTCTCCACTGAACACATTGTGTTGCTTAAACCCCCAACCCCTGGATTTTAAGCCACAAGAATACCTGTTTCACCTAATTGTACTTTACTTTGTATAAATTGTATATTTGCAATATAGCTTTCTGGTTTGTTAGCCTTATTGTATTAACTTGTATATATTGTACATAGTTTTCCTTGCCTGTATATTGCTTGAACATTGTTACCTAAGCTGCTTTGTTCTTTTCTTTTTTTTTTGTGTATGTACTTAAGTTGGTACTGTCAGCCTCCCATACCCACTTTTCCCCCAGGTCGCACCTGGAAATGAGCATCGGCTCATGGTGCCTTTCCCGGTCATCAACTTTTAAATAAATAAATAAAAAAGCTCAAAGAAAGTCCCCCGGGCTAGGGAGGCTGGAGCTCAGGGCTCACTCAGGATAATAATCCATTTGGAACTGTCCTGCCAAAGGTGGCATGCTGCCTGGTATGGACATCTAGGGCATAGTGCTTTGTAAAAGTATGCACTGTGCACCAAGTTGCAACTCTGCAAATCTCTTCAACTGGCAGAGTGTATTTCTGCCAGGGAAGTGGCAATGTCTGTGGTGGAGTGGGTATGTATCTTGGCCTCTAGCTTATCCTAAGCCATGGCATAGCAGTGGGGAAGACAATTTACAATCCAAGCTGAAGTGCACTTAATTGTCATGGGCTGTCCCTTTTGATTAGGGTCGAAAGAGACAAAGATCTCCCTCCTGGTATTAGACCTCTACAGAGCACAAAAGACTCGGCCAAGCAATGGTCCAAAAACCCCGAGAGAGACCCAGTAGAGACAGCATACTTGTGGATCATATGGGTGGAGGGTGCCAGGCAGGATGTGAGATTGAGATGTTGCCAGAGCTCCAGGGCTGGTCCCAAAATGGCCTCAGCCATGAGAATGGTGATCCCCATGGAATCGTTCTTGTTAAGAATATCAATAAAGGGGTACTGAGCCTGCTTCTCAAGTGGCTCCAAGAACACATTCATGGACTCTGACATAAGTCAGAGAAGAGCCCCCAGTGAGACTGGTCCACGATCAGTAGTCAGCTCCTCGACCGAAGTCCGGTCAAAGGTATGCGTCCTTGATGACAGCATGGACAATCCATCCAAAGACTCTTCAAAAATGGCTTGCAACCATTTGCCACTGTGGATCACCTGAGTAGCTTCTGACTGAGTGATTTCCACTGACCACCTACACAGCAAGCAGGCTGCAGCATTAGAATCCTCGGTCAGTGCTCCCATCACAGGCTGTGGTGGCAGCAGCTCCACTTGCAAGGGTGGCGAGACAGATGCTGGAGACATTTGTCAAGGGCGACTGGCATGGGCATGACTGGCACCTGCAGTTGACCATAGGTGTCTGAGGTTGAGCCCTACCCTGCCCCACAGTGGTCCACTGCTGCCAGAGGAGTTCCTCATAGTGCAGTCTCACCCCGCGGCAGTGTCTTTCCATGCCGGAGGACAAGTACAAGCGCAGATAGCAGTGCCTTATTGGGTGGGATCAAGAGCGTGAGCAGTGCCTTGACCTTGACTGTCGACCTGAAGGCCGATGCCAAGGAGAAGCCACCAGAGGGTCAGTATAGACCACATGCTGAGGTGCATGGACAAGCACTGGCTTCAGTGGCATGACCACCTGTGGGGGCTGAATCCAAGTGGAGCTGGTTGGAAACACCAACTAGTCCGTGTCCTCCTGGGCAAGGGTTAGGAAAATGGGGGTCTTGAAGATCAACTTCTTGTCGATCATCTCTGATAACTGGTTGACCATCTGATCAGCCAGTGACAAAGTTGACAAGTCCAATGGGGCAGCATGAAGCTGTTGACCGTGCCTTCAATTGCATTCAGTTAAACCAGAGTCAAGCACTCGACATCTGTCGAGCGCTTGACAAACGATGAGGGAACAGAAGGACCATAATCTCTAATGATCTCACAACAGGTGCTGGCAGTGCTTGTGTTTCTTAACATGGTGAACAGGGCTCTCCCCATAGGCCTGGAGTGCCCGACACATCTCCCAAAAGGCTTCTGAGAAAGACCCTGTGATGCTGGCCCCAGTTGGGAGCAGCACTGAGGCTGATGAGGTGCTCACAGCAGAAACCACCACCAGATCCCTGTCAGCTGACTGGCTGAGAAGAAGCCAGGCTGTGCAATCTTCCAATGAAGAAGGAAGCATTGTCTGACACAGGCCACAGCCAGAGACTTCATATGCTGTCCCTAAGCAGTAGAGGCAAGACATGCATAGGTCCATTTTTGACATGTTCTGTTGGCATGTGATGCAGAACTTGAAGTTGTGAACTGGCTTTGCTTCCTCAGACTCCATCTTCCATTGAAGAGGCAGAGCCAGAGTGAAGGAGAGGTGAAGCAGTCGAGGAACACTGCAGGGTCTGAAAAGAAATTGAGGAAACTGCAATGGCACACTTGGTAGCCTACAGTGCTGCAGAGCTGTAAAGGAAACCAGATTCTTCCAGCAGAAAAGAACATCTGACATCACAAGATGGAGACAGAGGATATACCGCCAGGGTGGTGGGAGGAGCTTAGTTTGAAGACATTCCAATGAATCAGCACTTCCCGTGGAACTGCCTACGTGTGGCAAATTAACTACATCCACACCCCTATAAAAGTTGTTTTTTTTTTTAACCTAGCCAGTATACTTTAGAAGGTTATGGTTCAAAGAAATTACTGCTTGCAAGGAAGGAGGTCTACCAAACTTCTTACCTCTCCTGTAAGTGAGCATTGCTGTGTGCAGCTCAGCATTTGTTACTTATATTGGGTCCTGCAGGAGGATCCTTCAATTTTTCTTTATACGCTCACCTATTCTTTTTTAAATTTATATTTTATTGCTTTGAAAAAAAACATCTGTTTACAGGAATATGAGAAAGCATATCAGACTTGTATATAAAGCTCAGGCACATGTAAAAAAGTCAAGGTTAAATCTCATACCTCTAGTGTGACAACATCTGGGAGGATTAGGAATACTTTATAAGATATAGGTTTAAAGTCGTATGCTACTTCATCACAGCAGTGGGGGATTGATAATAGCTACAGAGATTTATTTTATAGCAACCCCAGGCTATTAAAGCTCCCAATTCCAGCACCTGTTAACACAAGATAATTAATCACTGCACACTGGGGAAACTTGCTGCACTTGCAGTGAAGAAAAGTTAACCCAGAAGTTTCCCTTATGAAAATCTGTAAAACAACTTTTTGCCATTCCTTTAACAAACAAACATGCCGTAAGGCAACTTTTGATTGCGTGATATCTCAGAAAGCATGGTGATAAATGTCTCTGAATACATGACATGAACCTGGAAGTCTTTGATGCAAGGAAAGTCCGTCTGAAGATAGAATGTTTGATTAAAAAGAAAGTAATTATGAGTCAAAATTAAATTTACAGCCTGAAACAAGAAAGCTTTACAGGTATTCTGGTTGGCTATTGCCATTCTATTGGCATATGTTTATGTGCCAACACTGTCCTATAAATAAAAAGATCCAACCATGTAATGTGGAATTTGGAGAAATCTTGTGCAGAATTCATGAACAACTTCACTTATCCCTCATTTCTATCAACATGACCGCCACCTTTACTGCAACATAAACATCTTCAACTAGGCCCTAAAAATAAAACAACCCTTATAAAAAAATAAGTAACTGAATGTTCTTTCAGGACATCATCCTATCCTTACACACAAAAGTTTAAATTCATGCATTCTATGATAACGTGTGTGTGTGTGGGGGGGGGGGGTTGAGAATTCTGCTACAGGAATACTGCGGAATGTAAAGGATAACAATGACAGGGTGTGTGGCTATCAGGAAATAATGCATGCCTCGGGTGGTTGTTAGGCTTGAGGTGTAGCTGACTGCTGCAACTCACTCAACAACTGCATAATTCCTTTAAGACTGCACACTCTGGAGTATGTTATCCCACTTATAAAATGGTCTTTTATTTGTTCAAAAAAATATGTGGTTCATTTTCTAAGCAATATTTTACTACATTTGTTGCTCCTTTTTAGCTGTTAGAGATTGTTTTTAATATTTTGCCCAACCCATTATATTTGCCCAACTGGGAATCGGATGGGGCATACCCAAGGGTGCTGAGGGATCTCAGGGAGGTACTGGCTACATCTCTGACAAAACTATTCAACAACTCACTGGAAAAGGAGTGGTTCCAGAGGACTGGAGGAGGGTAGATGTAGTCCTGCTTCATAAAAGTGGCATCGGGGAGCAGGCTGGCAACTACAGGCCAGTCAGCCTGACGTTAGTGATGGGGAAGCATAGAATTTGACAGCTGATAGGACCGCTTGGCCTACCCAGTCTGCCCATTTTTCCTACCTACTGTAATACAGCAGAACCTACTTGATCTGTGGCTTAGCCCTCCCCTCCTGAACCACTAAGGTTTCCTTATGCCTATCCCATGCATTCTTGAATCCCGTTACAGTTTTTGCCCCCACCACCTCCGATGACAGGCTGTTCCAGGCATGCACCTCTTTCTGTGAAGTACTTCTCATATTTCCCCTGAGTCTACCCCCCCAACTTCATAGCATGCCCCCTTATTCTTGAGCATCTTTTTTTCTGAAAAATGCTTCCCTCTTGTACCTTATTTATACCCTGTGAGGTATTTGAAAGTCTCTAGCATATCCCCCTCTCCCTTCTTTCCTCCAGGGTGTACATATTGAGGTCCTTTACTCTCTCCTCATAGAGTTTCTGGTGTGGACCGTGCATCATTTTAGTTGTCCTCCTCTGGACCACTTCTATTCTGCCTCTGTCCTTCTGTAGATGTGTTCTCCAGAACTGGACACCATACTCCAAATGTGGTCTCAACAATTACCTATACAGCTGCATCACCACCTCCCTCCTTCTACTGGTGATACCCCTCTCTATGCACCTTATGCCTTGGAGGGATGTGGAATCGAACCCTGGTCCCTACCCCTCAAATACCATACTTAGCAACCCCACTTGCTCTCTCTGGACCAGTGCCAGGAGACTCAAAGTGATGCACATGAATACAGGTAGCCTAAGGCACAAAATCCATGACCTCAAAGCCTGGACAACGCTCTACAAACCCGATATACTTGCAGTGACTGAGACCTGGCTCAAACCCTGCATTCTTCCTCACGAAACGGACCTAGTTGGCTTTAATGCTTTCAGGAAGGACCGTGTTGGGAAGAAAGGTGGGGGGTTCTCATTTACACCCGGAGTGGTCTTAATGCAATGCAGATTGACCATTCTTCCCTCTGTGACTCTGTGAATGAGATTGTTTTTGTGAAGGTGCTCCTTGGAGACACCAAACCCCTGTACATAGGGTGTGCCTACCTCCCGCCCCAAACGACGTTGTCTTCCCTCGAATTGCTAACTCATGCCTTGGCAGAACACTCCTTGGGGGAGTTGATTCTCCTGGGGGACTTTACTCAAAATTGGGTCTCACTAGAGACCTCTGCCAGCAAGAACCCTATACACGACACCAATCTGTCCCAAGTTATCCACCAGCCCACAAGGCACAGTGCTAGGACTGGTAACCACTCATTGCTTGACTGGGCCCTACTATCCAGCCCAGACCACATACAGGCAGCTGGCATCATGGCAGACTCGTTGAGCGACCATTCCCCAATTTTCTGCATCTGGTCCAACAGGCTTCCCAAACTGCCTGCCAAAGTAATCGAAGCTAGAAACTACAGCAGTTTCTCTTCGGAGGCTCTCTGCTCTAACCTATGCGCTGTAAACTGGGATCCCCTTATCCTCCTCCCTAGCCTACATGAGGCGCTTGACTTCTTTACCAACACTTTTATGTCGGTGGCCAATATACACACCCCCCCGCAAGAAACTGAGGGTACAGAGTAAGTGCCACAAATGGCTTAACCCTAGCCTCAAATGGAACATGTTGCTTCGGGATCAGGTCTGGGGTCAATACAAATCCACAGGCCAGAAAACCGACTGGGAGAGGTATAGAGAACTGAGGAATCAGTGCAAGAAAGCCTCCAAGTCAGCTAAATCTAAATACCTATGAGATCTCCAGTCTAGGCACCTATAGGATCCCAGGAGATTCTGGGGCCAAATTAACCTGCTGATAAAGGGTGCCCCCAGTGCCCAAGAGGGTGCGCTCCTGGTCGGTGAGCCCACCTTAATTGCAGAGGCATTCAATGACGCTTTCTCCAATCCTGGAGGAAGCAAACCCCACCTGCTCTCAGGTGTCCCCAGCAACACAGGCACCACCTGGGAACATTCCTGACACCAGTTTCACTTGAAGCTGGTCAAACCCGCCGAGGTACTTCCCCTTCTGCAACGTATAAACCCGGACTCCTCTCCGGGACATGACCTGCTTGAACCTAGACTCCTGCGGGCTACAGCTCCGGCTATCTCCCACCCATTTGCCCTGCTTATCAACAGGTCCCTCCTCGAAGGAAAGGTCCCGGATAAATGGAAGGTGGCAACCACTGTCCCCATTCACAAAAAAGGTCCCCGGGACAATGTAGGGAACTACAGGCCAATCTGTATTCTCTGCCCACTAGCAAAGGTGCAGGAGAGAGATTGGTCTACAGTCAAATACAAGACTACCTCGAAAGGCACCTACTCCTAGCTGACATTCAACATGGCTCTAGGAAAGGTCATGACATTGGTACAGCCCTTATCCGACTCACATTGGACATCCTTGACTCAGTGGACCAAGGTTCCCCAATGGGGGCTCTATTCATTGATTTATCCAATGCATTTGATGTGGTCAGCCATGAACTTCTAATCACTAAACTTCACCTGCTTCGACTGGATGGTCTCTCTGCTACATGGTTCGAGAGCTATCTGCTCAACCAAACCCCAAAAGTCCTATGGAGAGGAACCCAGTCCAGTGCTAAACTGGTAATCTCTGGGGTATCCCAGGGCTCGATCCTTGGTCCCCTGTTATTTACTCTTTTTGTCAATGATATAGAGGGAGTTGGCGGGAGGAACAACCTTATCCTCTGTGCAGATGACACTGTCATCTACTACAGTGATCCGCTTCCTAGCGTAATCAGTACCAACCTCCAGGCCAGTCTAGCTGCACTGGAAGCCTGGTTCTCCTCAAACTCATTTGTAATTAATGAAGAAAAAATGAAGGCAGTCCTGTTTGGGTCCAGATGCCTTGGCTCAGACCGTCGTGGCATCTTTCAGCTTCATACTGCCCAAGGGAAGAGAATAAAGGTCACAGACAAGATTGAGTACCTCGGAGTCTTGCTTGATCAGGCGATGACCTTCCAGCCTTATATTGACTCTCTTGTTAAGTCCACCCACCAGAAGTTAGGACTTCTCTATAGGCTGGGTGACTCTCTCTCTTGAGGCTCATTGTGCCATATCTAACTGCACCCTACTCCCCTCCCTCCTCTATGGGGCTCCCCTGCTGCATTCCCTAAGGGAGGGCAAACAAAAAAAGCTTACTACGCTCTACCACAGGGTGCCTCATTTCACCACCAACTCCCCCCAAGAAGGCACTACTGCGAGGTCCTCGCTGATCTCCTCTGGCCTTTTGTGCGACAAAAACTAGCCTGCTCCTCTTTGAGCCTGACCTTCAAATTTACCACTGTTGGCCCTCCTCCTCACCCGCGTGAGCTGCTAAATCCCAAAGTCCAGGGCCGGGGCCTGAGATCCTCCACTGGCCATCCCCTAGACATCTCTCATGCCCAAACTAACTACAGCAAGAGATCCTTTAGGTTCGCTGCCCCACATTTATGGAACCTTCTCCCTGTTGACTTGGCTAATTGTTGTACTATTCAGGGTTTTAAGTCTGGCCTGAAAGTATACCTGCTAGAGCTTAGTCTCCGTGGCTGTAACCGCTAGCCCAGAACGTAGTCTTGGTGGCTGAAACTTGCTTGTCCCATGGCAGTCAGCCTATCGGCTGGCAATATATCCTGCATATTGCTGTTACCACCTCTCCCCTAAAGCATTGTTGGTTAAGATGTCATATGTCCAATTTATTTGCTATGGCATTATGTGTATGTAACTGACATGCTCTGTAATGTACTCTATACCTTATCCAATGTATGCTCCAGCTAGTGTGTACTCCTACCAATGTATGTACTACTGTGTACTCCTGCCAATATATGTAATTATTGTCTGTAACTAATCCGGGTCGCTCCTGAAAAAGGGACCTCTGGTCTCAGTGAGCTTACCCGGTTATCAAAATCTAAATAAATAAACATGATAGGAACCTATAAATACCTCATGGGACTGAATACGGTACAGAAGGGGAGTATTGTTCAGAGGAGAAGCTGCATGAGAACATGGCAGCATGCAATGAAGCTGGCAGGGGGGAAATTTAGGATGGATGTAAAGAAATACTACTTCACTGAAAGAGTGGTGGATGCCTGGAACAGTCTTCCAGCAGGGGGGGTGGTGCCGGCTTCAAGCATGCATGAGACAGGCATAAAAGAATCTTGGTTGGAAAGCGGGGGTTAGCCAGAGATCAGCTAGGGTTTGCAGTGACAGTACAGGCAGGTAAAAATGGGCAGACTAGGTGGGCCAAGCGGTCCTTATCTGCTGACAAATTCTATGTTTCATTTTCTTTTTAACTTGTCAATTTTATTGAAAAACATTCAGGTTAATCTTAAATAGTACACTGCAACCTCCTATATTGTCAGGCTTCAAGGTTTAAACCACAAGACATAGTCAGTCCTATAACCCTTATAAAGATAAAACTTTGAAATCTGAGATAAGTAATAAGCCATGACAGGGTGTGCATTATAGGATTTTAATGCACGCTGTAAGGGCATACTAAGAAGGGCATATTAAGGCATGAGACCAAAGGCAGAGTGTCCTTATGCCACTAGGAAGTACATTAAAATCATATGATGCACACTTTGGAGGGGCTTATTACACTTATAAAATAGCTCTAAGTAGTTTTGGTTTTTTTTTGGGGGGGGGGGCAATGAGATTTGGCACCTGCCTGTGCACGTACAGAAGTGTAATACATGATCAGGCAACATCTCTCAGCCAATGACATTTCTAGATTTTTTTTTGCCATTTTATAAGTACAGTTATCGATAACCAGTTTCTAATTTGTTTTTTTTTTTTTTTTCCTAGTTAACACCATTTTGTTTCCCAGGTTGTTTCTAGCTGTATCAGAGATCAGATCGTTGAGTTACCTTGGTTTAGGTCATTCCAGTGCCATCTGTATGCCTTCTCACCTGCATACTTACATTTACATAATAAAATACAACATTTAAACAGTCAATAATAAAAGGAAAAAACTTAAAGAATTCATATGAGTGTGTCAGTTCCTGTGTCATTATTCCTGTCTGAAAACATAAATAAATCTGGTATATGTAATCACTGCTCCCGCAAACTTCTAGGCTTACAGTTAACTTAACAGTCGTTCTAGGACTGAGATTTGTTCAGTCCCCTCTCAGTAGTGAAAGAAGGATAACCAGTGAGCATTAAACTTTTCTTGTTGCAGAGATTATAGGGCTGTAATAGAGTCAATGCTTTTAATCTGAAGAACACTGTGCAGCCACTGGCCCAGTTGCAGATGGTTTGCTGTGAGCCAACATTGTGTAATGGCTTTACCTGCCACTGCTATTAAAATGAGGAAGAAGTACCTCTTGTGAAATGTTCCAACCCTCCTAGGAGGGAGCCCCATACCAGGTGTTCAAAAGTAGGGAGAAGGATTAGGTTCAGCATCCCCCTTATCATCTCTGCCACTTCCCCCAAAACAGTTTTATCTCTGGGGAGTCCCAAAACACATGAAATTGGTAGCCCTGCCCCCCCCAACATCCTTTCCAACACCTATCAGAGGCATTAGGGCAATAAGTTTGGGATACTACCAGTGTAATGAAGAATCTGGTGCAGATTTTCCATCGGCATTCTCTCCAACACTCTGATGCTATTGTCTTATGCACTCCCACCAAATTTTAGTCCACTCTTTTCGAAGTGTTAACAACATTTGGTAACCAGTTACAATAGCTCCACAAATATACTGCATGTAAGAAGCGTGCTGTCGTAATAGCGTACCACAGACAGTGACACGGGTAGGACAGCATAGTGCAGTAAGTGCTAACTATGTCGCTGTCCATGGTACTAGACTAGTAGACGAGGGCTGGGAAATCTGAAAGGCTGGCTTAGCGCTCCTGTGATGGAGAGGGCTGAGGCATGGAGCAGCTTGGCCAGAATGGTGGTGGATACCAGGGTTCTAATCCTGGTGTTCAATATTTTTTTCCCCCGTATTCCAACTCCAACTCAGAGTTGATTATTTTAGTTACGGACGGGGGGGGGGGGTGCAGCCTCCCGCTAAAATATGTTTTTGGACTGGTAACAGTCTTTACTGTGCTTTGCGATCACTATCAGTGGTGTTGCTTTTACTTGCAGCATTTGTTCCTGCTGCTGTTCTGAACAGCACTGTATGGACAGCTCTGTTATTGACAGTGCTGTTCATACCTAGTGCCTAATATTCGCCTCACTTGTTTCATTTTCTAAGTGCAATAAGACTCTTTAGGGTATGGGGTACTGGTGGATACCTGCACTTCCAGGGGATGTAAAGCCCTTCACCTGTGGCGTTGGGCCTCACCATGCCCCCGGCATTTGGCTATCCACCAATACCCCACACCTGTTGGGTCTTATTGCTTTGCAGAAAGGATGAAATTTATTTGGGATCTCATAGCAGTGTAAGAAAGCAGACAGATTGCTCTTTTCCAGGCTGTGGACAGCTTAATACATCCTGGCTGCATACAGAAGAGGAAAGAGTGATTTCTGAAGAAATATGACCAGTTAAATCTAAGTTTCAATATCAAGGTTGCCAGCATCTGGGACACGCTTGCCTCCACATCTAATGTTCAGAACCATAGGGCAAAGGAGCAACAAATTAAGCCAGTCTAATGCTTGGAGTAGGTTCAGCTGGGCAGCACTGTACCATCTCTGGACTGGATCTTTATTCCAGCCCAGCTTGTAAAGGCTAGGTGATGGAACTTAACCCAGCCATGGGGAATTTTCAGATCTTCTTTGAGGGCGGGTGTCTATCCAGATGCCTTGATGGTGGTTGTGAGGCCCTTATTGAAGAAGCAATCGTTAGATACAGACAATCCCGCTAACTGCTGGTCAATTTCCAACCTGATGTTTGTGGCTAAGGTGGTGGAGAAGGTGGTAGTGCTGTTGGGGAATCATCTCAATAGGTGTAATTCCTTCAAACCCTTCCAGTCTGGCTATCACCAGTGCCATAGGATACAGACTGCCCTGTTTAAGGTGTGCAATGCTCTTCAGAGGAAAGATCAGGGGAGCTGTCAACAGTGATTCTCCTCAATCTCTTGTCTGCTTTTGATGCTGTGGATCACACTGTGTTAGACTCTAGGAATAAGTGGGAATGTTGGGGGCAGTGCTCATGTGGTCCTGTCCATTCCTGGAAGAGTTCATGGCCAATGGGCACTTTGTATTGTGGCCAGTAGTCTTAGACTGTGGTGTTCCCCAGGGTTCAATCCTTTCCCTTGTGCATTTCACAATGTGTATGATACCACTGGGGGAGCTCATTAGGCAGATGATAATTAGCTGTACCTTTCCTTAGCACCCAGTCAGGGCCATGGTGATCACTGGATGTGACTGTTTGAACGGTGCTTGGAGGAAGTCATAGACTGAATGTCCCACAGCTGTCTGGCCCTTAATCCAAGCAATAAAGAGCAGTACTAACAGGCCCTGACTGATATGTTTCTTTTTTTTTTTTATAATTTCATCTTTATTGAATTTTCAACATACATAGTCGACATTTCAAACTGTTTACAGTTTCTGAGTTTTACATATAATCTTGGAAACCTTTCTAGAAATCATTTGTACAATAAGTTTATAGCTTTATAACAGAGGACTCTATTACATTAGCTTTAATAGTTTAGGTAAAACGCCTAAATACTCCATGCCCATTGTGAGAGAACGGTCTGTGATAATTGATATTGCATTAAACTGGCCATTTGATCAGAGGCTTAAAAATAAATTTCACATTAGTTAGCTTCATTTTCCACGCTCTTGCATGTATAGAGTTATCTTCTTTCCCCTGTCATCATTCTGCTCAGGGGAGAGGGAAAGGTGGGGAGGGGTATAGTGAGGAGATTATGTGTGAGGGTCCACACAGCATTTCAGCCCAGTTTTTTGCTGGGGGAGGAAGGAGAGAGTGGGGGGAAGAATTATTTATGGTGGTGAAGCAGGTTTAGGAAGGGTAGTGGGTGGGTAGTCGGACACAAGGGTCCGGAAAGGGCCATGTGAGATTATAACTATATTTGGCTCTTCTCTTCATCAAATAGTGGGACCTATGGGACAAAGGAATTGTCCTGCAGCATGTAATACAACTGCCACTGCGCCCACCTGAAGTTGAATTGATCTCCTTGATCATTTAGGTTATGAGTTATCCGCTTCATGTAGTATATCTGTTTAGTTATCTGCCACCAGTCTTGAATAGTTGGGAGTTTTGTGGTTAATCATACCTTGGTAATGGCCTTCTTGGCTGCTATAAGAAGGAGATAGAGAAGGTATCTAATGGAGGGTTTTCTGAGTTCCCTAGGGATTAATAGCAAAAGGTGCATTTCTCCTGTTAGTTGAAATTGTGGACCAAAGAGTTCTCGCAGGTTAGCCTGGAGAGCTATTATGAAGGGTTGGAGTTTAGGGCAGGCCCACATAATGTGTGTGTGGGTCACTCTGACCTCTCCGCATTGATGCCAGCAGGCGATTGAGCTGGTATGGGTATAGTGACTGGTAATTATACGGGTTCTGAAGTATCTAATAAGGTTTTTCCATGCGTATTCACACCACTGATAAGAGTTGGTTACCTTAGAGTACCTTAGAGACATATTGGCATGCTTTTTGCCACTCCTCTGGGGTAATGGGATGTTCTAGCGCCTCTTGCCATTGGAGTCTTATATTATCCGTAATGGTTATTTGTTGAGTTTTCTGGGCCTGGTAATATGCTGAGAGTAAGTGTCTTTGTTCATGGGAGGTATTCAATCGGATTTGAAGGGTGATCAAGGAGGGGCACTTGTGCGGGCATTCGGGTCGGGGAAGGTAGGCATTCATAATAATGGCGTAGCTGTAGATATCTATAAAAGCCCATGCAGGGTAAGTTGTATTGGGTTTGAATTTCAGTGAAAGACCGTACTTTCCCCTGAGTTGAGACCTGTGAGAGGTATTGTAGGCCTAGTCTTTCCCACACTAAGAACCCATGATCCATTCTGTTGGGGATGAACTGGCCTAGGCTTGCTATGGGGCATAAGGGGTATAAAAGGCTCTAGATGTTGTGAATTCCTTATAGTTCTCCACCCATTTAGATAATGAATTATCCATGGGTTCGTGAGATCGGGAGGGGGGGGGTGAGGTTCGTTGTGTTGCCCGTATATTTTCCCGAAATAGTCCCTGTTATTAATAAGAGACATTTCAATTTCTGCCCAGTGTGGGCTAGTTATGGCATTCTGCCTCACCATCAAATGTGTAAGCAGAGCTGCATTATGATAGAGCTGGAGGTCAGGAAGTGAGAGCCCCCCTTCCGATCTTGGGAGAGTGAGCATCTTAAGACAAACTCAAGGTCTCTGCCCTGCCCAAATGACTCTTGAGATGGAGCGGTTCCATTCCTGTAATGTTTTGTCCGTAAGGGGGATGGGGACATTCTGGAATAGATAAAGGGCCCTGGGGAAGAAAACCATCCTGACTAGTTCTATTCTTCTGGAGAGGCTTAGTGGCAGTGTGTTCCATGCAGCCAGATCAGTTTTAAGTTGAGAGGAGAAGGGGGCGTAGTTATTTTTATAGAAGTCTGCTGGGGATTGGGATGATTGGATACCTACAGTAGGTATTTCAATTTCGTCAGGGACCAGTTGCAGGGAAATAGGTTTTGTATGTTGGGGGATGGGAGTAGTGAAATGTAAGAATCTCAGTCTTGGAGAGGTTAAGTTTGTATCCAGATACCCGTCCAAACTCGTCCAGGAGCCGCCTTATTGTTAGGAGTGATTTTTCAGGTTCTGGAGGTAGAGCAGCATGTCATCTGCATATAACGCAACTCGGTGTTCTGTGCCCCCCAGGGTAACCCCAGTAAGGCTCTGTGAGTCCTGAATACACTGTGCGAGGGGTTCGATAAATACAGCGAATAAAAGCAGGAAGAGGGGACAGCCTTGCCTGGTCCCTCTGCCCAACCGGATATACCTAGAGTGGTGTCCATCTATCTTCACACAAGCCTGAGGAACCACATATATATCTTGAATGACCCTAATTAGGGTCTGTAGAATCCCAATTTTGTGGATAACCTGGTACAAAAATGGCCAAGCCACTCTATCGAATGCCTTCTCCGTGTCAAGACTGATTAAGACTGAGGGGGTGTTAGTAGAGTACATCTTACGGGACAAATGGAGGGTGCACTTAATGTTGTCAGTAGTGGATCGAGTTCTCACAAAGCCAGTTTGATCCCTATCTATAAGCTGGGGGAGAAAGGTATCTAGGCGGTGGGTTAGGATGGACATAAATAGTTTTTAGTCAGTACTGAGGACCGAGATTGGTCTATAGGAACCACAGAGCTGGGGGGTTTCCCTGGATTAGGGATAACTAAAATGGTCACATACGACCATGAAGGTGGGGGCAAGTCTCCCTCCAGGATAGAACTGAAGAGCCTCAAAAGCTTATGGTGGACCTGGTTTCTAGTTGCAGTATAAAATTCTATTCCATACCCATCCGGTCCTGGGGCCTTAAGGATTTTCGCTCTGACTAAGACAGAGGTCAGTTCAATTTCTGTAATTGGAGTGGTTAGGGTTTCTCTCTGGGTGTCCGAGAGTTTAGGCATGGTAATTGGGTGGCGATAGCGATCTATTTGTTGGGTAGTAGGGGTTTGTTCTGGAGTGTATAAAGTGGAGTAGTAGGAAGTGAACACCTCCGTTATGTCGTGCAACTTAGTTAAGGGCTGGCCATGTGAAGGGTGTCTGATAGTAGTTATAACTGAGGACTTCTTTTGTTTTCAGATCTGATAGGCTAATAACCTTGTTGCTCTAGGCCCTACCTCGTAATATCTTTGTCTCAAAAAGGTTAAGGTGATCTCTGTTTGTTGTAAGGCTAAGCGGTCAAGGTCTGACTTGGTTTGTTGTAGTAGAGGGAAAACTGAAGTATCCCCCTGCTTGTGAGCCATTTGCAGAAAATGTAATGTGTCCTCTAGTTTGGTCTTCTGCTCCCTTCTTTCTTTGTTTAGTTCTGCTGTGTGCTGAATTATATGTCCACGGAGGACAGATTTCACTGTGTCCCAGTGTATTGCAGGGGATGATTCTTCTGGGGGGTTATTTCCTACGATTTCTATAATTTTGTCCAAAAGGTATTCTTGGAATTGTTTGGAGCGGATAGTATGGGTTGAGTTTCCATCGGGTATTTTTGGGTTGTAATCCCATGTCCCAGGTGGTAACTAGGGGGGCATGATCTGAAAGGGCTATGTCACCCATCCATGCATCCTGCAGTGTGCTTAGGTTCTCAATTTGGGTATAAGTTTGATCTATGCGTGAATAAGTACGGTGTACTGAGGAATAATGGGAATAGTTTTGTGTTTGAGGATGTTTATGGCGCCAGACATCGCACCAGCCCACCTCCTGTATAAATCTCTTAAAGCATTTTTGGTTAGCTGTTTGCCTTGGGGGACGTGGATTGGAGGAGTCCAAAACAGTGTCTGGAAGGAGATTAAAATCTCCTGCCAACAGTAGGGTCCCTCTGGTCATTTGAACTATTTTATCCAGGAGTGTTTTCAATTGAGAAACAGGGAGACCCGAGGGAAAATACGCATCCGCCAGGGTAACTTGCCGGCACCAATTGTGTCCTGCACGTTAATTAGTCTACCTTCAGGGTCAGCTCAGCACAATCCCGGATTAAAGGGAGTGTGTGGTGGTATTATAATTGCCACTTCTCTACGTCTGCCTCTCCCGCTAGAGGAGTAAAAAACCCCACCGCGACTGAACCGTGCCAGCTTGGCATGTTCTGCAGAATTTAGGTGGGTCTCTTGTAGGTAAATCAAATCAGATTTACTTTTCCTCAGGTATGCTAGAAGTCTGGATCTCTTGATCAGGGAGGTCAAGCCATTTACGTTATGGGATAGGAGTTTCAGGTGCAGAGAGGTCATGAGCTGAACTGGGGTGAAACGATGTCAAGGGATTTCCCCTCCCCCCCAGATGAGTAGATCTTCTCGTGGATCCTCTGTCAGAGGTTTTCTAGGTCCCTTTACATAACGATAGTCGACTAGATTATTAGAACAACAACAATTCTGATACTCATAGAAACCTTTCACATGTACTTTATCTATGGAGTTAACTTGCAACAGGGAGTCAACGCATACTAGTACTAAGGACCAAACCTATAACAAATTCCGACATGCGGTCAACTGGGCCACTATGCCGGCACAACAAAAACTAGTGCTTCCATGGAGTAGGGTCATTTCTAGACCCTGAAGTGAGAAATCTCCTTCCAAGGAGGAATCTTCCCTTTGGTGGGGGTCCTACAGACACCTATAGTGTCTAAATAGAATACAGGGAAAAAACAAAGGAAAAAGGGGGAAATATGGGACGTCATGTGGAAAGGCAGTGATCAACCTTAGGAAGGGTGTAATAGGCAAAAGGGTAGCCTTAAGCAAGGGGTCTGCGCCAGGGTTACCAGAGTGGTGGAGGGGGAAGCAGGAAGCCACCTGTATCCCCCAATGCCCCAGTCCCTCCTAGCAAGTAGAGAGAGAGAGCATGGACCATCCTCTGTTGTCATCCTGTGAGGGCAGGACTGATCAATCCCCTCTAACAGTCAGTAAGGTACAATTAAATTACGGAGTTAAATGGTACCCCAAAACCACGGGCACGGTGGCTTCTGCAGGAAGGGGGGGGGCAGTGGGGCCAGAAAATCAGCCCCCCTAATCAACCCCAACCTAGCCACACGGTTTCCCACAGATACATCCAGGTTCGGGGTACCTGTGTTAAGCAAGCAGCACACATCCTTCAACACCCTCCTCCAGAACATGTCATTATCTTATCATCATCAGTGCTCAAGCAGTTCATAGAGATGCCCTCAGTCAAGAAGGTCAGGCTAACTATTGAAGGACAGTGCGTCACACCACCTGGCCCCCCCCCCAACCCAACCGACCCCTCAACCCGTATCTCGGCAGATGACTGTAATAACATACCTTACTATGAAAAATTATCAGCATTGTCTGTTCATATTAAAACAGGAATGCAGATATGCAGTTTAGCTGATAAAAGGCAGGAACACTGCGCGTTGCAGCAAGCCCGGATCTAATATTCATCCCTTCCCCTTCCCAGGTTGGCTCCAAGGCGATCCCAGGTACAAAACGAACCTATGGGTGACAGAAGCGTCCCCCAGTCCCCAGCGTTTGCATATGGGAGTGGAAGCACCACCTCCCCACATCAGTGTACAGGTGGAAGTTCTACGTCAACAGGGTGTGGGCCACAGCAGGCATTGCACCCCCCTCCCAAAATACGGGAATCATGCTCAGCAACGGGAATCTCACCCTCATCCCAAATGGGGCAGAGCAATTACTCACATCAATGTTGCAATCTCTGCTCATCTCTCCCAGGGTGGGCACGTGCATATGTATTAGCATATGGGGAGGGCACAGAGGTGGAAATTTGAGGGGACGCCCTGGTCCGGCCACTTAAGTAGTCAAGCCCCCCCACTACCATCAAAATCGCAGCACCCACTCTCCCCCTCCCAGGAGGAACCTCGTGGGCCCAGTCCAAAGGGGAAGAAATGGAGAAGGAAGACCCTGGCCCCCCCAACTATTAGCAGGCCTCTCAATAAACCATCTGCACTGAGCTTGCAGCTTGGGAGACAAGCCAAACTACCAGACAGCATCGACACTGTGTTCTCATTCTCCAACCGAGCAGATTCCCACCAACAGTCCCCTTATCCAGACAGCACTGCGAGGTCTGAGACATGGGGGGGGAGGAAGAATGGAAGACACAAGGGGAAGAGGGAGAAAGGCACCCGGGGAAGCACACCGACTGCTCCCAAGGCAGCGTCAGGGGAGCAAGATGGAGGCAAGGGGAGGGCACCAACCCCAGATGGCTGGCCGGAAGCGTCAACCATGTAAGGCATCACAGGCCACCAGAGCTGAGGTTTACAGGTTTATAACCATGTCAGATTGTGCCCACAGGAATCCCTGAGTTTACCCTTCATTGTTTCATTAAATAGTGGTATTTTTATGTAATTAGTGTCTGTTACGAAGAAGATACTTGCTGTTCTGGTCAGCAGGCCTTAACTTCATCCCGGAGTGCCCGAGGACTCCAAACGGTCAGGAACAGAGGCGGTCTGCCATGCCTTCAGGGTGCTCACAATGTCCTGTACTGCCTCTGCTCCTTGCCTCTCGCTGGCCACCACTCCACATTTTCTGGGAAAGTCTAGCTGCAATCGAGGGGCCAGCTGTGTCTCTGCTGGGGGACGTCTATCTTCCTAGACTTCAACACCACCATAACTGCAGTCGCTGAATCAAAGGTGAGGGTACCATCTTTGAAGTAGATTGTCATCTTCGCTGGATATGGTATCCTAAATTGAGTGCCTGCATTTTTGAGTGCTTTCATAATGGGAATGTGGGCCCTCCGTCTCAGCATAACCTCCGGGGCAAAATCATTTTCAAAATACAGCCGCTGATTATTAAGAAGTACCACCCCCTTCTTCCATGCCGCATGTAGCACATTCTCCTTCTCCTGAAGGCATAGGAATTTGGCGAGTATCACTCTCGGGTGTGCCCCAGGAGCTGGCCTTGGGCCTAGGGTGCAATGAGCTCGCTCGAACTCCAGGGTGTAGTGATGCAGGAGGGTGAGCACTTCACGAAGAGAGTTCTCTAGAAATTGGATAATGTCGGAGCCCTCAGCTCCCTCAGGGATGCCAGCAATCAGAATGTTGTTGTGGCGATTCCTGCTCTCTGCATCCTCGGCCCTGTTCTGGAGTTGTTTTATACTGTGGTGTAGCTGCATGATAGCTGTCTCAGTACAGTCCACCCTACCATCCGTTTCAGTGACCTGGGTCTCAGTGGTCTCTTGCCGCTTCTCCAATTTACTAATGTCAGTACAGAGGGCAAGGCAGTAGATTGCATTTCTTTATGAAAATTGCGAAGCTCAGCAAGCATCTGTGCCATTTGTCTCTAGAGGGTGTCTACCAGGATGTGGCCGCATGTAGTCACGCTATGGCACGAGACCGATGAGGCCCGGGAGCCCTCGCTTTCTGAGCCGCCTTCCGACAATCCTTCATCATCCAGCGCTGCAATAATTTTTATTTTTGTTCGTTCCCTTGCTCGCGGCATTCTGTGTCCTCCGCGGATTTTGGTTATATTGATTTCTATTTGAAAGGCTGAAATTTGGAGGTTGTGAGGTCGATCACAGTGGGAGCTCCTGATCTAAGATGTGCCAGGGAGCATGACATCACCGGAAGCCCTGACTGATAGGTTTCTGTATTGAAAAGAGCCATCTGTTCCCCATCTTTGACAGGATTCAACCAGAGGTAGAAAGAGTGATTAGCAACCAGACAGTACTTTTTTGAGAAACAGCTGTCACTGGAATTCCAGATGTCAGAGGTAATTAAGAGCACAGTTTACCATTTACAAAACATATTCAGATTGTACCCCTTTACAGAACCTGTAGCTCGGAGAACACGGGTACAGGTGTCCCTTTCCTCTTGCCTTAATTACTTCATTACCCGCAATATAGGTCTAACTTGTAGTTGGATGTGATGCCTGCAGGTAGTGCAGAAATGAAAATTATGTACCTACCATAATTCTTGATCTTCTCTTGTATCTTCACCATTCATTACAGATTGGATTAGTGCCGGAGGCACGCACCCGCCACGGGAAGTTTTTTTTTTTGGGGAGTCGGCACCTATGGCGCCGCCCCCAAGACCGACACATTACGTCATGCGCGGGGGGCAGCTGTTAGGTGTCGCAGACTCCTCCTCCATCTCAGTTCTGATAGCCGGAGAGGTGAAATAAAGGGTAAGAAAAAAGGGAAGAAGGCAAGGGAGCCAAGGGACAGGAAAAGGAAAAGATGCAAACTGAAAAAGAAATAAGCCGAAAGAGGACAGAGAAGAAGAAGATGCCTGCCCTAAGGGAACGCAGGGCTTCACCCCTGGGGCGGCTCCAAGGAGGAATAGAAAAGAAGAGAGAGAAGGAAGGAAAGAGAGGGAAAAGGAAAAAGGAGGGGTGGCGGGAGGGAGAGCTCTGCCCGGTTGGGAGATTGGTTAAAGAGACATAAGCTCAGTACCAACAACAAAGGAGCAAGAAGTCCACTTTATAAAGGAGGAACAATTCTTAACTGAACCACTTGTCCAGAAGGGGCAGAAGGCAGATTCTCTATAGCTCCCGCCATCCCCAATCCTTTAACTCCAAGCTGAGAGCTCTGAGACTGCCAAAGCAGAATATCTGTTCCGAAAAGGAAAGAGCAACCAGGGAGGGAGAAGAAACCCACTAGCACTTTGTTAAGTGCTAACACATATGTGAGTGGGGGGAGGGGTTAAGGGTTTAAGCCCTACAAAGGACAACCCCTAAACAGAAAGATTGGAACTCAATCGGACTCCCCTGAAAGCAAGGCAAAGATCACCAGCTCAAGGTAAAATAGTGTCAGGACAGCTTAAATTAGGAGAACTGACACAGGATGATTGAGACATGCCAAGGGGACATAGCAAAGGAAACTGAGCCATGCAAGGGAAAGGTTCCTATTTGTGAAATGAAAGTGCGGCCTAAAAGGCCAAGTCACCCTGCAGGGGTAGTCAGAAAGAGTTCCCTAGGACAGAAAAAGTTACTTGTTCCTCTCCAACCAAAGGGAAAAATAAAGAGGTCCATCCAGAGGGACGCAAGATATATATATATTTTTTTTTGGCATAAAGGCCAGGAAAAGGGGGGGGGACAAGTAGGGAGGTGGAGACACCTAAGAAGGAGGCCCTAGAGGGGAAGGAGGATGAGTATCAGTAACGAATGGTGAAGATACAAGAGAAGATCAAGAATTACGGTTGGTACGTAATTTTCATATCTTCCCTTGTCAATCTTCACCATTCATTACTGCTTGGGTGAGTACCAAGCTCCCCCCCAAGGGGGGGGGAGACAACAGCGTCCCTGAGGGAACAAGACCCTCAGCCTTCTGCTGGTGAGAAACAGAAGAAAGAGACCCATGGCTGATTCAAAGAAAAGCCTAAGGTTGGGGAGAGCTAGGAGGTGTCCCCCGAAGGTGAGGGGACGGAGGGAGCCCCTGTAAAAGTCTCCTAGCCCTGGAGGAAAACAAACGGGTCCCTCAGAAGGCAGAGCGAATCACCCTATGCCAGGCCAGGGGTGACCATCTAGATAGATGAAGCCATGCCATCCTTCTGATACAGATCGCTGTCCCTGCAAGCCTGGAAGCTACCTCACTCGTGTTGTGAGATGCCCTTGCTTGGTGTCTTTCCAGCTCCAGACCTATAGCAGAGAGGGCAACAGCCTGCCTAGATTGCTCCGAATCAGGCACTGATGCTAGAAGCTGGGATAACATCGACATAAATGCCTGCTGTAGGCAGCATGGTGCGCCTGATGAGATGCAATGCAGAGCATCGCACGAGAAGAAGAGAACACTCTTCACCCCCACTGGTCAAATTGTAGAGAATCTGAGTCTGGTGGATGGTCGTGCACCAGATGGTGGCACCTGGAAGGAGTCTCTAGGAAAGCCAATCTGGAGGGCGGGTTGGGGAGAGAACCCAAGGACTCAGATGGGACACAATACTGTCTCCTGCAGTCTGCCGGGGGCTGGAATAGGAGTGGCTGGAGAATGCCAGGAATGGAAAGATGCCTCCTGGAATGGAATAGGCCAGGATGGCACCACCAGATGCTCGGCACTGAATTCATTGAGGAATTCACACGTCTCCCATTCGGTATTGTCTCGCCTAACAAAGGAGATATGACGATCCCTCACCATCCTTGAAAGGAATCGCTGATAAACAGTGAAATCAGCATCGGAGGAGATATAAGCAGGGGATTCCTCTCCCTCTGAGGAGGAAGACAAGGATGATGGAGAGCTCAAATGTCCAGAGGACTCCTGCAGCGGAGGGGATAGGTGAAACACCCGCTCATGCATACATCTAACGTATGAAGGGAAAGCCGCTGCAGTAGCTCTGAACTTCTCCCAGGATAACAGAACCGTAGGACTGACATGGCCTGGGGGTGGCTGCAGAGGAATGGGAGAAGGGCACCTACGAAGAGGCAACTGTCCTCTGCTCTGACTCTGAAATCCAGAAAATGGAGCCTGAGCTGGCAGGGTCCCGGACAACAAACCAGGTTGCAGAACAGAACCCTGGGGATGCGAAACCTGGGAGAGCCTAGAAGGGGATACTCCCCTGTGACGAACCTGAGGCTGCATAGGTCCAGAAGGGCAGCCCACAGCAATGTTACCGGAGGGGTCCCTGCAGCCCAAGAAGGAAAGGTGGGGTCCCGTGCTACGGCTCCTACCCACACCCGAGGGGTAGTAGGCGAAGACTGAAGCACCTCCCCTCTGCCTCTCAACTGCTCAGACTCAGAGGATGCCCTCCTCCTCGACCTCAGTGAAGGGACCTGTCGATCCGGGGTTTTCCCGCGGGAACCCACAGAAGACATGGTCCCTGATCCACCCTGAGGGGTACAGCAGCACCAGGAACGGCAGCTACAGCATGCCCCTCCGGGCAGGCAACCTCATCCCCAGCCTCCACTGCCTCCCCCTCTGAGGACTCCAGATAACCCCCTAGTCTGGGGATCCTCCGAAAGAGAAAGTTGGGGCACTAAGGAATAGGAGCACTGGGCTGCCTGACACCATGTCTCACCGGAGACCCTGATTCTGAAGAATCAGGGCGTCAAGACGGGTCCACATCCGAAACATCCTCCTCAGATGAAGAGGAGACCAACAGGACCTCAATACTGGTGACCCCAGGGCACTCCCGAGAAATGGCACCACAAACAGCGCTGGTGTCACCGGCAGTGCAGGACAATCTTGGACCAGCCGCAATGCCCAAACCTGGTCCTGACTCCCTGGCAGCACCAGCCAGGCCCACGGCACCGCCATCGGCACCGGGAGTCAGCACGGCGCCGCAAACAAAGTTGACCAGGCCCACGGCAAATGGCGCTGCCCTGATCACCGGAAGGCAGCATTGAGGGTCCACTGGTGCTGGGCCCAGAAACCTTGGACCGCGACACTGGGGGAGCTTACACCTCTGGAGAGGTGACTGCTGAGGCAATGTCCCCACCGCGACCCCGGAAGGGACCACGATGTTCCTCCAACACTGCAAAAGAGGCCTCCTCCTCTTCCTCTGCAAGACTAGAAGATGAGGAGGCCTCCTCCTCTTCAGACTGTATAGTCCTGGGAGGGGACTCGGAGGAAGTGTCTAAAGTTCTTACCTGGGAAGTCCTAGAGCTACGTCATCCCCCAAAAGTCAGCGAAGCCCTGCCGATCTTAAATGCACAGACTTCAAGGTCTCGGTGGTCCATGGAGAAACAAGTGTCGCATGAATCCATGTTATGGTTGGGTCCCAGGCAATGTAGACAAACATCATGCTGGTCCGTGATGGAAAAATGCTGGCCACAGGAGCACCGACGCATAGCGGCATGGCCGCCTTCGACTTAACGATTAGCTCCCGAACCTGATATGATGCGAAATAAACAGAAAAACACAGCAAAAAGATCCTGCTGCCGTAAGAAAAAACAGAATGATCTTACCAGTTGATAACAACTTCAACAGCGTCAGGATGAGCAGAAACGGAGAGGCAGGGGTTGCAAGTAGGCCTCTGATGCAGCTGTAAAACTTGCACGTGGAGCAAGTGTAGCCTCAACAGCAGGAGAAACAGAACTGAGACGGAGAAGGAGTCTGCAACACCTAACGGCTGCCCCTCACACATGATGCAATGCGTCGCTCTCGGGGGTGGAGCCGTAGGTGCCGACTCAAAAAAAAAAAACTCCCATGGCGGGTGCATGCCTCCGGCACTAACCCAAGCAGTAATGAATGGTGAAGATTGACAAGGAAAGATTATGGAAGTTTGTTTTCCGAGTTCCTCTAGGACATCAGAATATATCCACTCTAGTGCTGCACAAACTGGGCAGGCTGCCTGTAAGCCAGCAGACTGATTACAGGATGATTATTCTGACATTTAAGGCCCTTAATGAATTGGGTCCATTCTACTTTTGTGATCTTTTGGTCACTCAAGTTCTGACAACCAGAGGCTTCTGAGTGACCCCCACTTGCAGCTGAAATTAGTACAGTACAAACCCTTCTGTGTTCCAGTTCTCTGGAACTCTCTCCTGGCCTCCTTCAGGACCATCGCTAATGTCGGAGCACGTGCCCATCCTTGAAGTGGATGGAGGGCTGAATGTACAGCGTGGGTACTTCGTACATTATTATATTTAAATTTATCGCTCATAATATTTTTTTTGATCAGGCAAAGTGCAGATCAGTTATCAGAACATCTGAGCTTTCTAACAACTCCAAAATCAGTGTTGGGTCTCAATATTTTCTTACGTTTTCTTCACATAACTGTTTTTTAAAATACCTGCTTGTGTGCTGACATGTAGGCTGCCTCCAGAACACCTGACTCCAGTAAACACATGGTTGAGGGTAAATATGACTCAGACAATACTAACACTAGTAAAAGTGACATTTTTCCACTTAAAACCATGCTGACAGACCCACAACTAAGTATGACAGAGATTAATGCCTCGGAGGAAATGCTTTTTAAATACAATGAAGAAATGTCTGTTAAAATAGAAGCTAATACCAACAGACTAGGAGATATAGCTGGCTCTGTGAATTACTTGGAACATATTTCTTCAAAACATAAAAGTCAAATAGCATACCTCCTAGAGAAAGTTGATGATTTAGAAAAGGGGGGATGCCACAATAATATATCAATTCTGGGCATCCCCGAGGGTATAGAAGGAAGAAATATGATAAACTCTTCAATATTTCAGATCCGACTTGCTGGGACACCAGTGGTCATGGCCACTGGAAACTGAAAGGCACATAGGTCCTTGGGTTCCAAACCAATTAATGCGAGACCCAGACCTATTGTAGCATGCTTGCTTAGGTATTCAGTTAAAGAGGAGATATTAAGATTAGCACAAGACGTATAATAACCCCACAACTTCCTCAGGAAGGCTGTTCCATGCATCCACTACCCTCTCTAAACCGTCATACCTGAAAATAGGCATGTAACTTGTCTAGTGTATGTACCTGGTCAACAAAAGCTAAATAAATAAATAAATCATTTCATGAATGGATGCATCAGCTTAGTTATGTAGCGAACAATGAAAGAATTGTTTAATCCCTTTGTGACAAACAAGAACAAAATTATTGAGGTATGGGGCCCCTTTTTGCAATTTCAGGCCTTTAAAATGAACATTTCTTCACTTTTTTATATAGCAACTTGTGAATGTGGTATTGTATTGTATAACTGAAAGTTCTTTACGTCCCAGTATGCTGAGTATCTATGAAACTAACTAATTTATATCGGGTCTGTTCACAAAAGATAATGTTTTGTAATAATTAGGCAGCAGGTTAATGTGTATGACTCTATTTCTATGCAAATTTCCTTTACTCTGATTATTTTACTCTTAACATTATATTTTTGCTGTTATTGTACTGAAATACTTAAGTTTACATGTTATGTTTTTAACATAAAAGAAAATAAAAACTTATGGTATAAAAAAAAAAAAAAAAAGGACCTTCGCTAATGAAAATCACTTCAAGATGGAAGTTAAGAGGTTTCCGAATGCAGCCTTCCCTTGACCTATTATTTTAATGTGATATAATAGGATTTGTGTCTGTCTCAGCCTCAGCCATTTCCTGTTTTATGTTGTTTTTATTGTTCAGTTATTTATTTATTTGGTCTGTCTGTCCTACAATGAGCTGGAAAGCACTCTTAGTTTTTAGAATGGCACAAAACACCCCACCCCCAGGTACTGCAGCCACACTTGCAAAAAATTCCAGACCCCCTGCATGATGCCCTTTCTGCCACCACCCCCGCTGCCAAGTGTCCGCTGGGGAGGTCCTGCTCCTGTGGCCTCACCCTGGGGGATAAACCAGGGATGATACCAATGGACCATGGGGAGGGGTGTTCTCTCAAGAGCCCCACCCGGGGCATGGGGCGGACATGTGAGGCTGAGCCCCTTCACGGGGGGGGGGGTGGACTACAAAAAAAAGAATGGCACAAAACAAAATACCTACTTAACTACCTAGCTAAAGAAGCCACCCTAGAGGTGCAATGGCCTAAGGGAACAGAACCGAACCCTGGTCCAAGGACTCCATGCTGTTTGTGGTGAAAGAAATAGCCAACACACCCAGTGGGGATCCATTGGTGGATGCCAAAGAGAAAGTCAATCTTCCCCCAATAGAGATTTACAATAACAATGGCGACAAATCTTGCATCTAAAATACCTGGCAGTACTTAGAGAGGTTGTCAGCCTGCAGCCTCTCGGGAAGGTGTGAGCTCAACTCCCAATAGCCCCCTTTACACAGAGCTGTACTCGCGTCGTAGCAGCTTCTGATCACTCACTCTGCTGCATCTGTACCGCTACTTCCATTATACCAATCTCATGGCTCTTCCAGTGGTTCTACCATTTTTCTGGCCATCTGAGAGCAAGAGACTTCCTTGTTGTGAGTGGCATGACAGGCTGTCTTGAAGAGTTTTAGCAAGGGATGTGGGGGTGATACCATGCTTGTACAAAACTGCAGTGGGTATGTTCACAGAGAAAACAGCAAGCGAGCACAAGGATATGTGGTTTAACATCTCATCCAAAGGATGATACCTTAAACAAGATACCCCCTTCCCAAAGCACCTTGAATGTATTTGCAGTCATTTTTAAAATAAAGTACTTATAATAAGCAGCAGAGGGTGTGACAAACAAAACAAAAGACCACACATAGACCGAGGAGTCTCTCGTGAGAGGCTGTCCACAGACAGAGGTGAGCACTGTCATCTGATTACACAGTCCCGTGGAGCACCACGAAATGCAAAAATGTAATGGCGAACCATGAAAAACAGGGAATGCCAGTACAGCGAACGCTACTTATGGATGCAGTGCAGCTTGTCTGTAGGCAGCAAGAAAGGTAACGTTGCACTTGTTCTGCACCACAGCCAGCAGTGGAGAGTTCGCTGTGCAAAAGGGGCTAATGAGAGACAGACTCTTCCAGGGTAAAACCACTGCTGTCCTTGACTCAGTAATCAGGCTGGGCAAACATACCCTGGAAAACGAGAAACTACTCAAGAGGGTGAATGCCACTTATGCTTCTTTAAAGAGTGACTGAAACCGAAGACTTTGAGAAAATTATTTTTCAGCATGAAATGCAAATGAAAAGCCCTTCAGAATGGTTGACAGTGCTCTTGTCATAGTCTGGTTAATGGCATTCAAGTCAGCAATGTCCCCCTTTCTGTCACTATCCCTGGTGGCTACAGAGTTAATGGAACTTTGAACCCCGCCACAGCCTCCAGTCCACCAAGGAGTAGGGTGCTTACCTTTTCTTAATGTGTTTCATGTGATCCTGGAAACACTTGAGCTGCATCTTCTTGCATCACTCATAAGTGGTCTTGATTTAATGGACAACCCAACAAAGAATAGTCAGGAGACAAAGATCCACAAAACTCAGAAAAATCCATCAACCATGGCAAGGGCTGTAAAAGAGGCCTCTGAATCTTTCAGTGGAAAGAAAGATCAAAGGAAAAAGGGACTGTGACTGCTGGGGTGGGGGTATAGAGTAAGTGCTTCAGCCCTTAGGATGAAGGAGCACTGCTGTGACAGTGGGGGAAGAGGAGCAGTGCTGTGACTTGGAGATGAGTGCTCTGAATGTTGGGATGAGGGGCACTTCTGTGATAGTTGGGGTGGGGGTTAGCATTGTGACTGAGGAGTCATTGCTATGACTGTTGGTGAGGTGAAGGATTAGTGCTGTAACTGTTTGGCAGGATGAGGGGCTCAGTGCTGTGACTATTACAGGGAGTGATGGGTCAGCACTGTGACTGTTGAGGTTGAGGGGTTAGTGCTATGACTATTGGGGAGGTGATGGGTCAGTGCTGTGACTGCTGGGGAGGTGAGGAGTCCGTGCTGTGACACCTAAAGGATTTGATGGGTGAGCGCTGTGACTGTTGAGGCTGAGGGGTTAGTGCTATGACTATTGGGGAGGTGATGGGTCAGTGCTGTGACTGTTGGGGAGGTGAGGAGTCAGAGCTGTGACACCTAAAGGATGTGAGGGGTTAGCGCTGTGACTGTTGGGGAAGAGGGGTCAGTGCTGTGACAATTGGGGAGAGGGATCACTGCTGTGACTGTTGGGTAAGAGGGGTCAATGCTGTGACTGTTGGGGACAGGGGTCGGTGCTGTAACTAGTGGAGGACAGGGGTCAGTGCTGTGACTAGTGGGGGACAGGGGTCATTGCTATGACTGTTGGGAAGGTAGGGGATCAGTGTTGTAACTGTCTAGGAGGATGAGAGTCAGTGCTATAAATGGCAGGATGAGGGGGTCAGTGCTGTAACTGTTAGAGGGTGTGAGGGGTCAGTGCTGTGACTGCTGGGGAGGTGAGGAGTCAGTGCCATGACTGTTAAAGGGTGTGAGGGGTCAGTGCTGTGACTGTTGGGGCTGATGGGTCAGTACTGTGACTGTTGGGGACAGGGGTCAGTGCTGTGACTGTTGGGGATGGGGTCAGTGCTGTGACTGGGGGGGACAGGGATCAGTACGGTGACTAGTGGGGGACTGGGGTCAGTGCTGTGACTGTTGGGAAGGTACAGGATCAGTGTAACTGTCTAGCAGGATGAGGGTCAGTGCTATAAATGGCAGGATGAGGGGGTCAGTGCTGTAACTGTTAGAGGGTGAAAGGGGTTAGTGCTGTGACTGCTGGGGAGGCGAGGATTCAGTGCTGCGACTGTTAAAGGGCGTGAGGGGTCAGTGCTGTGACTGTTGGGGGTCAGTGCTGTGACTGTTGGGGGTTGGGGCAAAACTGCAACTGTTGGTGGTCTAGGGCGTCAGTGCTACGAGTGTTAGGGTGGGGGTCAATGCTGTCCCCCCCCCCCAACTCAATTTATTCACCTGGTGGTCTGGGACATCTCTCGGGCTGGTTCGCTCAGCATTTTCCCCCAACCACTCACCTGAACCACATCCCCCAACCGAGACATCGAGATCAGGATCCCCTCCTCTCCTGCCAGACCCATACAGGAGGAGGCTGAGGATCCCCAGGGGGTAGGGTCGGGATTGTGGCCAGCATTGTGTGTGTGGGGGTCAGCCCCCCGGAGACCAGCCATCGCCTCACCTGGCCATCAAGGGTATTTCCTTGTTTTCTCCCTCGAAGTGTGATGTGCAATGACATCTGTGCACGGCTTCCCTGTTGGCATCTGCCGCACTCAGTCTCTCTTGCATTCTGGCTGGTGTACCTGCAATACCCTTATGTCCATCGGGGGTCACCAGGACCCGAAGCAACCCTGGAGCGCTCCCCAAGGAGAGGAGAGCTGTCCTCCGGATGGTCGATCCTCTCCCTCCCCTGCCGACCCTGGCAACCCGAGTGTGTCACCGAACCCGGGTCATTGGTGTGGTGTCCAGCGCCTCAACCCTCAGCGCCACCGGGCTGGCTTGGGGTCAATGCTGTTAATGGTGGAAATAGAGTCCTTAAAAAAATCTTGCATATTCAATGGATTTACATGACCAATTCCTATCAAATTTGCAGAATTTAGAATAGTTTTCACAAACGTGCACAAATAATTTTTTTTTATTTCCTTTTTGTCCTGCAGCAACTTACTTTCCTTCAGGAGAACACCTCCTTTAGTCTCCTGCCTGCATCTCTCTTTACAACTTTAAAGGGAATCTCACAACCTCTAGACCACAACTACCAAAAAGGCGGCATCCTAGGGGACTTGCTTCCCTCCCTCATCCAGCGGGCCCCATAGGAGTGGGGGAACCCTCGAAGCTTACACTGTTTGTCTCCTAGGTCAGCAAGAAGTGGGCATAGGTTGGCAGTGTTGTGACTCATAACACCATTGTGAACACAACTGTTGACATTTTATTTCTCTCTTTTAGGCCCGCCCACCACCTTATGGCACCTGAACAGGGGGTGGGGTGGATGTTGCATGGTTACAGGGTCCCATGCTATCCCTCAGCTCCACCCTATAGGTGCTGTAGCAGCTGGACCACCACCCCTCTGCTCCCAGCGCCTGAGTGCGCTGCCTCCGCTGTGCTCTCCACTAGCCCAGAGTAGGTGGGCAGGGACACCCACATGGGAGTGCTCCTCCAACAACAGTGAATCACTGTAAATCACACTTTCTTGTAGAACCCCTCACACAGTTGCTGCTGTAGTATTTAACAGGCTATGCTAGCTTATTACTAACTAAATTATGCTTGAACAAAATACATATCACACACACACTCAAAAATATATCTTGCCTAGCCAGAACTGACAACAATCTACCAGAAGGTAATAAATCTTTATAAACTTCACTGAATCCCTCCCCACCCCAAATAGCAACACTACCACAAAATAAACCTAAGTACGAAGGTTTTTTTCCCTACAGTCTGATGAGTACCATTTGGTCGTGAATGTCATTATCCTACGAAGGGTAGATAAAAAAAAAAAAAATACCAATGTGTACTCCCAAGATAAGGTGGATGGCAGCTTGAAGGTGACACTGGGCCCTGAAGCCTCACGACAGATTTGAAACATGCTTTCACAGCCCTGGGAAATAGATGTTCTAACCAGACTGCTGGGTGGAATGTTTTTTGAAATTGCTCTATTAGCAATATCTAGTTAAACCTTCACTGCCTTAATGTGCCAGACATTGGTAACATTTGATAACTTGTCTAGTTTCAGTTTTCTGAGAACGTCTGATTTTAAGTGCACATTGCCATTTGATTTCTCTTGTGAATTGCAATACAAAAAGATACATTGTAACTACGTGGCAGTCCCACTTCTAACAAATCCTGGCGTTGTCTAATTTAGCGGTGAGACACAATAAGGGGTGTGTTACCTTGAGGTATGCCAACTTTGCGTGATGCAGACTCTTGTGGTTCACCCTGGGGAGGTGGGATCAAAAAATAGCAGCCCACTCCCTGACTTGTCTTACCACAACCATAAAGCTCAAAGCAGCAGTATTGGTTACTTGGCAAAATGTTATATTTTTGCAAACATGTACTTCTGCTGTCCTCAGGTTTGTCACCAATGTCGTTTTTTATGCCCACATATATTTTTAAAGTAACTTTTATTACAAATGTTATAATTACTGACTTAATTCATTAAAATTGCCACCACTCACAGTTTTGAAAAGTTTCTACTATTACTGTTACCTTGTGAATGTACATACTAGATCCTTGCTGCGGATACGTTTAGATGGTGCTGCCACGTGTTTCTAATGGTAAACAGCCCAGCACGACGACATTTAATCTGTCCATGGTGGGCCTGGCAAGGCAGCAGAAACTTTCAAAAATGTCACAATCCCATATCTCAATTCATGAATGAAACAAAATAAAATGAAAATAGGCATATTTATGCTTTTGCCAGAAATACGTTATCAATAAGAAAAATAACATGGTGACTAGCAGATACTACAGCTTTAAAATAACAAGCATTTGCCAATGCCGAGTGATTGCTTGCTGGTATTAGCATTGGAAATGCGGGAGTTGGACAGATGCAGAGTAGGAATGGCAGTGAAGTACTGAACTTCACGCCAACCCCACCTCCACCCTGCAGAGACGGACAGGCACTGGGGTATGCGTTTGCGTTGTCGCCCATAACGTTCATGCCATTTCACCTCACCCTATCCTGCAGACACTGACAAGTGTTGAGGTGTGCCTTGGGGTGTTCGGCTTTACAGTCATCCCACTCCATAAGGACATAAGGTGAAATGGGTGCAATATAGGAGAATGGGGTGAACTCTGGGGGCAAAGAGTCCAAGGCACACCTCAATGCCTGTGACTGGCTGCAGGGTGGGGGGGGGGTGGAATGGCATGAGCATTACAGTCGGCAATCCAAAGGCACACCCCTGATGCCTGTCAGTCTGTACAGGGTGGGACGTTATAGTTAGAAACCCTAATGCCCCAGGCATGTTGGTATTTGCACTACAAATTTTCAACATGGCCTTTCTGTGACCCCCCCAACTCATGAAAGCTTTTGGGACCTCTTCTCATGAACAGTGGCACTGTGATTTTGCCAATGTGTCCCGAACTTTGAGTTTCCACAGCGACCATGCCATTGTGCGCCAGATGTACGAAACACAGATGAGGCAGGATGTGAAGAATGACAGCTGTACCATTCATAGGGAAGTGTGAAGGAGTAGGCAATGTTGAAAATCTGTAGTGAAAATATTAAAATGCTCAAACTTTGACGTCACGTGGAAACTGCATAGCGCGTATGCGTAACAGTCATTTAGTGGAATTATTTCACCAAATTTTCAACATAGGCATTTTGTGACCTCAGCTCATGAACACTGTCAATATGATTTTCTTAATCTGTCCCGAACATTGATTTCCCACAGCAACAGTGCTATTCTGCGCCAGATGAGTAAACGCATATTTCGGGCAGGATGTGAAAAATGACAGCTGTACTGTTCATAAGGAGGTCTGAAAAAATGCCAGTGTTGAAAATCTGGAGTGAAAATACTACAAATTTGCAAAGTTACGAGGGTGCGTGGAAACTGCACAACACACGCTTGTAACACCGTCATTTTGTGGACATCTGTCACCAAATTTTCAACATAGGCATTTTAGGACCTCTGCTCATGAACAGTCACTGTGATTTTACATACAAACATAAACATACGAATCTCCCAGCAGAACACACCAATCGGTCTGTCTAAGTCTGCCCAAGTGTGCAGCTAGCACACTAGATTGCAGCTGCCCCAGCCTCCTTCCCCTCAGTTCCTCACTCCTGCTTGTCCCAGCCCCTACCTCCGACTCTTCCTTTTGCTTTATCCCACTCCTTCTTAAAGCTATTGACTGTCCTACATGTTACCACCCCCTCTGGCAGCGCATGCCAACTAGACACCATCCTCTCAGTGAAGTAGTGCCTCCTCATTCCCTCTTGAAACGTCCCCCTTCCAACCTTAGTCCATGCCCCCTTGTCTCTCTTCCACTCCTCAGTTTAAACACCCCCTCAGTGCTAGGTTTATTTGCCCCCCTCAGGTATTTAAACGCTTCAATCATATCCACCGTATCTCTCCTCTCCTCCAGTGTGTACATGTTCAGCTCCTTCAGTCTAACTTCATGTTCCTTTCCTTCCATCCCCTTTAACATTTTTGTTACCCTCCTTTGCACCCCCTCCAGTAACTTTATCTCTCCCCTCAGGTATAGCCTACAGTATTGCACACAGTACTCTAGGTGCGGTCTGACCACTGATCTGTAGAGAGGTAGGATCACATCCCTGTGTCTGGATGAGAACCCCCTTGCGATGCACCCCAGCATCTTGTTTGCCTTCGCTGCTGCTCTCCTGCACTGGGCCGAGTTGTTCATGCTCCCAGTTGCCAACACCCCAGGTCCTTCTCCTCCTGTATGATCCCCAACCAATAGTCCCTCTTCTGGTTCTTAGCCCCAAAGTGCATCACCTTACACTTCTTTGCACTGAATCCTGCTGCCACTTCACCAACCATGTCTCTAGTTTGGTTAGGTCCCCCTGCAGTTTTTCCATCCATCCTCTTCATCCACCACCGCCCCAAATTTGGTATACTCTGCCAACAGACTAAGCCTGCTCCCCACTCCGTGAGCTATATCGGGATAAAGAGTCCAAATAGTACTGGGCCCAACACTGACCCCTGCGGTACCCCGCTTGTCACTACTCTGGGTGCCAGGAGCTCCACCACCACCACCCTCTCCTGTAACCAGTTCTCTATCCATTTAGTCAGCTTTTTTCCCCACCCCCACTGTCGTCAGATTCCCCCCTAGTCTCCCATGAGGCACTGTGTCAAAGGCCTTACTGAAGTTCAAGTACAGGACATGTACCGCATAGCCCCTGTCCAACTCCCTTGTCACCCAGTCATAATACTTTATTAGGTTGGTTTGACAAGACCTCCCTGAGACAAACTCGTGTTGCTGCCCATCTTGGAGGCCATTACTCTCTAGGAATGCCACCAGCCTCTCCTTTAGTATTGCCTTAAGCTTACCCACTATGGATGTGAGACTTACCAGCCGATAATTTCCTGGCTCCTCCCTAGGCCCACTCTTGTGTATGGGCACCACATGGGCCACCCTCCAGTCCTGGGGCACACACCCCATTTCCAGGGAGGTGTTGAACAGATCTGCCAGTGGCTCAGCCAACAGCTCCGCCATCTCCCTAAGCACCATGGGGTGGATGCCATCGGGACTTGGTGCCTTGTCCACCCTTACTGCCCTCAGCCACTCTAGCACCCTACTCCCTGTGATCACTTTGTCCGTCACCTCCTCCTCCCCTTTCCCCACCCCAGCCCATTCTGGTAGTGGACCATCCCTCTCCTTAGTGAAAACAGAGCAGAAGTACTCATTTAGAATTTCCACTTGCTGATCCCCCTTTTCTACCCAATCCCCTTCACACTTTATCCTCACAATATGTTCCTTGCACTTCCTCTTTTCCCTGACATACCTAAAAAAGTCCTTTTCCCCTCCCTTTATGCCCTATGAGGACCTTAATTCCCTGGAGACCTTAGTTTTTTTTACCCTCCTGGCCACCTCCCTTGACCAACTCCCGAAAGCCTCCTTATCCTCTCCCTTCCCTGTTCTCCTGTACTTCCAGTATGCAGCTCTCTTTGCCCTCTCCCCTTGCAGCACTTCCTTGTTCAACCAGCATGGCTTCTTGGCTCTATTCTTCTTACTCCTGGCCCTGGTGCAGGCTACTGTGGCCTCTGTTAGCCCAGTCTTTATGACTCCCCACTTTTGTTCTGCATCCATCCCCGGCCTTATATCCTGCAGTCTCCCTTGCAGTATTGCTCCCATCCCCCCAAAGTCCACCCTAATAAAGTCCACCACCTTAGTGTCCGTGCCTCCTGTCTCCCTGCCTAGCGCGAGAATGAGCCACACTGTTTGGTGGTTGCTACCTGCTAGTGGGTCCTCCATCCTTACCTCCCTCACCACCTCCCCATTTGCCAGTACTAGGTCCAGAGTGCTACCAAGCCTTGTAGGCCCACCTACCAATTGCGTCAGAAGGCCATCCAGGAATGCATCAAGGAGCACCTTCTACCTGGTACTGCTAGTGGCCGGGGTGCTCCAGTCAACCCGTGGTAGGTTAAAATCCCTCACTATCACCACACTACCCCTTCTACATACCCTCCTTATCTGCTCTGCCAACTCCCCATCCAGTTCCCCAGACTAGGCTGGTGGTTTGTACACCACTCCCAGCCTCAGCTTTCTGCCCTTGGAGTCCAGGAGCTGCACCCAAAGTGCCTCTGTCTTCTCCCTCGTCCCTTAAACATTTAATCCCTTCCTTCACATAGAGTGCAACACCCCCTCTTTCAACCCCCCGGTCCCTCCTGTATCCCGGGATTGCCAAGTCCCAATCATGGTACTCTGTGGCCCAAGTCTCTGTCACTGCTGCAATGTCCACCTTCCCCTCTGAAAGGAGCACTTGAAGCTCTGCAATTTTGTTCCTCAGGCTTCTTGCATTGAGACAGACCACCTTCCACCTGTACCCCTCCTTCTCCTCACTCTTCTCCTCCTTGGCCTGTGTCCCTCCTCCTGGTAGTCCGCACATTTTCTCCTCCTTATTCTTACAGTGTGGTGGTGCCTTCTGTATTACACTCAGACCACTCTGCCCACCCCCTCCCAGGGTTACTACGCCTCCGCCTTTACCTATATCTAGGGGTGTGAGCTCATTCAGCTTCCCTGTCTGGACCTTTCTACCAACCTCAGTCTTTTGGCCACCCCCCCACACTAGTTTAAATCCACCCTAGTAGAGATATACCCCTCTAATTCTGCCTTTAATATTCCCCTTCCCTTCCTGCTCAAGTGTAGCCTGTTCCCTGCGCACAAGTCACTATTCGCCCAGACCCTACCCCCATTAGTCACTAACCCATAATTTTTGGTGTAGCACCAATCCCTCAGCCATTCATTGAACTCCTCAGTCCTACCCTTCCTCTCTGTGCTTGCACATGGTACCGGGAGTACCTCAGAGAATGCCACAGACTCCCCCACCCCCTCACAATGACTGCCCAACTACTCGAACCTTCCCCTCACTACTTCCACAGTCTCCCCCACCAAGTCGTTTGTACCCACATGCAACACTAAATGAGGTTTCTTCCTCCCCCATGCTGCACACTTGAGCAGTGCCTGCCCTGCCCCTCCTGCAGTCAACCTGGGGATAGCTTCAACTCAAATACGGCTGTGCCTTTCCCCTCTTCCACCCCATCTCACCCCTTTCAGTATAGAATCCCCAGGATGAGTACCCCCTTCCTTCTAATGCCCCTTCCACTACCCCAGTATTCGTTCTTCCCTGCCGCTTACCCCTGCCAGCTGCACCCTCTGTGACTTCTGTATCTGTACCCCCTACTTCCACCTCACCCTTTTTCTCTGCCTTATTGCTCCCATCTCTCTTGAACCCCTTCCCAGCCTAACTACTTCCTACTGGGCTTCCCATGTTGACCTCCCCTTCTGATTTCCAACCCCTCTCCTATCCCTGTTGTTGATTTAGAACCCCCATTCCCTTCTACCCCAACAGTGATGCCCCTCCCATCCTTTCCCCTTCTCTCTTCCAGTCACCACCCCCTCCTTCCTTACTAGCCCCCTTCTACCCTTTCGTCCTCACTATCTCTTCTCCTACCTGTTGCCATCCCTCTCATGCCTCACTTGTCTCCCCTTTCAGTATGTTCCTGCTCCCCTCTCTCCCATTGCAGAGGCTTGAATCTATTCCTAGTCAATACCCTCCTACATCTCTTCCCTTATCGCTTCCCCCTCCTACCTGTTCCCCTCTATGCCACCCCTGGTCCCCCCTACCCACAGCCATCTGCTCTCTCTCCCCTAGTACTCCCTGTGGTCTCTTCCTTCCCCATCAGGAGCCCCCCACCTCAGGCACCCTCTCCCTTCTCCTCTCTTTTCTGCTAGTGCCTCTGATACTGGGGTCGCTTCAGTCCCTAGTTGTTCTTCCTCCGTCCCCCTTGCCATCCCCTATTCCCCCAGCCAGGATGCCTATCATACTTATCTGCCCTGCCCCTTAGACTCCTCTCTATCCTCCACAGTTCCTCCCTCAAACTAGCCAGTTGTCTACAGACCATACACACCCCCATCCTCCAAGCCCAGTCCAGGATCATGGTGGACCCACACCCTGTACACCCCACCGCCCTATTGACATGTGGCACCTGCCCCATTTTATGTTACAGGCTCTTACTCCCAGCTTCTGTACCCTACTACAACTGTTAGGCCCCTATTTACTCAAGTTCCTGTTCCTCCCCCCCCCACTAGTCTCCCTACTGCCCCCTTGCTGACCGGGTTAATTCAGTCTCAAATCTCATCTGTTAGATACTGTATTACTGTAGCAACCCTAAAGCCTCCTTGTCCATTTTTCACCCCTTAGCTACCATACTTTTTGTTCTCAGCTCTCATATAGTTTCACTTAGCCCAGTTAGAAATCCTACTGCACTCCAAGTATTACTCAGCTCAGTCAGAGAAAGAAACATAATGACTAAATCTGTATTATTACAGCAATCCTAAAATTATCCAATCATTGCTTTGTCTCCACCCCAAAGACCCTGCTGTAATATAGGACCACAGAGGACAATGAGCGGAGGGTGGGCAACTCTAAAGTCCCGACAGAGCTCTGTTGAACTCGCTCACTCCCCCTCTCTCATGTGCTCATTCCATTTCTCCGATGCTGCAGGCTGCCCTTTTGTACTGGGCCCCTGCCTGTGTTTGCGTCTTTTCTGCCCACAAAGAAATCTGCAGCAGTCCCGACAGAGCTCCATTGAGCTCACTCACTCTCCCCTCACACTCACTCGTTCTGTTTCTCCCAGCGCTGCAGGTTGCCCTTTTGTATTGGACTCCTGCCTGCATTGGTGCCTTTTTCTGCCCACAAAGAAATCCGCAGCAGTCCCAACAGAGCTCCGTTGAGCCCGCTCACTCCCCCTCTCTCACCTGCTCATTCTGTTTCTCCCGGCACTGCAGGCTGCCCTTTTGTACTGGGCTTCAGCCTGCATTGGTGCCTTTTTCTGCCCACAAAGACATCCACAGCAGTCCCGACAGAGCTCTGTTGAGCTTGCTCACTCCCCCTCTCTCACTTGCTCGATCTTAATCTGACCTAAACACTGATTTTCCACAGTGACCGCACTATTCTGCGCTGGAAGTGCAAAAACACATTTCGGCTAGGATGCGAAAAATGACAGCTGTACTGTTCATAAGGAGGTGTGAAAAAATGCCAGTGTTGAAAATCTTGCGTGAAAATATTACAAATTTGAAAAGTTACAAGGATGCGTGGAACCTGCGAAACGCATACTTGTAACACAGTAATTTTATGGATTTTCATCACCAAATTTTCAACATAGGCATTTTAGGACCTCTGCTCATGAACAGTGTCACTGTAATTTTCTTAATGTGTCCCAAAAACTGATTTCCCACAGCGACCATGCTATTGTGCGCTAGAAGTGCAAAAACACATTTTGACCAGGATGTGTAAAATGACAGCTGCACTGTTCATAAAGAGGTGTGGAAAAATGCCAATGTGGAAAATCTGGAGTGAAAATATTGCAAATTCATGAATTAAGAGCATGCATGGCAACTATGCGCGGCTCATAAACCAGTCATTTTTTTTATTATTTTCACCAAATTTGCAACATAGGCTTTTGGGGAGCCCACCTCAAGAACAGGGGCACTGTCGTTTCGATGATCAGTCCCAAAAGGTGATTCCACGCAGTGACCACAAAATCACCTTTCAGGTCCAAATGACACCATGACAGTGACTGAATTCATGAGGAGGGGTCCCAGTAACCCATGTTGAAAATTTGGTGCCAAAATTCCAAAAAATGCCCAAGATATGTACCAAAGTTGAAAAAACCCTATTTATGCCATTATACAGCTTACCGGCATTTCTTCAGTTTGTGGTCGACTTTGAAGAGTGCAGATGTGTTCCTGGTCCACCGAAGATCATTGCGCCAGGCTCCGGTGGTAAGTATGGGGTGAGGGGGTGTGGGAAGTAGAGTATGCAGAGGGTGGGCTACGAGTTGGGATGGGCACGGAGACTTTATGGGACCGCTTTCTTGTTTACAGGTAAAAGAAAACAGACAACATGGGTCGTTTTCTTTTTACAGGTGTTTTTAGCACACTGGGGTGGACTCCCAGTGTGCCACTGGCATTTGTGGGGAGGGGAACTGCAGCCGACAGGGATTGAGCTCCCCATCAGCACAGAAACAGGAGGAGGGCACATGATGCCGAGAGGGATTGGGCCCCCCCTCTGCACAGGCAAAATATGACTGTGGGGCCATTATGGGGATTGGGCCCCCGTCGGCAAAATACGACTGTTTTGGGGGGTGCATGATGCCTAGGAGGATTGGACACCCCCTCGACACACAACAAATGGGGGGGGGCATTATGCCGATGGGGAGTGGGCTCCCCCGTCGGCAAATGAACTGGGTCGGGGGCATGCCGACAGGGGGATTGGCCACTCCCGTCAGCTTTCATGGGACTGTAAGGCAGTGGCAAGTGCCGCCATGTTTACAAAAAATGTTACACTAGGCAAGAGACCACCCTGCAATGACGGGTCACTCCCTCACTGCAGCAGAATGGCTGACGCTGCAATGACGAGGTGGCCCCTCATTGCAGTGGCAAAACTGTTTCAGCTTGGTGGCACTTTTGGAAACCAATGTCATCAGCACAGTGTGCCTGCATTGGTCCACCAGTGCCAAGCTCCCAAATGCAGTGCCGCCATTGGCTGCCACAGTTCTGCACCTCCACAACCCAGCTCACTCCTAAGCTGCTGCATAATGTTTCTTGCGCATGTGCGCAAGCAAACATAAAATGTCACCGCATGACTGCCTCCCTCTACACATGCCTCACTTTATGCAGTGGCAGGAGGTCTGTTGTAAGCTGTGTGATGCAGTTTCCAGCCACCAAGAGGGCTGGCAATCAGTGCTCCATGTTATAGTCTTTCATTGCATGACGTTTTGTCATGATAGGTGCCACTATGAACAGCAGTCCTAGCTTGCAACTCAGAGATCTCAAACATTTTTCTATAACAATTAGAATGCTTGGTTAGGCTGATACTTTCATTTGTGTTACATTTGGAAATATTAATTAATAAACACTTATTTTATACCAGAAAAAAGCATAGAATATGGCATGAACACTCATCAAAATGATTTTTCCACAAATTAACCGGTAAATGTTAGCTTCAAACTGACATCTCAGATATTTTTGTTTTCTGAAATTGCAACAGTTGCTAAAGGTGTTATGAAAACAATGTTTCTTTCTTCTCTTATTACACCATACACTTATTTACGAAGTGATGTCTCCCTCTGCAACAATGGCCTACAATATCTGTTGATAAGACTGCAAAATGCATTACGTTTACCCCGTATCTTGATCTCAATACTTATCCGTGCATGACATATCAAGGCAAAAAAAGAACGGAGAATCATCTAACATCACAAACTGAGGTCAGCTTAATGAACAACATTTGGATTTAATAAAATAATCACTTTTTAAAAATGATCTCAATCTAAAGTGGGAGGCCAGATAACATGTTCATGTTTTTTCCCCGTTGGGTTCTGCTGAGTTATAGACCCCTGTTCAGAGTTGTCTCTCTAAAATACCTAGCAAGAAACTGAAAAATAGGAATATAATTTATCATTATTAGGGGGTGTTGGCTGCATTACAGCTCTATTCATTTTATTAAATTACTAAGAAATAATAAGTTTGGTTATACCTCACAAAGCTGTACAGTAAGAACACGTAACCTTCGTCCTTAGTAATGTATAGTGCCTACACCATGCTCGTTATACATGTTCAGAAATGATGCGTTTTATGCTTATGTATGAAATGCTATAAATAAAGTGAAAAAAAAAAATGTATTGCCTAGTTTAGTTGAATTTTGCAGGTGTTTAAATATTATTCCTGTACATGCCGGCCCGGTGGTGCTGAAGGTTGAGGTGCTGGACGCCACACCTCGTGCCATGCCGGGGACCCAGGTTTGGGAATGAGCCTGGGTCACTGGGGGTCGGCAGGGGAGAGAAGAGATCGAGCATCTGATGGACTGCTCTCTTCCTGGGGAGGGTTCAGGGGAGTGTTCGCTCACTGTGCAACCTCTGGCGGTGGCTGGAGGGCGCCAACGTAATGACACAGCGTATGCCTGGGGGGTAGAGCTACAGCTCAACATTGCCTCGCTGGCCGAGCTCCGCAGGGGACAAAAAGTGAAAATCCCTGCCACACACTGTGGAGATGATGGGGGTACGGTGGATATAGCCCACATCCCAACTGTTGGCCCTGCAACTGGAGGACTCCATGCCCAGCCCACTACCCAAGGTAGGACCTCTCTAATTTCAGAAAGGCCAACAAGGGAGGACGGGGGGGGGTGATGGGCTAGGTCTGCCTGGGTAGTTGGGGGAGTTCCTCTGGTCAGTAGCAGGGTTCAAGCAAGGGAGCAGAGGCCAACATCGAGGGTACACCCCCAAAGGATGCCCGGGTGTGGGAGAACATAAAAATAGTTAAAAAATATATATATATTATTCCTGTAAATATAAATGACTGCTTCAGCCGGTCCGCTGGCACAGTGGTAGTGCTACTGCTTCAGGCACTGATGACTGAGGTTCAGAAGTAAGCTTGGGCATTGGAGGGCTGGCGGGGGGGGGGAGGACTGAGTGCCCCACAGACTGCTTTCCTCCTCTGGGGGACAGGGTGGGAGAAGCTCCCAGAGCTCACTTGACCCCCTGGTGGAAACCAGGGGTCCGACAGCTGCAGTTAGCATTTACTGGAGGTGGGGCAGATGTCTGCATGCACGCCCCTGATGTCACTGCACGTCCCACCTCCCAGGGAAGAAAAAGTGGAAAGATTTGGGCTGAGCAGGATGCTGCCACGTTGCACTGTAGGCCCCGCACCACTGATCCGTGGCACCCCCGGAAATAAAGTTCGTTCATCTGCCGGGAGGAAGGGCCCCTTCCTGAAGGCCCTGCCTTGGGGGAAGAGCCAGGGAGAAACACCGAGTAGGGTAAATCCCGGGAACGGTGGATGACGAGGCTGGGCGCAGGGTAGGGCTAATGGTGGCTAGTCCGTTAGAAGCAGCATAAATAACAGAAAATACATTTTTTTTAAATGACTGTTGTTGTTAATTATCTGACAGTCTGACATTCAGAACTCTGTGCTATTAATACTAATGAAAGATGAAAATTCCCTTTGAAGTGGAATGCTTCACAGCAGAGAAACCATACTTAAAACCTCAGACTTTCCCATGTTAAAGCTGTTTCCCACCTAGAGAAAGAAATTCTGGTCAGATAATTTTGTGAAGAGCAAACACATTATATCCTAGTGCAAAAAGGGCTGATCTGAAAGAGGTGAGGTGAAGCCCCACAGGAACCACCCTTAGGCAGGAGCTCTTCTTTGACACTGGAGGTTAAAGCAAGTGCCACAGAAGGGAAGGGGCAGGACTGGAGGATCAGGCTGAAGGGGTCAGCTTTGGTGACTAAGGGATAAACATTATAATATATAAACAAAAGGGTAGGCTGTTCCATACATTCTTCCACCCTCTGGGAGAAGAAATACCTCCTAATGTTACCCTTGAGTTTAGTACCTCACAGTTCCAGGGTATATGTCTCTCCTTTGTAGTATGTATTCCTGTACTGAATTGTAAGTGTTCCGGTGAAGGAGTCTATACAACCTTCACCCGAGGCCCCCTTTCCACTAAGATACTAGCAGGAGAAAGTACAGTTACGCAAGAACTTACCATAACAGTAGACCTTTGAGAAGAGCTCTTGCAGCAGGCAATAACCATTAGGACTATGCTGCCAGGCACTAGGACCCCAAGGAAAAAATTCTAGCTAGCAGTCTATGGCGGGGGACCGCCCCCTGACGTCGTCCCTGCCCCAGTCACCCATGGTATAAAGTGGCGGTCCCCCAGCACCACCTCAGTTCACCCACCAGAGACCCGGCTGTATGAAGGATGGGGAACTGAGGAATCTAACATCCGCTGAAGGGAGAAGAAATTAAATCTTCCTAATTTTAATTAGGGGGAAGGATGAAGGGCAAACATACCTGCTGCAAGAGCTCTTCTCGAAGATCTACTGTTATGGTAAGTTCTTACGTACTGTACTATCTCACTTCGAGATAGAGCTGTTGCAGCAGGCAATAACCATTAAGAGTGAGTCCCAAGCAGTACAAGGATACGATCCAGGTCAGATGGGTGGTGGATATAGAAATCCACTGTAGCTCCTAAGAGAGCAGTCCCTGGAGAATGGCTAGGCCAAAACCTGCTCTCCTGGAAACAATGTCCAAACTGTAATGCTTGATGACTGTGTGGACAGAACTCCAGGTGTCTGCAGCACAGAGATCTGCTGCGGACACATTTTTGAGGGATGCAAATGGAGTGGCAACACCCCTAGTGGAGCCTGGTACAGGTTTGCCATACTTTTGGCAGTAGAAAACTATGCAATTGACCAAACATTTGATCAAAGTCTGCTTAGTCAGTGGCGCCCCTAACATTCTCGGGGCGAAAGATACAAACAACTGGTCAGATTTTCTTGAAGATCTGGTAAGGTCAACGTAAAACAGAAGAGCTCTGTGAACATCCAGAGCATGCAAAAAGGCCTCCCCTCTATTCAAGTACTGGGGGGGGGGGATAAACTGGGAGATGAATGTCCTGATTAAGGGTGAACTTGGACACCACCTTGAGAAGAAACTTAGGATTAGTGCGCAGGGATACCCTGTCCCTGTGGAGAATTAAATAGGGCTCTTTACACATCAGAGCCTGAAGCTCCGAAATCCTCCGGGCTGAAGTAATGGCAACTAAAAATAATGCTTTCCAAGACAGAAGTGTAGCTTGCAACTTGCAGCAGGTTCAAAAGGAGGTAGCGTAAGTTTCTCTAACATAAATAGAAGATCCTATGGGGAACAGGATCCCGAATGGGGGGCTTAATATGCATTATACCTCGCAGGAAGGTGCGAGACAGATTCATTTGTGCCAGGGCCCTGCCATCCACTTGTACATGATAAGCTGATACTGCAGAAAGGTGTACCTTTATGTACGAGTAGCTAAGACCCAAATCAGGCAGGGAAAGAAGATACTCCAGGACTGAATTCACCTGACAGGTGAACGGGTCCAGATGATGGGCAGAACCCAATAGGCAGAAGCACATCCATTTCATGGCACAGGTGGCCTTAGTCGAGGGTTTTCTCATGGCCACTAGGACCTCCACTACCCCTGCTGACACCCTGTACCGGTCCCTAAGTCTGCAGGAGCCATGCATGCAGGTGCAGAGACTTGAGATTCATGTGTACAAGAATCCCTTGCTCCTGGGAGAGCAAGTGAGAGGACAGGGGCAGAGGAACTGGAGGTTCTATTGCAAGTTGCTGGAGCAATGAGGAACCAGATTTGCTGAGGTCAGAATGGCACTGAGAGAATCATGCCTGCTTGTTCCGCTTGGAGTTTGAGCAGTATTCGCTGAAGTAGTGGGAAGGCATAAAGAAACCTCTCTGTCCAAGAAAGGGACAACGCAGCTCACCAGAAAACACCAGGCCTTGTATCTAGCGAGCAGAAACTGGGCAGTTTGGTACTGAACAGGGATGCAAAGAGGTCCAGTTCTGGAAGTCCCCATCTTTCGAACAGATCATGTACTACCCCTTGTAGTAGTTCTCACCTGTGGGCCTGAGACTGAGAGCGGCTTTGGCTGTTGGCCAAGGTGTTCTGTACTCTTGGAACGTGAACCGCTGTGAGTTCTTGATTGTGATCCACTGTCCAGTACCAGACTCTCATGGCCTCTATGCAAAGGGGATAGGAGTGAGTGCCCCCTTGCTTGCTGATGTAAAAGACCAGCAACATTGTGTCTGTCTGGATCAGTAAAGGGCCTGGGAGGAGGTCCATCTGTAAGGCGTACAGAATGGCTCTCATCTCCAACACACTGATGTGGAGGCTGTGTTCCAAAGGAGTCCACGTCCCTCTTATCTGATTTTCTTTGAAATGCTCACCCCACCCCAGTCCTGAGGCATCCATTTTCAGGATTTGCTGAGGACTGGGACTTCGAAAGGGAGCCTCAGTCTCCAGTTGGGAGGGGGTGAACCACCATTCCAAAGTTTGACACACTGCACTGGAGATCCGAACTTGTTGCTTGAGATCGTGAGAACGCTGATCCCACTGTACCTTGAGGTTCCACTGAAGCATTCATGTGGAGACCAGTTAAGGGCACTGTTGCGATGTTGGCTGCCATGTGGCTGAGGAGTTGCAGAATCATTCTGGCTGATATCTGGCCTGAGGAGACAATTTTCTGAGCCAGCGCTTGCAGGCGATCTACCCTGTCCAAGGGTAGGAAGACTCTCTCCTGGACGGTGTCCAAGATGGCCCCTATGTATTGTAACCTCCGACTGAGCCAGGGGGATGACTTGGGAAGATTCAAGGTGATCCCCAAGTGGAAAGTACTTTCCAGTGTGCAGCTGCTCCTTTGTAGGAGCTGTCAGAAGCCAGTAATCGAGATGGGGTAGACGTAATGTCCCTGCCTCCTGAGAGCTGCTGCCACCACTGCCAGGCACTTGGTGAATACTCAAGGTGCCGAGAAGGGGCTGAATGGCAGTGCCTGAGACTGATAATGCTCGCTCTGCAAGGTAAAGAGAAGGTATTTTCTGTGGGATGGCAGGATTTTTATGTGCATGTATGCATCCTGCATGTTCAGGGAGCAGAGCCAGTCCCCTTAATGTAGCATGGGCAGCAATCCTGGCAGTGTCACCATCCTGAACCTTTTGTATTCTATAAAATTGTTCAGCTGACAGATCCAGGATGGGATGGAGGTCCCCTGTCTTTTTTAGAACTAAGAAGTGGGAGTAATAACCCCTTCCTCTTTGACTCGGTGGGACTATATGGATTGCCTTTTTGCTTGGGAGGGCTTGGATTTCTGCCCGAATGAGGCCTGCATGGGATGTGGAGCAATGGGTGGAAATTGGTGGGTTGTCTGGAGGTATTTGGGTGAACACCAGAGAGTAACCCCTTTCTATAATCTGGAGTACCTGCTGATCTACTGTAATGCTGGACCAACCTGTGAGGTAAAGGGAGAATCGCCCTCCTACTGCCTCCCCCTGTAGCTCTGCCAGAGGAGGGGGCGCAGGCAGAGAGCATGTAAAGGTAGTTGGGGTGCACAAGGAAGCTCTGGAATTTTTAGCATTCCTTCGGCCCTGTGCCCGCTGAGAGAGGGGTGCCTTTCCTTTTGTATCCCCCTCTATGCTGCTGTCATTTCTCCTGTTGGCCTTGTTGCCTATGAAAAGGTCAACATCTGACTGGGGCTGGCTCTGACTTACACATCTTGTGAACTTCGGAAACTGCTTTTCCTGAATCCTGCAAACCCGTAATCATCTTTTCTGCCTACTGGCCGAAAGAACTGATCCTTTAAAGCAGGGGGTCAGCCTTCACATTTCTTTGAACTAGCCAACAGGACAAGCTGATTCACAATTCCATTAGCCCGCAGATGGATGCACTAGCCCACAATTGTAATGGTAAATGCTGATCACTTATACAGGAAAAAATGCAAGCAAAGAAAATACTCATATTATTGCACATTTATCCTGCTCCCACATTGCTTCCATCCCCAGCAAAAAAAAAAAGACTGCAATGCCATCACACACAGTGTGCCCCCTATTGTTTTGAACCATGGCCTCCTCCCTCCCTTCCTCTTTCTGCACCCCCTGAACCAGAGGATAACACAGCATCAAACATCAACAACAAGGGAGGCACTATAGTGCAGTGGTTTAAGGCTCTGAGCTGCAAATCTGGAGACCTGGGTTTGAATCCCACAGCCCCCACTTGCATACTGTGAGACCCTGAGCAAGTCACTTAACTTCCGTGTGCTCCCAGGTTGCACCAAGCTTTCAGCTTAGTGTGTCTCACCTGGTTAAACAATTTGAAAAAAAAAAAAACAAAAACGCAGCAACTGTTCAGTCAAGTAGACCTAGCTCTGCACATACAATTCTGCTCCTGCAAATTAGCAGACCCGATGCTTTCTTCCCCTGTTGAAACTGCTGCCCAGGATCCTCCGAACTCTGGTTCGTTGCAGGGCCCAGAAATCTGCAGAAACAGCCAAAAGCGTATACCCCCTCAGGTATGTTGGTATTTGGCACCTTTGGACATTCTGAATTTTCAGTGCCAACACTCTGATTGGAGGATCTCAGCCTCACTGACTTCTTCCTGCTGGTCTCCATTTTACCTTGCTTCATTAGAGACGTTTATCAGTGCTGCTGACCCTGGGAGACTATCCTTTTTTGTAAAGCAAGAATTTCATTTTATTTTTTGTGCGTCTACTTTCTCATTTGCAAATTATACTACATAGCCGCTAGAGGGCTACAACAGCTGTCTTTCTGTTAAAGAGGAAACGCATTATATTTTCTACTTCCTCTTCTGCTTTAGTGGACCTGGGATACTCTCTTTCTGAGGACCATCCCCGGGGTTTTTCTGCCTGTTTCTCAGGCCAAACCATGCTCATCCACTAAGGCTGCAAGACTTGAATGCCTGCCCCCACTTCCATTCTGTACTGGTAGAGCAGGGCCAGAAACAGAAACGAAAGCTACAGACCAATTTTGCCACACCGGATTGCAGCCTTGAACCACCTCACTGGCTCAGTTGCAAAGAGTTGCTCCACAGGTACGTTCAGCGCCAAAACCACCTCTCAGCCAATAAAAGGATTTTGAACTTATGTCACCTGATCGCCGATTGGTCTAGGCTTCAGTGGCTTTACTGCCGGCTGTTGTGGCGTTTAGATCTACCATGGGAAATTACAGCTGGTTCCTTGGTGTGTCACTAGCTTTACTAGCGCTCAGCTCAATTCTTCGGAACCCTCATCCCTCCCTAAAGTGGAATGACCCTTGCGCTTCTCCCTGTCCTGCGTCCAACAGCTCCTTTCAGGTAGCCATTCTGGACTATTGGGCTTTTCAGCTGTTTCTGCTGGGGAATGGGACATCTCCCGAGCTGCCTCAGCAGATTACTCCCCCATCCAGACTTCAGACTTCCTGTTCATGGCAAATTTCTGCCAGGAGACTAGTGGCTGCAACACTAGGCCAGTATAACACCAGGAATGGGTACAGGCCTACCCATCAACACCGCCTCCCCTATTGCCCCCAAAAATAGTGTTTTCAAATTACAGTTTGCTGCCTTAAAAATAATCCTGCTTCTTTTACTATTGTGCTCAGGCAATGTCGAACTCAACTCAGGACCATTAGACACCCTTGCTTCTCCATCAGACCTGGCAGGTATCAAAGGAATGTCTTTTATGCATCTTAATGCCTGTAGTTTGCTGAAAAAGATCACCCTTATGCAGGCTTGAGTGAGCCACACCCTACCTGACGTCCTAGTGATCACCGAGACCTGGCTTAGGCCAGCCACCCCAGACAATGAAATCAATATCCCAAATTATTTACTCTTCTGAGTGGATAGGCAATCGAGAGGAGGTGGGGTGGCAATTTATGTAAGGGAAAAATACTCAGCTGCATACATAGATGCATCATCCTCCCCTAAAGAATTTGAGTGCTTGACCCTAAGATTGAACTTTCTCCTTCCAGTGCACTCTGTGTAATAGGCTGCTACAGGCCCCCTTCTGCCGGGCCGCATCTCCTGTCTCACCTCAGGTCCGTACTGGGGCTCAGTTCCTTGGAAACCATTATTCTTGATGACCTGAACTACGATTGGCTATCAAGTACATCAGCTCCCCTGAAATCCTTTTGTGACACTCTAGGGCTGGTGCAACTCATTGGTGAGCCTACTTGCCCAAATAAAAAGAACCTTAACAACAGCTCCCTCTTAGATGTAATTTTGGTTAGTAAGACACACCTGTTCTCTCATGTCGGAACATTTTTCTCAGACATTAACGATCATTGTATAATCACCACCATTAGATCCGTGCACAACCCACAGTTTGTGGCAAAGTTCTCTATCAAGAGGTGCAAATGCAACTTTGATTTGTTTGCTTATGTTCATGACTTGAAACATTCACCACGATGGCAGAAATTCTTCTTAGCCAAAACGGTTAACAGAGCATATACTATTTTTTACAATATTTCAAGTGAGGCTTTAAATAAGCACGCACCCTTGGTTAAGGTGCAGGTCAGGAGCAGCACCTGCTGTTGGTTCTCACCTGAGCTCTAAGTTTCCCTTTTAGAAAGGGATACTTCATGGAAAAACCCGAAGAAGCAAAAATGACTCAGATTGCTGTCTTTTTAAGAGAGCGCATAACAAGTGCACCAAGTTGGTCAGAGCAACCAAGGCCGCCTACTATCGTTCGGAGCTAGCCTCTGCCTCAAGAAATCCTTCAAAGCTCTGGAAAACATTAAAAGACATGTCTGAACATGCACCTGGTAATTCCACTCCAGCAAAAATTAAGGTCGGTGGCAGCATTATCGCTAACCGATCGGAGATATTGGAAGCCCTCAATAACCATTTTGCAACTGCAGGGCTAGCATTTGATACTTCTCCTGCCAATGACCTCTGCACAGCTCAGGGCCCACCAACCCACGAGTCCCCCTCAACCGAGGAAGTCTTCTCCCTCCTGCCTGTCTCTCTAAAAGAGGTGGAAGACCTACTGCTGCAACTGGACACCAGGAAGGGAAAATGTGCCTACCATGTGCTTGTGGTGCCAATTACCCACCTATTCAACATGTCACTCTCCCAGGGTAGCCTCCCCCAATGGAAAATAGCCCATGTCATCCCTCTACTAAAAGCAGGTGACCCCTGCGATCTAAATAATTACAGACCGATCTCCTCCTCCCCATCCTGTCTAAATTACTAGAAAAATAGTGTGTGGCCATTAGGGTATACTTAGAATCCAGAAGCCTACTAAACCCGGTTCAGTCTGGATTCAGAGCAAAGCACAGCACCATAAGCCCTAGCTAAGGTGACCAATGATTGGCTCCTAGACCTTGACAACAAGAAGCATGTCTGTGCCGTTTTCTTGGATCTTAGTAGGGCATTCGACACAGTTGATCACAGCCTGCTTCTTTCCTCCTAAGCACCTTAGGGCCTGGACCATAAATCTATGTGCTGGTTTGCAGACTACCTCAGAAAGAAACAGCAGGTTAAAGCTGAAGGTGATCTTTCTCCATTAAAACCTATGCTGAGGGGCGTGCCCCAGGGCTCTATCCTTGGTCCCCTCCTCTTTGCAGTCTACATTAACAACATCAATGACCCCATCAAAAAAGCCAACATCCACTTATTCGCGGATGACACTGTACTGTACTTGAGTCGTCCCACACCGGAAGCAGCCTATGAAGACCTCCAAGCTGAATTTAACCTTCTACAATACCAGCTCATAAACAAAAAGCTTTTGCTCAATGCGAAAAAACAAAGCCATGCTCTTCTCCCCCTCCTTGCATGCGGAAATTGCTGCTGGGGGGCTATCCCACAAATTACCACTGTTCTTGGAGAAACACTAGAGTATGTAGCTAAATTCAAATATCTAGGAATTTGGCTTGATCATAAACTTTCCTTCGCCGACCATCTCGAAGAACTACAGAAGAAACTAAGGCAAAGATTAGGACTATTCTACAGAATTAACCACCTGCTCACAAGGGAGGCCAAGATTCAACTGGTTCACGCTACCTTCCTATCTTTAATAGACTACGTGGACCTGCTCTACAGTCACTGCATTGGCTAAGTTGGACACCCTCAACCACAGAGCTATCAGGTTCATTACTGGCCTTCCACTTTCCACACACCACTGCTCCCTGTACTCATCGTTAGGCTGGACTTCCCTTCACTATAGAAGGAATAGAAATGCCGCCCTATGGGCCTTCAGAGCGGTGACCAACAAGCTCCCCTCATATGTCTCAGATTGTATTCCCTGGAGTGTGTTAGGCACTTACGCTCTGAGGAGCTATTCCTAATTCCCTCCAAGTTTCAAGGGTCAAAACTCGTTGGCAAGCTCTCTAAGCTTCTCTTTACCCACACTGTGGAACGTTTACAAAGAACTTGAAGCTGAGCTGCCCTGTTAGCCTGAATATCTTCAAGGTGCTCTACGATCGCTACATGAAAGCACCTTGCAAATGTTTTCCTCACCACTAGCCCACTAATTCCGAAACTCCCCCTTTCCATCCTGACGCTCGCCATGTTTCTACCCCTGGCTCTCACTCTTTCCCTATTAACTCTTCCTGCTGCACCCACCCTTCCCTGTCCACTCCAGCCTGGCTAAAGTCCCACCCCATCCATAGTAGTGTCCCAATTATCTACCCTTCCTCCATCATTATCATAATAAACAAGTACATGACAGCCATCATCACTTTCTGTGGTTTTAGCTCAATTTTTCCCCCAATCTTCGGTAATATATCTTTCCTCTTCTTTACCTCTTTAACCTGCCACCCCACACACAGCCTCTTTCCCCTATATCTGTACTTGCTGGCTGCCTCACTCAAAAGATCTCTGCTTATAACCCCTGTATGCCTATGGTTGACTGTACATCTGCTGACTTCAATTGTAAAATAATGCTTTTTTATTTATTTCAACCTTGTACTGTACTGTATACACTGTATATACTTTTTCTTCCTTGTATATTATTGCTTTTTGTACACCTGCTTCTGTACTGTACTTTGATGTATTCATGACCAGGTCCACCTTGCAAATGAGCCTTGCTCAATGGTGCCTGCCTGGATAAATAAAGATTTTGATTGACTGATTGATACAATAGCTGGCATCATCATGTACCTCACCACACTCATCACCACCCACAAAGCAATGAACAGAGTCAGGCAGAGAAAGACACTCTCAGCCCCCAACCCTGTGATCAACTGGAGCCCAGCACTTCTGGAAGTTTTCATACAGTGTCAAGTGAGCCAGGATCACATCTAGGATTTCTTTGGGGAGGGGGTACACAAACCAAAGGGGCCTGGGAAATAGAAAACTTTATGACATTTTTAATTTTTAAAGTACTGATTTTAACATGCTTTACCCCAACAGTAACAAATTTTGTTAGGCATTCTCCCTTCATCAGGCCAGGGTAAACAGTACACAGGCATGATACTATACTACTTGTGTTTCCACGTAGTATGATCCATGCATCCCAGGAATGCTTATTTTAACCTTTCAAATGATGTGTTTTATTAAGTTTTTTGTACCATACATGCTCCAAACCTTTGTTTTTAGGATGAAAGAACATGCTGAGTAGGATAAGGGTGGGACTGTATGGATGGTGTTAGCTGGCACGGTCCATTTAGAAGAGTTTAGGAACCCTACACTTGCCAGTAATGGCAGCTATGGGTCTATGGACAGACATTTCAGATTATGGTCTGAAGCGGTGTCCAGGAAAAGTACAGAGTTGAGAGATTTGAAGGGGAGAGGGAGCAGCTATGGTGAGGCTGAGATAAAACCCGCCACCTGCAGAGCAGACCCTGTATGCCTCTTAGCATTTTTTCACTGAAATGTTGGATACAGACACTCACAATGTAGGGAAATGATGGGCACTGATCTTAATAATGTGAGACAAAAGACGCTTTTACACACACACTCTTACAATGGAATAAGTGTTATGGAAGGACCGTACCGGTCCATCCCATGCTGTCTAAACGCTTTTTGTTCCATTGTAAAATGAACTGTCACCTGAACCGCATTGCCTGGCATGGGTGGTTTGTCCTCAAATGTGCCGTTGCAGCGTGCAGTGTAAAGCGCCCATTCCGGCTCAACAACTCTAGCTCTTGAGTTCTCGCGTGATGGCCACTGTTCTACCCTCCCCCCACCCCCCCATTCTCGCAAGGAGTACTGCACTGTTACTGCACCATTATGGAGGGCTGGGCGATGTTGTGGCGAAACAGTAGCTCGTCTAATCAGGACGTGAAGCGCAACAGGCTGCATCGGCGCCGGACAGGTAACGCTGGTTTCGGAACAGCAGTGTGTGTGTGTAAAAGCACCTAAAGTGTCAGAGACACATTCAGAAAACTGGAAGCAAGTGACTTAACAGCTTCTACCCTTAATCACACCCTGGACACTAGCCGAAAGTTCTGACAGTGGAGTGATAATTACTCACACTGAGCCTTTTGTGGGATCCCCTTTTTGAACTGCCAGGTAACTGCAGCTCTTAATGAGGTGTTAATCACACCAGGCCATCTGCAACACTGAGAGAGATTAGTATGAGGACTAGAGCCTGCTAAAGCAGGGACATTTTTAACTTTATTAACATCCATGTAAAACCTGCACTGGTCAAGATGGACAAGTAGAGGGTTAACTGCACTGGCCAATTTGCACTAGGTTTTGGGCTAAAAAAAACAGTATTAAAATCGAACCCTGCTTGAAAGGGGGCATCCAGTATAGCATCCTGCAAATCCTGTCATAAGCCCAAGACCCTCAACCAGGAGTAGTGCCGGAGATGTATCTCTGTGGCAGCTGTTTAGGCAACAGTGTCTGCCGAGTCACATGAGCACCTGAGGACATGTCTGCCAACATCAACACAGACTATAGGACTGCTAAGAGCATCGTCTTATTAGGCAAGTGTGGTTGTGACCCGCCCAGGTACACAGCCTTGTTCCAAAGAGATTTCTGATACATGACCATGTGTGCCAGAAAATTTAATGACCAGACTGTTCAAGTGGTCGATGAGTGGTCCTTCCAGTCAAGCTGGTCCATCTTTTTGGACTCCTTATCTGGTGGTTGGGAGTTCACATGCTTCAGTTGCTGAGTCCTTCCTTGTGCGGCCATAAGGACCATAAAGTCTGCTTTCGGTTACTCGCTTAAATGTGGTTCTTGGACCTTATGGTTTAGTCCCACCTGTTGTCAGGTCTGACGGTGCCATTGTGTTGGGTGTCAGGTCTGGCGGGGTCTCATCCTCTGGTGTTGGGTGCCCTGGCATCTGGTTATTGGGCTTCTGAGGGGAGGTAGCAACGGAGTGTGTGGCGCCTGGTCTGTGGCCCTCAGAGTCAGGAGTCAGGTCCCTCGTTGTTTACTCTCCATGGTCAGAGACATTTTAGAGCCCTGTGGGTCAGGTGACAGCTTGGAGAGTTTAGTCTACTCTGGCTCTGCAGCAGAGTCGGAGGGCATTGTGGTCTGTTGTCAGTCCGAAGCCCTGGCTGATGACAGCCTGGAAGGTGATTGCAGTTTCTTGTGGTACTCGTGTTCCTGACACCTCTTGGTGTCATTGAATCCTGTTGTCTTGTCCAACGACCCTGAGGCAACGGCCTTGCGGATGGCAGGCTCCAACCTGCTGCCTGATGAATTGTGGACTGATCCTTCTGGCTGAAACACTTGTGAGAGCTTGTGGGGCCTGCTAGCCAGGGAAACGGAGGCCTGGGAAGGTACTGCCCGTAAGAGTCCCCCAACTGGACACCTGGGTGGAGGTGGGAGGCTTCATCGACGATAACCCAGGAGAGCAAGGGAAACCTGAGGGACTGAGTCTGACCTCGTGCCAGAGGTGGAACTTTTGGAAGACTTGTGTGGAGACCTGGGTCAGGATTCTGACCTGGACCTATCCTTGTCTCGATGATGATGCTTCCCGCTCGATTTCTTCTCTCTCTCTAGGGGAGGAGTCCTTGGATAAGGAGGAAGATGAGCTGTGCCCTGAGTAGGTCTTCTGCATGGCAGCCACTTGTTGTTTAAGGAGGTAGGCTTTTAAGGTCTTCAGGTGGATGCGGGTCCTCCTATTGAAGCAATGCAGACAGGCTTCCAGTTTGTGTTTGGGGCCTAGGCACAGAAGGCAGGCCGAATGGCCGTCTTTTGCCAGGATCTGCTTGCCATACGTGCACTCAGATTTCCGCCGCTTTGTAGATGAAGTTGGCTGGGTAGACATACACAATGAATTCGGTAAATTCAATGAAACGGTAACGGCTATTTAAAGCCCAAACGGATGGAGATCTATGGGATAGATTGGGGTTCCACTTCAGAGAGCAAACCTACCACACTAGGGCACACCCACTTCAACTGGGAGGGGAGAAATGCAGATAACAGAAAAGACAAAAATGGTATAACCAGAGGGTGATACCATTATGGAATACCCTACTACTGGAAACTGTGGGCAGCTCATCAGTCAATAGCTTCAAGTTGAAGTTAGATGACCTACACAGGACAGTAAAGTTTGCTTTTTAAGTAATATGCGAGCACCAAGGATGGAAGTCTATATAGCTCTGAATTTTTTTTTATTTATTTATTGAAATGTTTCACCAGGAAGAGTACACTGAGCAACTTAATGCTTGTCTCACGGGTACGTCCCGGGGGAGGAGGGAGTGGGAAGTTACAGCATGTTTAAATGATACAAGAATCAACCATAATACAGTACATAGTTGGGAGCATATAATAAATGTCAGTCAATACATACAGGAATACAGTGCATTCGAACAGGGGATGCATGATGATACAATACATAGGGAGGGAAAGATGAATACGAGACACAGAAATAAGTAAGTGTTAGGTTGCTTAGTGCGAGATTAGGTGGAGAGGGGAGGGAGAGTAAGAGAAATTACAGGAGGGGTCAGGAGCAAGAACAGTTGGGGAACAAATAATTGAGTAGAGCTGTATTGAGGAAGAACAGGGATGAGGAGAGGCGGATTTGCGGGGAGAGAGAATTCCACAGTTTTGGGAGACAATGATAAAAAGCATTTTGGCCAGAGGCTGTGGATCTGGTGGGAATAGTGAAGGTGTGTAGGTTGTCAGATCTCAGGGAGTAGTGGTTAAGTGGGGGGTACTAAGTTAGGACTAGAGGTAGGAAGGGAGAGAACCGAGCCAGTATTTCGAGATTAATTTTGCCCCATGAAGCATACGTCGATTACGATGCGTGAGGAAATTTAGGGACCAGTAGAGGTCACAGTGGTGGGTGAGGTAGGGGGCATCAAGGGCAAAGCGGCAGAAGGAATTACAGAGAGAATCGAGTTTTGCTGAGGAGGATTGTGGGGCAGCACCATAGACTATATCACAGTAGTCAAATATTGGCAAGATCATCTTCAGTACTAGCATACGCCTGGCTGCAAGTGGTATACAGCTGCTATTCCTGTAGAGGGCACGGTGCTTAGGCTTAAGTTTTTTCTGGATGGCCTCTATGTGTGTTGAGAAGTTCAGGTGTCTGTTAAGCCAGACACAAAGATACCTGAATGAGGGTGAGTCCTCCCATCCCATCCCATCTAGGGTGTGGAATATAGGTAAGGTGATTAGCCTAGCGAGTCTCTGCCTAGTTCCAAATGTCGTAGAGACAGTTTTCTTGGGGTTTAAGAAGAGTGGATAAGAGTTAAACCAGTGTTGGACTCTGGTGAAGTCAGACTGAAGCCTGGTGGTGACCTCCATGACCGATGAACCAGAAGCATATAGAACCGTGTCGTCAGGATACATGTGGATGCTGGAGGTAGTGCAGGTTAGGAAGAAGTCATTTAAGAAAATGGAAAACAGAATGGGGCCAAGAACCGAACCCTGGGGGACACCACTGTCAGGGACAAAGGGGGAGAGGTGACATCGGCAATTTTGACTGATTGGGACCTGTCCAACAGGTAGGCACTGAACCAGCTTGTGGTGGAAAGAGAAAGACCAGCGGCTGAGAGGGAGTTCAGGAGGAAAGAATGCGAGACAGTGTCGAAGGCTTTTGCCAGATCAACAAAGATGGCAGAGGTAATATGGCCTTTGTCGAATCCAGCAAGGACTGTCTCAGATAGTCTTAACAGAGAAGTGGTAGTAGAGTGGGACTTCCAAAATCCAGACTGGTATGGGGTAAAGAACCCAGTGTCAGATAGGAAGGAGGAGAGTTGACTGACGACTATGTGCTCTTGTAGTTTAGCGAGGGTAGGTAGGAGAGAGATAGGGCGATAGTTGCCAGGTGAGGAGGGGTTGCCCCCCTTAGGGAGCAGGAGGACAACCGCATGTTTCCATGCTGAGGGAACAGATGCAGTCGAGAAAGAGAGATTTAGAAGGAGAGAGAGGGTAGGCAATAGCAAGAGCAGATAGGGAGAGGAGTCTAGAATCAAGGCCATCAGGAGAGGAGCCTTTAGTGGAGTTACGGGCAAGAAGCGCCTGGAGGGGGGTGGTGGTAGGGGAGACAGGAGAAAAGGTGAACTGAGAGGAGGCTGAAGGAGGAAGGGAAGGGGAGGAGGGAGAAGAGCAGGAGATGGGGGGAGTGGAGGGTGGTGAGGAGGCGAGGTGGCCAGTAGAGAGGTGAGGGGATAGAGGGGGGGAGAGGAGGACGCCAGACCATTTGAGGTGCCTGGAAGGGAGCCTAGCAAAGATGAGGCACAAGTAGAGAAGTAAGAGTTGAAGCATTCCACAATAGCCATAGGTTCAGAAAGGATAGTATGGTTGAGCTTGAGGGAAGGGGGCGGAGGGTAGAGGCCGGAGAGGAGAGGGAGTGGACGACTTTCCAGAATTTAGCCGGATTATTTATATTAGAAAGGAAGCTTGATTTGAAGTATTTGGCTTTGGCTAGGCGGATTGCTTTGGTGCAGCTGTTCCAAAGTTCCCGGTAGCGTTGGAGATCTTGTTGGCCACCAGTTGTTTTTGCCTGGCGCCACGCAATGTCACATGCACGTTGGCAGGCCAGGAGTGCTGGGGTAACCCATGGGAGGTGGGTGCCTCTGACCCTTGTTTTAAGAAGTGGGACATGGGTGTTCCAAATGTGGAGGAACATGGTGTTGAAGTAGGTCAGGGCTGCATCAGATGAGGCAGCTGAGATGAGGGGGGGAACAGTCAGCAGCAGTGAGGTCAAGGCGCAGAGCTTGGAGGTCTAGAGGTGCAAATTGTCTGGTGAGAATTATTTTAGGAGGGAGTTAGGTCCTATGGATCTTGTGCACCATGTAGGCGATGTGATGGTCACGGATAGAATCCGGTAGGAGGCTGGAGGATATCATTCTATGCGGGTGAGTAGTGCGGATAAGGTCTAGCAGTGAGTGGTTTAATGTTTTGGTGTTACGGCGAGTGGGTTCCTGGATGAGCTGGCTAAGGTTCAAGGCTTCGATGGAGGAGCGGGTGGAGGCCAGTGAAGGGGACAGCCAGTTTACGTTAAGGTTGCCTAGGATACAGAGTTCACCCTTGGCGGACAGAGTAGTGAGTTTAACAAGGAGGGCAATGACATTTGAAAAAGGCTGCCCTGGTCGGCAATAGATACCTGCAACGTGAATAGGAGATTTTGATAAGAAGTGCCTCGTGAGAGGCAGGGGTAGAAACGGAAAAGGTAGGGGTAGTCTGGAGAGATGAAGAGGTATAAATCACCACTCCACTACCTCGCCCATTCCGGTTCTGCCTGGTGATAGCAAAGCCTGGGATAGAGACAGCGTGGTCAGGGATTGAGTGTGACAGCCAGGTTTCAGAGATCATGATGACGTCAGGGGTGTATAAATGCACCATGGCTTGCAATTGGGGGAGTTCTGGGGCAAGACTTCTTATATTTAAGTAAATTATTTTAAGGCCAAGGGGGAGAGTGAGTGGGTTGGTAATTGGTTGGGCAGCTGGAGGCTGCATCATGGTACGAGGTCCAGGGTTTGGGTGGATGTCGCCGAAAGCAAGGAGGAGAAGCAGCAAGAGTAGCTGAAGGTGTTTACTAGTTGTGCATGATCTATGGGAGAGACTTTTGGCCATTTTAGGTGACAGCGAGAGGAACAAGGGTGAGGCTGCCAATTTTAGGAGGGTAGGGAAGTCGGTCAGGCACAGAGGTGAACTGTGCACAAGGGATGACAGGATAGTGAGGGAGGAGCCCAGTATCAGGGAAGTGAAGAGTACCAGCAGGGGACGCCCTATCGTTTAACACCGTAGTACTAAGAGACATATTAAGGGGGCCAGTGTGTGGTTGTGTAAGGAGCATAGGTAATAATAATATTGACAGTAACAGGAGTAGATACCATTGTTTAACAGCCTGCCATAGTTCCATGTTGCAGCAAGAAGTGGAAGGTGTCAGAGGAACAGTGAGATAGCAGTTAGTGACTACTAGGAGAGGTTTAAAGTTGCAGCTGCCTCTAGTGGTGGCAGTATATAAGTGGCCAATGGAAAGCGGGGCTGATAGAAAAAGTAGAAGCGTGCTGGCCACAGCTATATAAGTAACTGTCCTAGCTAGGGGCAGGAGAGTGGGGGGTGGGTGGGGAGCTGGCGCAAAGTGCCAGCGGGGTACGGAGAAAGGCAAGAGCAAAGGAAGGTGGAAACCACTCTGGTTCTCAAAAACAGTAGTAGAAAAGGTCAGAGCCAAAAAGCTGGCCTTCAGGAAATAAAAGGGAATGCAGCGGGATGAAGATAGGGAGGCATACCAAACTTCCCCAAGGGAAGCAGGGAAGGCAGTAAGGCAGGCAAAGGCCCAAACAGAGGAAACACTAGCATGAACAGTAGAAGAAGGGGACAAGACTTTCTACAGACACATTAGTGAAAGGAGAAAGTCTAGAGGGGGTATTGCTAAGATCAAAGGGGATAAGGGGGAGTGTGTGGAGGAGGACCAAGGAAAAGTATCTATCCTAAATAGATAATCTGCTTAGTATTTACTGAGGAGAAGGTAGGGCAGGGCCCACAGCTCAGCACCATGGACACAGGGGGGAGAGAGGTGTGTACAAGTCCCTTCACAAAAGAAAGGGTCCTACAAGAGCTCGCTAAGCTCAGGGTAGACAAGGTAATGGGACCTGATGGCATACATCCCAGGGTACTAAAGGAGCTAAGGGTGGAACTAGCAGAGCCATTATCAGAACTGTTTAGTGAGCCTCTGAGCACAAGAGAGGTCCCAGAAGACTGGAGAAGGGCTCATGTGATCCCGCTCCACAACAGTGGCAGCAGGGAGGAGGCAGGGAACTACAGACCAGTCTACCTCAGTAGTGGGCAAGATTATGGAGGCACTCTTTAAGGAAAGGATAGTGCAACACCTGGAATCCATAGGTGCACAGAATCCAAGACAGCAAGGGTTTACAACAGGAAGGTCCTGTCAAACTAATCTCATAAATTTCTTTGACTGGGTAACCAGAGTGGTGGACCAAGGGGGTGCAGTTGATGTTGCCTACCTTGACTTCAACAAAGCTTTTGATACTGTTCTGCATAGAAGATTGACTCATAAGCTGGGTAGGCTTGGGGTGGGTCAGAAGTTGGTCAACTGGGTGGCAAACTGGTTGACAGGCAGAAAACAGAGAGTGGTGGTAAATGGTATACAGTCAGAAGAGATGCAAGTCACAAGTGGGGTACCTCAGGGATCAGTCCTGGGGCCATTCCTCTCCAATATATTCATCAGTGACATTGCAGATGGACTGGAGGGTAAAGTTTGTCTGTTTGCAGATGACACCAAGATCTGCAACAGAGTAGATGATCCAGATGGGGTGGGCAGAATGAGAAGAGATCTGGATAAACTGGCAAAATGGTCGGAAGAGTGGCAACTGGGGTTTAATGCAAAGAAGTGCAAGATCATGCAAGAGAACCCCTGAAGGCACCTATAGGTTGGGAGGGGAGTTGCTGGCAATCACAAAGGAAGAAAGACTCTGGCATCGTCATCAGAGATGCCCTGAAATCATCCAAGTAGACCACTAAAGCGGTAGGTAAGGTTAGGGGGACGTTGGGGTGTATTAGTAGGGGTATCACAAGTCGTAAGAGAGAGGTAATAATCCCTCTTTATGAAATGGGCATCATAAAATAGGAGTTGTGATTGGCTAGTAGGGATGTGATATTCATTCTGAAGCACACGAAAAAGGACCAGCAGTATCCTGTGGGCATTGATCTAGGTGAGGCTGCCCACTCAGAACCTTAAGAAAACAAAACGCAGCCATCTTGTTTATGCCAGAAGTGGTACCAGCCTAACTGTTAAAAAAATAAAATAAGTACCTCTGACCTCCTGTTCACTTCGCCTCAATCTTTCAAAAGTCTGTGTTTTAAATCCATCTGCATGTCTCCTCGTGAATGCAGCATGTATGAAACGGGAAAAAAAAACAAACCGGAACAGCCGTGATCCTCCTCTCCCAGCCCACCCGCTCTTGAATGTTTCGGTTTTCATTCCAACTGCCTATCTCCTCGTGGGTTCAGCATGTAATAAACTGGGAAAAAAATAAATGAACAGCCACAATCTCTCAGAATGCACTTCTTGCAAAAAAAAAAAAATTAACGAACAGCCGCGATGTCTCCCAGCCTGCCCGCTCATTCTGAATCCACTTCTTTGCGAGGTCCCAGCCCACTCACTCGTACAAAATCAACTTTTTTGAAACAGCAACAGAATAAAAAAAAAAAAAATAATGATAATTTTCATCTTAGTTGTCTCCACAAAGCAGTGTGTGTGTGTGTGGAGGGGGAGGTGAATACCACTATGACAACGAGAGCTAAACTACCGAATCCTTTGTACGAGAAAATTCCTTCAGTCAAAAAAAAATACATAACACATTTAGGAGGAGGAACTATTTTATTAAAACTGACACAAACACACGGTTTTTCCTACTTAAAATTGGGAATTTTACCTACCAAATGCAGTTGCACTACAGATGGCCATTTCATAAGTGCAATAAACCACTCCAGGGTGTGCGTCAGACACTTTAACAGACTGCTAGGAGGCTGGGCGCACTCGGCCAATGGCCTTGTGCCTCAATACGCCTCCTAGCCGTGTGTTAAAGTGTCTTAACGCACAACCTGTTGTGACTTATTGCTTACCATTAACAAGGTGAAAGTCTAACATGTTTCAATATAAAAAAAAATAGCAGGACAAGAGGATGCAGCATGAGATTAGAGGGAGGCCGATTAAAGGGTAATGTGAGGAAGTTCTCATTCACAGAAAGGGTGGTGGATGCTCGGAACAGCCTACCTCAGGAAGTGGTGGATATGACTACAGTGCAGGGCTTCAAACAGGCATAGCAAAGGCATAAGAGAGCAATACAGATGAGTTTGAATAGATAGGCCATTGACAGAGTAAAGGCCTATGGCACATTCATAAGGTAGAAATAAATGGGCAGACTGGATGGGCCTTGCGGTCCTTATCTGCCATGAACTTCTATGTTTCAATGAAAACCTGATACATGCAGCCAGGCATGGCGGCGAAGGGTGACTCCCGTAGCAGTAGCCCGGGCTGAGGTATCCACCACATCATATCCCAAGCAGAGGTGATGCCTAGAAATGGAATTTCCTGAGGAAATCGTAGCTAACAACTGATCCTTCTCCTGAGAAGGGGGAAGTTTATCCAACATGTCAATTGCTGAGGATCACAGGGTACGTTGGTATTTCTCCATGTGCCCCATATAATTTCAAATTCTTAGGGTCATCGTGCCTGCCTGAAAACTTTCTTTCCCAGATAGTCCAGGCTGCTGTATTCCCTGTCCAGAGGTAAGGGGCTCATGTGCCGTGGGCATCTGGTGCAGTCATGAGCTGCAGCAATGACCACTGAATCTGCCTCTGAATTATATGTGAAAAAAGGGTGGTCAGAGGGAGCATGATAAAGGCGATCTGCCTTCCAAGGGAGAGCTGGAACAGCCGCGGGTTGGTTCCAGGCAGACAACACAGCATTTTGGTAGGTTTGGATGAGTGGGGGTACCACTACTACAGGTTCCTCCGGCAGTTTGAGACAGTCTGCTATGTCTTTTTTCCACTTACATTGTTCGGTGGTTGAGAAACCCATGATTTTTTGTATCTGGACCATCAGTTCGTGAAACAATAGGTCATCAGGAGGCGAGGCCGCTGCATGGCGGAAAGGGGCCTTGTGCAGAGATAAAATGATCGAGATGGAGGATGTGACTCCAGATCTTAAAGATTAATATTCTCCACATTGTTCGTAATGCCATCTGGGAATTCTAGATCCTCAGAATAGTATTCTTCCTCATAATCAGATGAGAACCCATGTGGAGAAAGAGGCCCCTCGCCAAAAAATTGCTTCGGTGGGGGTGTGGGAAACCAGGATGGGCGACCCACCAACAGTGGGAGGTTGTGAATGCCTCATTACGTCCAGGACCTGCTGTACCACTGTGGCCACGTCCATTGATGTAGTGGAGGGAGGGAGGGGGAGGAGGTTTCTGTGACACCAAAGGGACACTAGAGGGAAGGGAACGTGCAGTATAAGCCGGCCTGGAACCTGGGTGATAGATAAAGCCCGGGGTCCCTGTTCCAATCAGGCTAACACCCTGTGAATGAAGAGCCTCGAGCAGGGAGGGGCAGCATAAAAAGTGAAATCCATGGGGTGTCCCAAAGGGTTATGGCTCATCGTCAATGAGGCAGAAAAGGAGGATGATTTTAAATGTGTAGCCATAGCCATTGACGGGAGACGAGGCAACGTTGACGGGGCACCAATTGCAGTAGCATAGGGTTCAGTAGAAACTGCCGATAAAGCACTGTTGGCGAGAGGGAGTAAACTCCAGTCGACGAGGAGACAGTTTTCAAGGGCGTCATTGAGGAATGACCTGAAATGGCCATTGATGGACGCTTAGGGCAGGAGGCTGAAGTAGAAGCATCCTTGTCCCACTTGTTTCTTATGCAAAGTAGTGGGGGGGGGGTACTTGGGATGGGCCCTTGCTTCTCTAAAAGGGTGGCTTTTATTCCATAAGGTAAGCCTGTATGTGAAACAATTGTCGATGAGTTGCTTGATTAAACTCCAAACAAACGTTGCAGGAGGATGAGTCGTGTGTGTCCCCCAGACAACAGGCACAGCCACACGGGTAGTCATAATGGTAAATTTTCTACCGCAATGACAGGAACGAAATAATGGTGATTTGCTTGGAGATCCTTCTGACATCTGTTGATGAAGGAGTGGAATGGAGAAAAAAATGTTCCTGTAGCTCAATTTCTCATCGATGACTGCTTACACTGTGCACTAGCTACTGCATGCAAGCTGAAGACAGTGGGAAAATGAACTGAGGATACCAGGGACTTTTATATAGGCAACAGACTGATGATGTCTTGTGTGGGCGGCCCCTGGCAAAAGACTTGCTAGAAGAGCTGCCGTGCACCACAGCGACCTCTGGAGATGACCCAAGTGTATTACCTGCTGCAAGAGACCACCCCATGGAAAATTTACAGTTGCAGGTGACAAAAGAACAGTTATGCAAGAACTTATCATAACAGTAGATCTTCGAGGGAATCTCTGTTATCTAGTCTCACCTATAGAACTTAGTCCTCAAATGATAGAATCACACAGAAATTTTCTGCAGCAGTCTAGGAAGGGCTGCCCATGCCGATGTCAGGCTCAGACATTAGAGCCCTATGTAAGCATGGACGGCCCTACTCCCTCCTCAGTTATTTCCCTAGCCGGAGGCGACAGGAGTCCCACCAGGGAACCGAGGAGAGAGAGAGAAAAGATGCCCAGCTACCAAAAAGGCTTAAGCAACAGGACAGCCAAGATGGAGAAAGGGGGATGGAGGGAGGGAGGGACAGCATGACCTGATGACAGATTCCCTCAAAGATCCACTTTTACAGCCAGCCTGGTGGAGCTGAGGGTTGAGGCACTGGACACCACACCTCGTGCCATGCTGGTGACTCAGATTTGTGAACGGCCTCAGGTCATCAGGGTGCTGGCACAGGATGGAACAGGATTGACTGCCTAATGGCAGCTCTCCTCTCCTGGGGTGGTTGTCACTCCCCCCCCTTCCCCGTCGTTCCGCTGTCTCCGGGTGGAGGTCCGGTGGCAGTGCAGGTGGCAGGGAACGGCAAGTCGAGAGGGTATCTCGGAACGTGGCGCATGCATCCAGGACTGGGGCGGGTGAAAATGGGAAAAAAAAACCTACATAAAATACATAATCAATCAATCAATCAAAATCTTTATTTTGCCAAGTGGAACATCATTGAGACAAGCTCATTTACAAGATGGACCTGGGGCGAAACAATTGCCAACAGGGTTAAGACATTACAGGTCGAGTGAACGTACATAAAGATTACATAGTAATAATTACAACATAAAGTACAGTTACATAAGAACTTACCGTAACAGTAGATCTTTGAGAACAGCTCTTGCAGCAGGTTACACCATTAGGACTGAAGCCGGCAGGTGCCAGGACCCCATGGAAATTTTCTAGCTAGCAGTATTCAGCGGGGTCCGCTCCTGACGTCAGGCATGGTACATAAGGAGGCGGTCCCCCAGAATCCCCAGTTCTCCTGCCAGAGACTCCCAGCCGCTGGATGACATCAGAAGAGGAGACTGAGGATCTGCCATCAAATGGCAATCAGAATAGTGTAGAGAACACCTGATCCTAGGAGAAGGATATCTGAACAACAAAATCTACCTCCAGCGGGGATGGTGGGAGGGAAAGTACCTGCTGCAAAAGCTGTTCTCGAAGATCTACTGTTACCGTAAGTTCTTATGTAACTGTACTATCTTATTTAGAGAAGCTCTTGCAGCAGGTTACACCATCAGGACTGATTCCCAAGCAATAGTGGAAATCCCACACCATTGGGAGGAGGGAAGGTAAAAATCCTTAGTAAAACCTAAGCCTAGGACAGAAGTCCTTGAAGGACTCCTAGACCAAAACCTGCTCTTCGCCTCGATGCCACATCCAGGCTACAATGCCTGATAAAGGTGTGCACAGTGCTCCCAAGTAAGCTGCTGCACCGAATAGCTGAGTGGACCACGTTCTTTAAAGCCGCAAAGGAGGTAGCCACCCCCTTGTGGAATGACCCTAACCGCGCCCGGTAAGGGTTTGTTGCGCTTCTGGTAACAGAACGTGATACAATGTATAAGCCACCTGGACAGCGACTGTTTGGAAACGGGAGCTCCCAGCATCCTGTGGGCGAAGGAGACAAAAAGCTGATCAGATTTTCAGTGGTGTTTGGTCCTGTTCAGGTAGTATCGAAGACACCTATGCACGTCTAAAATGTGCAACAGGGCCTCTCCTCGATTCGAATATTTAGGGAAGTACACTGGTAGATCGATATACTGATTAAGGGTGACAGCTGAGACCACCTTAGGCAGAAACTTCGGATTGGCCCGTAAGGATACCCTGTCCTCATGGAAAACCAAATAAGGTTCTTTGCACATCAGTGCATGAAGTTCCGAAATTCTTCTGGCTGAAGTAACAGCAACTAAAAACGTCTTCCACGTAAGGCGACGTAGCTCACAATCCGTGGCTGGCTCAAAAGGTGGCGGTGTAAGCTGCTCCAGGACAAAGGGTAAATCCCAAGGTGGAATAGGATCCTTAATCAGAGGTCTAAGGTGGAGGACACCTCTCAGGAACGCTAGAGTGTGATAGGCTAAGAAGGCACAAAGATGTACTTTTATCGAGGAGTAGGCCAAGCCTGTCTGGAAAAGAGACAGGAGGTAGTCCAAGACCGGCCTTTCTGGACAATCCAGTGGCGAAAACACCTGCGCTTGAGCCCATAGGCAAAATTAAGTAGCATGAGTGGCCGGTTTTCTAGTGGCCGCTAGAACGTCGGCTACTTCTTGAGAGACCCTATGTCGCATAATGGCTATGTCTCTAGCAGCCAAGTGTGCAGGTTCAGCGAATGAAGGACCAAGGAGCCCGCCTCCTGAGATAGCAAATGAGAGCTGATTGGCAGAGGCACTGGAGGTTCCACGGGAGAGCTGATGTAGTACAGGGAACCAGATCTGCCTGGGCCAGAATGGCACGATAAGTATTAGCGTGGCTCACTCTCTGCAAAATTTCAAAAGGACCCTCTGGATCAACTGAAAGGAAGGCATAGAGGAATCTGCCCGCCCAGGAGAGGGACGTGTCTCACCGGAAAACACCAGGCCCTGGATCTAGCGAGCAAAGATTGGGCAGTTTTGCATTGGATGGGGACGCAAAAAGGTCTAACTCTGGTGTACCCCATCTGTGAAACAGATCCTCTACTACTTCCTGGAGTACTTCCCACTCCTGGACTCTGGCCTGAGAGCGACTCCGACCGTCTGCAATGATATTGTCCACTCCTGGTACATGAACAGCAATGAGGTTTGCGCCATGTTGTAAAACCCAATCCTACACCCTCGTGGCCTCCCTGCAAAGCGGGTAGGAATGGGTGCCTCCTTGTTTGTTGAGGTAATACATCACTGCGGAATTGTCTGTTTGTAACAGAAGAGTACCCAGTGGAGTCTCCGACTGGAAAGCCTGCAGGGCATAAAGAACTGCTCTAATTTCCAGGATATTTATGTGGAGATGAGTCTCTTGGGCTGTCCACAGGTCCGGAGACCGGACACCATCTAGTTGTGCTCCCCATCCGAGCCCTGAGGCGTCTGTGGAGAGCGTCACAATCGGAGACGGCACAGTGAAGGGGACCCCCACCGAGAGGTTCTTCGAATCTAGCCACCATTGCCAATCCCTGATTACGGCCTTCGTGATCCGAATTGGGAGCTGCAGATGGTCTTGCTTTTGATCCCATTGGACCCGCAATATCCACTGGGTCACCCGCATGTGGAGACAGGCTAGCGGGACCATCGCAATGGCCGCAGCCATGTGTCCGAGCAGGCAAAGTACCAGACTGGCTGGGACAGTCTTCTTTGCCAAGATGTCCCTAATGATGGATCTGATGTGTTCCGCTTGGTCATGGGGTAGGAAAGCTTTCCCCTGGACGGTGTCCAGAACTGTGCCTATGAACTGCAGAATCTGAGATGGAACCAGGCATGACTTATCTTGATTGATAATGATGCCCAGCATCTCGAACAGAGATGGAGTACAATGAAAGGCGGACATCAGGGCTTCCTGAGAGTGCGCCATGAGAAGCCAGTCGTCCAGGTAGGGGAACACGTAGTGGCCTTGTCTTCTCAGAGTCGCCGCTACTACCGCCATGCACTTCGTGAATACCTGAGGTGCCGAAGACAGTCCGAAGGAAAGGGCTCGGAACTGGTGACCCTGAAACTCAAATTGCAAAAACTTCCTGTGCGCTTGAGCTATGGGTATATGCAGGTAAGCATCCTGCATGTCCAAGGACGCTAGAAAAGCGCACTGCTTGAGCATGAGAATCAGACCTGGAAGGGTCACCTTGTGCTTTCTGTTGCGTTTTCTTTTGAGGCTGGGGGGACTAGGTTTTTATTAAAACTTCCCCTGCCCTTGCCTCAAAAGGACTGACGGTTGTGAAATTGAGGCTTATTAACACCCCCCCCCCGAGAAGGGGCGGGAGCAGGTCGAGCCAATTTAATGGCAGACCTAGTCTTTTGTGTGGCCTTTAGAGCTTGTTCTACTTGAGGACCGAAGAGATACATACCGTCAAAGGGTAACGTCATGATCTGTTGCTGGGCATCATTTGTGAAGCCTGAAGTGCGCAGCCAGAAGTGACGGCGGGTACAAATGCCCGCTGACGCTGCTTGGGAAGCAGTATCGAAAGCGTCCATAGCTGCTTTAACCTGCTGGTTCTTGGACTCTATACCCCTGGTTATGGTTTGAAGAAGCTCTGAATTAAGTGTCAGACTCAGGTAGAGCTTCTATCGCTTGAATGAATGCCACAGAACATATTCATATTGAGAGAAATAGACCTGGTAGCTGGCAATACGCACACCCAGGGTGGAGGCAGCAAAGACTCTCTTACCTAAAGTATCTATCTTATGAGATTCTTTGTTTATAGGTCGGGCTGTAGTAGCCTGAGGGAGGACAACCTTATCATTCTCTAGCACGGCTAGAGAAGCCCAACCGCCCTACCCGCTCCCCCGAAGGGCCCCGGAGTGACTGGGCCAGGCAGCTGGACCAACTGAGCCCATTGCTCCATCAGAGCGGCCCACTGATGAAACTGCTCATCTGAAGCCCTACCAGAAGGTGGGGAAGGACTCCGATGCCGAAGAGGTCGGCGACCAGAAACAGGCGACTCCGGAGAAGGAGACCAGCAACTGACCCCAATGAATGACCGTCAACGTTCAGACATACCAGAGGGGATCCTTGAGTTATGCCTTCTCTTTTTTGACCTGTGGGCCGAAGAAGAACTTGAGGCCGAACAGTGCAGAGAATGCGACCGTTTTTTTTTATGCTTCCGGGGGGACCGCTCCTCCCCTCGGGCATTGGACCGTCCATTGTCAGACCCCCCCTCCGGAGAGGGTGGTGGACCGGACCCAGCCTGGCTGACCGAACAGCTTTAAGACGAAGTCTCCCTACCGTCATCTGACCCGTTCATGGTCGACTCCGTCAATATAGGCTGAGACTTCTTTCTTTAATAAGAATAAATTATAGTAAGCAGTACTTATTTGAGATATACTACAAAATAATAAACTGAAAACTATGCTGCTAGTTTGAAGTTTGACTCCCGGTGGTTGAGCGACATCGTCACTGAAGTGCCCGTGACGGCAGGGAAAAAAGGAACTAAGGCAGTTGGAGGGTCGGCCTTGAGATAGTACTGCCCTTGCAGCCGAGGCTCGTCGGCGCCGCTCCTCGTGGCTCCATATCTGGCACTGACCCTCTTGCAAAAAGTTTGCTCCTGCTGGGTCCTAGCGCCTCCGGCGTAGATCCCATCAGTGTGAATGAGTGGTGGAGACTTTATGTCCAGGAAGATCAAGAATATGAAGAGGGAGAACGTGACTGGGGACATGAGCCTTAAGGTTTTCTGGGATCTTATTCCAGAGCGTAGAAAGAGTGAAGCTTATTGATGCTCTACCAAAGAGTGTTTTAACTTTAGGGATAGCCAGAGATAAGATGGCAAGACTTCAGAGAAGAGAAAAAAAAAAAAGATCTACTGTTATGGTAAGTTCCTACGTAACAGTTCTATCTTCTTTGGCGATATCTCTTGTCATCAGGTCACATCTATGGAACAAGTTCCAAGCAGTTACATAGATACATAGACACTGTCAGCAAATAAGGGCATATGGCCGACCCAGTCTGCCCATTTGAGCTTGTAAATTCCCTTTATGTTTTTCTAGAAGTCTGTTGTCCCTTACCCCTGACCTCCAGAATTCCCTTATGTCTATCCCATGCATTCTTAAATCCTGTGATCATTTCAGCCCCCACCACTTCCTCTAGCAGGGTGTTCCACTTGTCCACCACCCTTTCTGTGAAGAAATTCTTCCTCACGTTTCCTCTGAATTGCCCTCCCTCCAACTTCATCCCAAGCCCTCTAAGTCCTGGAAAGTACAGTTACGTAAGAACTTACAGTAACAGTAGATCTTCGAGAGAGGCTCTTGCAGTGGAAACAGAGAATTTGACGGCAGATAAGGACCGCTTGGCCCACCCAGTCTGCCCATTTCCCTACCTACTGGATAAGCTGCAGATCCTAGTTAACCAGCAGCCTACTTCTTCCTACCCCACCCCCAGAATTGCCTTATGACTATCCCATGCATGCTTGAATTTCACTGATTCTGACTCCACAACTCTTTCCTCCGAAGGCCGCTCCATGCATCCACAACCTCTCTGTGAAAAATACTTCCTTAAATTACCTCTGAGCCGCCCCCATCTTCAAATTGTGCCCTCTTGTTCTTGCACACCTCTTTTTGAAAGATGCTACCCTCTTGGACTTTGTTGATTCCCTTGAGGTACTTGAAAGTTTCTATCATGTCCCCCTCTCCCTCCTTTTCTCGAGGCTATACATATTAAGCTCCTAAGTCTCTTCATACGACTCGTGCAGACCCTGCACCATTTTAGTTGCCCTCCTCTGGACAGCTTCCATCCTGTCTATGTCTTTATGGAGACTGGGTCTCCAGAACTGCACACAGTACTCCAGATGGGGTCTCACCAGCTGTCTGTACAGAGGGATAATAACTTCCTGTTTTCTACTGGTGATGCCTCTCCATGCATCCCAGTATCCCCCAGCCCTCCTTGCTGCCCTCTCACATTGCTTGCCCATCTTTAGGTCATCTGATATGACTACCCCCAGGTCCCTTTCCATTCTTGTTGTTGTTTGTATCTCACCCCCCATTGTGTACTCTTCCCCTGGGTTTTTGTTTCCCAGGTACATTACCTTGCACTTCTTAGCATTGAATCTAAGCTGCCATATGTTTGACCATTCCTCTAACCTTGCCAAGTCCTTCTCATCCTTTCCACCCCACCCTGTGCATCAACTCTGTTGCAGATCTTAGTGTCATCTGCAAAGAGACATACTTTTCCTTCCAGTCCTTCTGCAATGTCGCATATAAGACATTGAAGAGGACCGTCCTAATACTAAACCTCATGTACCCCACTAGTAACCCTCCTTTCTTCTGAGTGGACTCCATTTACTATAACTCTCTGTGTCCTATTCTCCAGCCAATTCTTTACCCAGGCTGTCATCTTGGGACCCACTCCCAGGCTGGCTAACTTGTATATTAATCTTTGTGTGGGACTGTGTCAAATGCCTTGCTAAGTCTAGGTAGACCATGTCCACAGCCCCTCCCTGATCTACTACTTTGGTCACCCAGTCAAAGAAATCTATCAGATTCTGTCTGGCATGACCTTCCCGCTGTGAATCCATGCTGCCTAGGGTCCTGTGCCCTCTGGCCTCTAGATACTCGACAATTCTTTCCTTTAGAAGTGATTCCATCATTTTCCCTATCACTGAGGTTAAACTAACAGGTCTATAGTTTCCTGCTTCTGCCTTGCTCCCACTTTTGTGAAGTGGAATCACATCTGCCCTCCTCCAGTCCTCGGGTACCACCCCATCCTCCCATGATTTGTTAAAAAGGGTAGTCAGTGGTGTCACTAGTTCTACCCTTAGTTCTTTTAGAATTCTGGGATGAACCCCATCAGGCCCTCTTGCTTTGTCCACCTTCAGTTTTAAGAGTTCTTTCATAACCCTTTCTTCTGTAAATGGGCCGGTATCAACTTCTGTATCCAGAGTGTTACTACTGTTTGTTTTATGCATCTCCCCCTCTTCCTTCGTAAATACTGAGCAAAAATATTTGTTTAGTATCTCTGCCTTTTCACAGTCTCCCTCTGCCCACCCTCCTCCCTTTATTAAGCCTCACTATCCCTCCCTTGGTCTTCCTTCGCTCCCTGATGTACCTATAAAGGTTTTATCCCCTTCTTAACTGAGTTGGCTATCTTTTCCTCGGTTTGGGCCTTTGCTGTTCTGACTGCCTTCCCAGCCTCCTTTTGCTTTAACTGATACAGTTCTCTGTCCTGCTCCTTCTGCGATTCCTTGTACTTCCTGAATGCTTTCTTTCTCTTGAACCTTCACTGCCACTTCCTTTGAGAACCATAGTGGTTTTTATATCGCCTTGTTTTGTTTATTTGCTTCACACAAAGGCTTGTTACCTCTGTGATGGCAGTTTTATTATTCCCCATTGTTCTTCCACCCTCCTTCCTGCCCATTTGTTAGTGCATTCCTTAGGCACTCACCCATTATGGCAAAGTCAGCCCTCCTAAAGTCCAGTACTTTTTGCCTTTGTAGCTTGTCTTTATTACTGTGTTTGTGTGAACCATACTGTTCGATGATCGCTAGTTCCCAGATGGCTACCCACTTCTGCATCTGTGATCACTCTCCATCTCCATTTGAGAGTACCAAGTCTAATATTGCTCCCTCTCGAGTGGGCTCCAGTACTAGCTGTCTAAGGCATGCCCCCTGTAGGGCATCTAGAATAACTGCACTCTTCGAAGTGGCAGCTGCAACTGCACTCCAGTTAACATCTGGCATATTCAGATCACCCATCAGCAGTATCTCCCCTTTTTCTGCCATTCTAAGTATACTTTCTATCATTTCCTTGTCCATTTCCTCCCCCTGAGAAGGGGGTCTGTATACAACCCCTGTGCGGATTGTGGTGCCATTGCCTGTCTCCAAATTTACCCACAGTGCTTCTTCTCCTCCCTGTTTACCCTTTTGTTCTGTTGCTTTTATTCCTTCCTTTATGTAAAGAACTACTCCTCCTCCTCTTTTGCCCTCCCTGTCCCTCCTGTAGATAGTGTATCCTGGTATGTTTACGTCCCAGTCATGGACATTGGGATATTGAGGCAGTCCCTGATGCCCGCCTTCCAGTTCTTTCCGCCCGTTAGCTTTCATTTTGGTGCCTCGTGCTTAAATCAGCCTATCTTCATCGTTTCTTTACCAAAATAATTGCTTTTTTTCGACTGTCAGGTACTATTGTCTGTGTATATTGTCCCCTACACCCTCCGAGCACAAAAATAAGTGCGATTCGTGCGGTGCCCAACTAACGCACAGGGATGGCCATTCCCTGTGCCTGTTCTGCCAAGGCCCCGATCACCCGGTCGAGAAGTGCCAGCACTGCCTCAGGTTCAACGCGGCTACCCGGAAAAGGCAGCAACAATCCCTGGAAGCCCATATTCTGAAGAAGAAAATGAGTTCAATGGAAAAGGACCTCAAAAAAACTGAGGCAGGCGTCCACTTCCCCCGAAGGCCATCGGAAGAAGAAGGAGAAGGAGAGGCACCGGGACAAGGCCTCCTTGACAGCAGCCTCGGAGGTTTGCCCTTCTTTTTTCACTTATGTACCTGTAAAAGGTTTTGTCCCCAGTACCCACTGATTTTGCGATGCACTCTTCTGTCTGAGCTTTGGTTTCCCTTACAGACCTCCCTGCCTCTCTTTGCTTCTCCTGGTACTTCTCCCTGCGTCTTTTTGGCTTTCACTTTCTCCGCTACCTCCTTGGAAAACCACAATGGCCTCCTCTTCCTTTTCCCCTTGCTAACCTGCTTAATGCATAATTATGTTGCTCTTGTAATCCCTGTTTTAAATATTACCCACTGTTCCTCCACCCGATTCCCATTAGTGCCTCTGTCATCTACCAATTTTCCCAAAGCCTGTCCTCCTAAAATCCAGGGTATGTGTTTTTGTGCAGTCTGGTTCTGCTCCTTCTGTGATTTCAAACCATAGTGACCAGTGGTCACTCTTGCCCAGGTGCTCCCCCACTATTACACCTATCACACTGTCCCCGTTTGTAAGCATGAGGTCCAGTATTGCCTTCTGCCAAGTTGGTTCTATGACCAGCTGCTTAAGGAAGGCACCTTGAAGGGAATCCAGGATAAATCTGCTCCTGGTTGATGCTGCTGCTGGGAGGCTCCAGTCCACGTCTGGAATATTGAAGTCTCCAACCAGCACCACCTCCCCCTTGTCTGCCATCCTTTGGATGGCTAGCATCAACTCCATATCTGTTTCTTCCTCCTGGGCTGGTGATCTGTAGACCACCCCTGTGCAGATGGCTGACCCCATTTTCCTTTCCAGCTTAACATGCGAACATACGAATGTGCCAGCAGAAACAGACCACCTGGTCTATCCAAGTCTGCTCGAGTGTGCAGCCAACACCCCTAGTTTGCAGCTGCCCCACCCCCCTTGTCATCCCACTGCCACCCCCACCTCCCCCATCCTCACGCTCCCGTTCCATGACCTTTTGAAGCTGTTCACAGATTTACATACCACCATCCATTCTGGTAGGGTGTTCCATTTTGCTACCACCCTCTCTGTGAAATAGTGTCTCCTCATTTCCTTCCTAAATTTTCCCCCTCTGTTCTTAGTCAGTGACCCCCCCCCCGAACTTAAAGACCCCATCCTTACTGATTCTCCTCAGATACTTGAATGTCTCTATCATGTCCCCCATCCCTTCTATCCTTCAGGGTGTACATATTGAGGTCTCCCTGCCTGCTGTCATAGTCTCTCCCCTCCATTCCACATATCATCTTTGTTGCCCTCCTCTGCACCCCTCCAGTAAACTGATATCACACTTTAGGAATGGCCTCCAAAACTGCACACAATACTCTTAAGTGCGACATTAGCAGCAACCTGTAGAGGGGCAAGATCACCTCTTTTCACCTGGATGAAAACCCCCTCGCTATGCACCCCAGCATTCTGTTCGCTTTTGCAGCCACTCTCCTGCACTGGGCAGTGTTGTTCATGGTCCCTGTTATTACCCTTAGGTCCCTCTCCTCCTCCTCCTCAGTGATACCCAGCTTAACCCCCCCCCCGGCAGTATTCTCTCCTTGGGTTCTTCACCCCAAAGTGCATAACCTTACACTTCTTTGCGCTGAACCCCAGCTACCACCTCTCTGACCACTCCTCTAGCTTGTGTAGGTCCCCCTGCAGCTGCTTCCATCCCTCCTCTCAATCCACCACTGCTCTGATTTTAGTGTCGTCAGCGAACAGACTTACCTTGCTCACCACCCCGTGAGCAATGTCTGATATGAAGAGCCCAAACAATACTAGCCCCAACACAGAGCCCTGTGGCACCCCACTCATCACCGGCCTTGGAGTCGAGAGCTCCCCTCTCACCACCACCCGTTGCAGCCTGCCACTCAGTCAGCTTGTAATCTTCATCATTTTTGCCCTATCCCTACACCAGTTAGCTTCTCCCCAAGCCGCCCATGGCATTGGCACACATGGCTTTCCATTTTGCTGTTCTACTCCAGCCCCCTCCCTGGTTGTCCTTTATCCTCGGTTCTCCCTGCTGTCTGCCCCCTTTCTGCCTATCTACCCCTCGGGTGCTTATCTCCATCTTTTGCACACTGCTTTGTATACATATTCCCTCCTCCTGTTCACTGGTTCCACTGCTAGCTGTTGCAGTGGGCAATTAGGTACCTTTCTTGCTGGCCTGCCACCACCACCACCCCCTTGGCTAGTTTAAATGCTTGTCTATGTAGCATTTAAACTTATCATTGAGTGCTTAGATTCCCCTCCAGGATGTATGCAGGCCGTCATGCTTGAACAAGCCCCCATCCCTCCAGGTGGGTCCCCAGTCACCAATGAATCCAAACCCTTCCTCACTGCACCAGTTCTTCAACCACGAGTTAAAGTTCCTGGTGCGTGCACCCCGATGCTCTCCTATGCCTCTCACAGGTAGTATTTCCGAGAAGGTGACAGAAGTAGCTACTTGCTTGAGACCCCTTCCCAGTTACCTAAACTCTTCCTGAACTTCCTTAGGCTCCCTGTTTGCCAGGTCATTAGCACCTAGGAGGATAATGACATCTAGCTCACTCTCCCATCTTACCGTCCTTCAGATGAGACGTTAAACCGAGGTCCCTTCTACCCATCCTGGTGTTGTCCTGGTGGGTGTCCAGGTGGAAGTAAAAGAACCCAGGGCACTCTTCGCAAAGAGTAGGGAACATTCCCGGTGTCCAGGCCAACATTCCCCTTTCCATAAACCGGTTCATGCAATTATCCAGGCTGTGTGTGTGTGATGATGTGCGATATGGCCGCCACCACACATTCAGTCACTTCACTACCAGTCTAGCATTGCTTGTAAAGCGCTTTGGATGTATGAAAAGCGCTATATAAATACTGATTCTTCTTCTTCTTCCTGGCGATCCCCAGGATCTTCCTCCCATCCCTGCATGCCGTGACACCTGGCAGCAAAACAGTCAGGGTGGCAGAAGGCCAAAAGCCTAAGATACAAGGCCTTGTAACACTGCTAGGCCAAATCCTCCCCTTCGTCTAGAGGCAATGTCCAGACTGTAGTGCTTAGTGAATGTGTGGACAGTACTCCAAGTGGCAGCAGCACAAATTTCTGAAGCTAACATGTCCCTGAAACAGGCAACACATGTGGCCGTGCCTCTGGCTGAATGGCCATAAACCACACCAGGAAGTTCCTTACCATACTTCCCAGAATAAAAAGTAATATAGTTGGACAACCATTTGGAAATGCACTGTTTAGAAACTGGAGCACCCACTTTGCTAGGGGCGAAAGAAACAAACAGCTGAGAGGATTTCCTGCAGTCCTTAGTACAGTGTGTATATTACCTGAGAATTCTATGCATATCCAAAGTATGAGCAATGCCCCCCTGGACTGGCATGCCCTGGAAAATAAACAGGCAGGTAGACAGATTTAAGGTAATCTCAGACACCACCTTAGGAAGAAAAGTACAGTTACGTAAGAACTTACCGTAGCAGAAGATCTTCGAGAGGTGCTTTTGCAGCAGGTAGCACTGGTAGGACTATAGCCAGCAGGCTGCAGGACCCCACAGAAAACTTCTAGCTAGCAGTATACAGCGGCGGATCACCTCCGTTGTTACACACGGTATAAAGGGGGAGGTTCCCCAGCATCACCTCAGTTATCCAAAGACTCCGGCACTGATGGATAGTTGGATGGAGAAACCAAGGATACTCCTCTAAAGTAAGAGGTCAGATGGTCAGCCTGCGAATGCAGAAGGAATCTCTAGCAGGGAAGGTGGGTGAGAAGCAGAATCTGCTGCAAGAGCTCCTCTCGAAGATCTACTGTTATGGTAAGTTCTTACATAACTGTACTATCTTACTTCGAGAGTAAGCTCTTGCAGCAGGTAACACTGGTAGGACCGAATCCCAAGCAGTACAGAGGCCCTTATATTCAGGGTGGAGGCAGTGGAGAGATAAAGACAGAGTTCCTCATGAGAGGAGTTCCTGCAGGACCGCGAGGCTAAAGCCTGTCCTGCACATGGAAGCAATGTCCAAACTGTAATGATTAATGAACGTGTGGACTAAACTCCAGGTGGCAGCTGCAAATATATCTGTAGCAGACACGCTCCGCAGGGAAGCCATAACTCCTCTGGTGGAGTGGCCCTTTATTGGTCCAAGTGAGGGCTTATCGTACTTCTGGGAACAGAACACAATAAAATTAACCAACCATTTTGATAAAGTTTTGTTTAGTAACAGGGGCCCCCAACATTCTGGGGGCAAAAAAAATTAACAATTGGTTAGATTGTCTGGAGCTTCGGGTTCGGGTCAAGTAATAATGGAAAACCCGGTGAACATCCAAGGTATGCAAAAGAGCTCCTCCTCGATTCGAGTGCTCAGGGTAATAAACTAGAAGGTGGATGTCTTAAGGGTAAGTTCAGACACCATCTTTGGCAAAAACTTAGGGTTCGTTTGCAAGGGCACCCGGTCCCTGTGAAAAACCAAATAAGGCTCTTTACACATCACAGCCTGAAGCTCAGAAATCCTCTGAGCAGAGGTAACTGCAACTAAACACAACTCCTTCCCAAAGAGAAAGCATAGCTCGCAATATGCGGCTGTCTCGAAGGGAGGCAAGAACAGGTTACTCACCTGTAACAGTAGTTCTAGGAGGGGTATATGTTGTTCATCCACACTTTCTGGCATGTCCCTTTCCCCTTTAAATTCACCGGAAAGTCTTCAAGCTGGCTCCTCCCACCCACCGAGGTGGTAAATACTTTGGCTCCGCCCCATGACCCTGGATCTTAGCCCGCTGGAAGTAAGGTGGCGTGCCTAAAGCCAGGGAGGTCGGGTGGGTGCGTGTGGATGAACATATACCACTCCTAGAACTGCTGTTACAGGTGAGTAACCTGTTCTTCTAGGAGCGTGGATATGTTGTTTATCCACACTCTGGCAGACTCCAAGCAGTTCGCCGGGAGGAAGGAGGCAAGGCGCACATCCCCTATTTAGGAAACAGAGATTGGAGAACTGAGGCCCCAAAACCAGCATCCCGGCGTGACTCAAGGTCGATGTGGTAGTGGGTTATGAAGGTGTTTGCCGACTTCCAGGCAGTAGCCCGACAGATTTCCTGGATAGGGATGTCCCTGGAAGCAGCCACTGATGCAGCCATATGGCAGGTAGAATGAGCTCTTAACCCTCTGGGAGGCTCCCTGCCCGCCAATTCATAGCACAGACCTATGCATAATGTAATCCATCTAGCAATGGTCCGCTTCGCTGCAGGTCTGCCAGACGCGGCTTCAGCGTAGGTGACAAACAGCTGGCGAACCTCTCCCCGAATTTCCACCGTCCTCTCCTTATAATAGGAGAGAGCACGTCTGAGGTCCAGAGTATGGAGCCTGTACTCGATAACCGAGGTGTAGTTAGGGTAGTATGCCGGCAGAGTCAACACCTGGTTAAGGTGAAACTCTGGCACCACCTTCGGAAGGAATTTCAGTTGGAGGCGCAGGACAACCTTGTCCCTGTGAAAGGCCAGATAAGGGGAGTCCTCTGAAAGCACCTGGAGTTCCCCTGTCCTTCTGGCTGACGTGATAGCCACCAGGAAGGCCTTCTTCCACGACAAGTGTGAGAGATCACACTTGTGCATGGGTTCGAATGGTTTGCCCATAAGCTTTGCCAAAACCAGCAAGAGATCCCACGGAGGTGGAGGTTGACGCACCGGAGGGGATATGTGATCCAGGCCTTTGAAAAAGCGTCCGACCACCGTCTCCTGTGCCAATGATGGCTGACCAGCCTGCGTCCAGTAAGCAGAAATGGCTGCCAGGTGCATTCTAAGGGTTGATGACTGTAGACCCCCTTTGGAGAAAGACCAAAGGTAGTCTAAAATGTCAGCCACAGAGCAGGATAAGGGGTCCATACTCTTATCCTGATACCAAATGGAAAACCTTTTCTATTTGAAGGCATAACACTTCCTGGTCGATTCCTTATGAGATACCTCCACCACAGTGTAGACATCCTCGGAAAGACCCAGAGCCTGGAACTCTAGCCGCTCAGGTACCAGGCTGTGAGGTGCAGGGATTGAAGGTCCGGATGGAATACCTTCCCCTGGTTCAATGATATCAGGTCCGGGTGTGTACAAAGCCGCTTCGGGCCCTGCAGCTGAGGCTGAGGAGATATAGATACCAGAACTGGCAGGGCCAATCTGGGGCTACCAGAATCACCTTCGCTTTGTCCCTCATCACCTTGAGTAGCACCTTGTGGATCAAGGGAAATGGAGGGAAGGCGTAGAGGAGGCCTGGGGTCCATGGCCTCGAGAAGGCATCTCCCTGTAGCGAGCCCTGCTGAGGGGGGCAGGCACTGTACAGTCTCAGCTTGGTGTTCTCCCTGGAAGCAAACAGGTCCACCAATGGTTTGCCCCAATGGAAGAACAGATTGTAAGCTACCTCTGGATGGAGAAACCACTCATGGGATGCCTGGCCTATGCGTCTGAGATCATCCGCCAGTTGGTTCGAGACCCATGCCACATTGATGACAAGGAAATCTGCCTCCAAACGGCTGACGAGGGTCCAGATTCGGAGTGCCTCCTTGCATACCAGACAGGAGTGCTTGCCGCCCTGTTTGTTGAGGCAGTACATGGTCGTGGTATTGTCCATATGGACTTGAACCACTTGACCCCAGAACTGAGGAGCAAAAGCTGACAGGGCCAGTCTGACTGCTCTAAGCTCCAACAGGTTGATGCGGCATCGGGACTCCTCGGGTGTCCAGAACCCGTGGGCCCTGTTGTCCCCCAAGTGGGTTTCCCAACCCATGAGAGAGGCATCGGTTGTCAGGACGACCGTCGGCTCAGGGTGGACAAACGGGATTCATTCCTGTAATTGGTCTGGGGCGGTCCACCATTGGAGAGCGTCCCACATCTTCTGGGTTACAGTGATCAGCTGGTCGAAGTGACCATATCGCTGAGTCCACTGGGTGGCCAGCTCCCATTGGATGGCGCGCATGTGCCACCTGGCCCAATGGACAACCGAGGTGCATGCCGCCACGTAGACCAGAAGGTGCAGAAAGTCCTGGGCAGGGTGCAAGTGCCCAACCAGAAATGATTGGGCAAAGGAGGAGAGAACCTCTGCCCTGTCCGCCGGGAGCTGAGCTCTGGCTTGACGAGAGTCGAGCTCTGCTCCGATAAAGCCCATCACCTGAGAGGGCACGAGTTCTGACTTGGCCTCATTGATCTGGCGGCCTAGTTGGGAGCAGGTTTGGAGGGCCAGATCCCTGGATCTCTCCACCTCCTGAAGGGAGGAACCTGCCAGGAGACAGTTGTCGCGATGGGGGTATATCCGAACTCGACGCCAAAGATGGGCTGCCACCACTGCAATGCACTTGGTGAAGACCCAAGGGGCCGATGACAAACTGAACGGCATGGCTCGGAACTCGTACAGGGTCCCTTTGACCCCGAAGCAGAGGAACCGCTGGTGGCACGGAAGGATTGGGACGTGAAAGAATGCGTCCTGTAGATCCAGTGAACAGAACCACATGTTTCGCTCCAGAGATGGTATGATCTGGTTCAGAGTTACCATCCGGAAGGTGCGAGACCTGAGATACTGATTCAGGTCGTGGAGATCTAGGATGGGGCGCCAACCCCTATCCGCTTGGGCACCAGGAAGTACCTGGACACGAAGCCTGGATCTGTAGGAGGATCTGGCCCTGGAGCTACCGCCTCGTGGAGGAGCTGAGCAATGTCGTCCCGAAGGGCCGACTGAGTGCGAGCTGAGATCCTTTCCTCCCATGGGGCACACGCTCGGCTAGGAGGGTACTGCTCGAATTCTAGAGACAGTCCCTGGCCGACCACTTTCAGAATCTACCTGTCCGAAGTGATACCGGACCAGGTAGAAAGAAAGTGACTGAGCCGGCCCCCCACAGGAGGACCCAGAGCTGGCGTGATGGGTGTAGGGGTGGCAACCCCTGATCCGTCACTGAGCAAGCTTAGAAGAGGAGGAGGCTCCTGGACCGGCACCTCGGCCTCCTTTACGGGGCTGTTGAGGACCCTGTTTGGGCCTTGGGTACCAAGCTTGAGCCTGCTGTTGCTGCTGACCTCCTGGACAGAAGGACTGTCTAACTGCAGGGGAAGAGTACCAAAAGGGCTTCTTCTTGCGCTTCTGCTGGTCCTTGCCCGAAGAACCCTTTGCAGAGGTAGCATCCAAGGTGGCAATGGACTGCTCTATTCGCTGCAGCTGACCTGCCACTCCTGGACTGAAGAGGTCGGTGCCAAGGAAGGGCAAGTCAGCTAACTTGTGCTGGGTATCCGCTGGAAAGGAGGATAACCTCAGCCAGGCCTTGCGGCGAGTGGCCACTGTGGCTGCTAATGAGCGGGCACAGGAATCTCCAATGTCCAGGGCCGTCTGGAGCTGCTGTTTCGCAACAGCACAGCCCTGGTCATGGACCTGCTTCACCGTGGTTTGCATGTCCGCTGGGAGATGAGAGAGGACTTCATCTAGTGACCCCAAGAGGGCATGAGAGAAGTGTGCCATGATCACAGCCGAGCTGGACTGACGAAGGCCCAAGGCTGAGGCTGCCGAAACCTTCCAGGCAGAATGGGCCATATTCTTGGGCTCCTCGTCCGGAGGGCGGTCAGTGTCAGCTGAGCTACTTGTGCATCTAAACACAGAAGCAATCACAAGGCGCTCGCCTGAGGGATGCTCTGTGAAACCCGCCAGGGACCCCATGGGAACCATATACTTGTGGGCAGATGGAGCTGAGCAGGAGGCAGGGCATTGCCAGAGTTCAAGGGCAGGGCCAACAATGGCTTCAACCATTGGAAAGGCCTCTGTCATGGTATCCTCCCTCTTGAGGATATCCGTGAGGGGGTATTCTGCTTTCTTTTGGATAGGCTCCAAGGGCATTCCAGTCAATTCAGAAATCAGGCGAAGGATGCCCTGAAAAGAGGAAGTACCTTCCTCCAAGCCTGCCACTGATGACTTGTCGTCCCCCGGATGCAAGTGCAGACCAGTGGCATCCGAGTCCGAAGAGTTGGGATATAAAGGTCTCCCGCCTATGTCTCCCTCGATATGCCGAGGGCGATCGGGGACCACAGTAATAGACAAACAATGGGGAGGCTGGTGTCTGTCCTATCCTCTTTTGAGGGAGCCCCTCCCCGAGGATGCTTAGGCGGTGGTTCCACCAAGATCGGTGGGGAGACCGAAACAGGCCAAGCTGGAATGCGTGCTAGCCCCAAGTGTAGAGGAACTGGGATCTTCGGTTCCGGGGGGGGGGTCAACGTCGGCCTAAGAGGCTGGGGCCAAATAACGGCTGGTGTTGCGGGCAGAGCCGGCTTCTGGCCGGTCAGAATCAGCTGTTGCCACATGAGATCCTCATAACGTTGACGGAGCTTCCGTCAAAGTCTCTCCTCATCTGAGGAGGATGAGGATCGGTGGCAACGCCTCTTCCTAGTGTGCTTGTGACCTTTCTTTGTTTTTTTGACCAAAGGGGTCCTGGTCCTAGATCGAGACTGACGGAGTCGGCTCGTTCGATCGGGAGAAGCTGGAGTCGGGGAGAACCAAGGTTCCGGCACCTTTCCCTTGATCGGGACACCTGAGGGCTGGGTCTCCTTGTCGTGGAAGGAAAGGATAGGTGTCCTTTCCAAGAAGTCGTCAACCGGAGTAAGTGACGACGGTTCAATCAGTTTGAAAGAGATCTCGGCCGGTTCAGCCGCTTCTTGGCCTGACGGACGGTCCAAGAAGCCGCCGATGGCGAGGAAGCGATCTCGACTGAGGTCGACCGCATGGGTCCTGAAATGACCGCCTGGTCCCAGGAACATCTTCTTCGGATGAAGAAGACTTAGGGTCCTTGTCACTCTTCCTAGGGTGGGAGGAGTGCGAGCCTGAGGGAGCCTCACCCCTGGTGAGAGAGACTGGCACAGCTCCCAAAAGGACCCAGTGAAGGTGAGAACCCAGGTTAGCGACACGAAAAGCTTTGGCTAGCCGGCTTGAGCTTCCCTAAAAGCCGCTTCATCTGGTCAAGCTGCTCGTGGATCCTGCGGCTGCGGGAACTGCCCACCTGGCCTCCTTCGATTTCACCGGTGGCTTGCGAAGCTCCGGTCTCCCCAGTTCTTGGCGCGCCTTGTGGACGTCCAGGACGTTAGGAAGGAAGGCCAGACAGATGGTGCAAGAGGTGGTGTCATGTACACCCAAGCAGTAGACACACGAGAGGTGGGGATCGGTGTGCAACATTTTCTGTCCGCAGGGACATCGGCGGAATCCGGGAGACGACTTGTTCTCCATGTCCGATGCACTCGGATAGGTATCGTAAACTCTGATGAGTTTTAAAGAAAGCAACTGCGGTGAAAACCATTGTTGAGAATCCAGGAAATACGAACTGCAGAAGTAGGATGAGGGAACCTGAATCTTCCAGCGGAAAGGAAGATCTGATGTCATAGGACGAAGCCGAGGTATTTACCACCCGGGTAGGAGGAGCCAGCTTGAAGACGTTCCGGTGAATTTAAAGGGGTAAGGGACATGTCAAAGAATGTGGATGAACAACATATCCACGCTCCTAGAACATAAGCTTTTCCAAAACAACAAGAAGGTCCCAAGGAGGGATGGGGCCCTGATGGGAGGTTTCATGTGTAAGATGCCACGCATGAAAGTGCATACCAAGTTCAATTGTGCCAGGGTTTTGCCCTGTATAGGTGCATCGTAGACTGACACCGCAGATAGGTGCACTTTTATAGATGAATAACTCAGGCCTGAGTCTGAAAGTGAAAGGGGTACTCAAGGACAGAGTTTACCAGACAGGCAAAAGGTCTAAGTGGCGGGCTGTGGCCCAGAGACAGAAGTGCTTCCACTTCATGGCATAGGTGGCCCTAATGGAGAGAGTTTCCTAGCGACCACCAAGACGTCAGTCACTCTAGCTGAGACACTAAAACAGGAAACAGCTAGGTCTGTAGGAACCAGGCATGCAGGTGTAATGATTTCAGATCTGGGTGGACTAGTGTCCCGTTGTTCTGCTAGAGCAAGCGTGAGCTCAACGGCAGTGGTGGTTCCTTCGCCAGCTGTTGAAATAGAGGGAACCATATCTGCCAGGGCCAGAAGGGAGCCACTAGGATCACCTCTACTCCTTCTGACTGCATTTTGAAGAGAACCCTCTGTATTAATAGAAAGGGAAGGAAGGTGTAGAGGAACCTCCCTGTCCAGCAGAGGGACAACGCGTCTCACCAGAAAAAAACAGGCCTGGGATCTACTGAGCAAAAACTGGGCAGTTCTGCATTGTCTGGGGACGCAAAGAGGCCCAGTTCTTGTTGGTACCACCTATCTAACAGATGTTGTAAGACAGATTTCTGGAGTTCTCACTCATTTGCTCTGGACCTTGACCAACTTAGTATGTCGGCCAAGGTGTTTTGCACTCCTGGGACATGAACTGCCGAGATTACCAGATGGTGATCTATGGCCCAGTTCCATACCTTCATGGCCTTGCGAAGTATCATGTCACAACAGCAACGAGAATACAGCAAAGATCATCACAGTGACATTTTCGGCAGTTTGCTGTGATGGTCTGCTGGGTTCCTCGACACTGTTGACTCTGGGATGTTCACCCCCTTCCCAAACCAACTCCAACTTGGTTAATTTAAGTGCGAGGGCTGAAGCCACCCACAGAAAAGAAAAAATTACTCACTTTAGTAATGTTGTTTCTTCTAATGGAGTCTTGCTATATTATGACTATTGCAGTTTGTCCCAGCCTTAGAACTGCTCCGGAGGTGAAAGAGTTAACTTCCATGCAGAGCATGGAGCTTAGAGCGTGAGCTCGGTTCAGAAGCTCTGTTAGGCTGGTTTCAAACTGAAACCGTCAGATCTTTATGAGCAAAAACTCACTAAGGTCCTGTGTGGAAGTTGTAATCTACACTAGCCAACTGGCCACTAATATATAAACACCTTCTTCCTGGTCCCAACACAAAGACTCAAGTCAGTGGACCAGAAAAATAAGATAAAATAACTAAATAAATACACCACCCAAACATGAAAGAGGGCATCGATAAATGCCAACAGAGGACTACCACCCCATACCCAAAGTAGGAGTTCTGAGGGGCAGGCTGGGGAGGTCATAATATAGCAAGACTCCATTAGAAGAAACAACATTACTAAGGTGAGTAATTTTTCTTCAAACAACATGAAGTCTTGCTATATTATAACTATTACAGACTACACAGCAGTACCTCCATGGAGGAGGACAGAACCTACTTAGGGAATAGGCTCTGAAGCACGGCTGTGCTCAAATGAGCATCCTCTGGCCTGAATATCCAGGAGTAATGCTTGGTGAAAGTGTGTACTGTCTTCCAAGTAGCTGCCTGACATATCTCCAAGATAGGGATGTCTCTAGCAGCAGCTAGAGATGCAGCTGTACTCTGGTAGAGTGAGCCCTCAGGCCTGAGGGGGGAACCTTACCCAGCTTTTGATAGCAAAATTGGATACAAGAAACGATCCACCTGGCAATGGATCTCTTAGTGGCAGGTCTCCCTTTCCCAACCTCACCATAAGTAAGAAACAGTTGGAGGGAGTCAAACCTGTGACCCTTGGTACGCTCTATGTAGTAACTTTGGGCCCTCTTAACATCTAAGCTGTGCAGCCTCCTCTCACCAGAGGAGGAATGGTCAGTGAAGAACACTGGAAGTGAAATAGATTGGTTAAGGTAGAAATCTGAAACCACCTTAGACAAAAAATACAGGTTATTCACCTGTAACAGGAGTTCTAGGAATGGTATATGTTGTTCATCCACACTCATTGGCAGGTATCCTTGCCGCTTTAAATCTTGCCGGAAGGTCTTCAAGCTTGCTCCTCCCACCCACCCGGGTGGTATAACTCTCGGCTCCGCCCCATGACGCCAGATCTGGCCCGCTGGAAGCTCAGGTTGTGCGTCGAAGCCGGGGAGGTCGGGTGGGTCGTGTGGATGAACAACATATACCATTCCTAGAACTCCTGTTACAGGTGAGTAACCTGTATTTCTAGGGACATGGATATGTTGTTCATCCACACTCATTGGCAGACTCCTAGCAGTTCTCCGGGAGGAGGGAGGCAACGCACACCCCCAATACTTACTTGGGAAAGAGAGACTGGAGAACAGAGGCCCCAAAACCAGCATCCCGGCGTGACTCAAGGTCGATGTGGTAATGGGTAATGAAGGTGTTTGCTGACTTCCAGGTAGCAGCCCTGCAGATTTCCTGGATAGGGATGTCCTGGAAGCAGCCACGCAGCAGCAGTATGGCGGGTAGAATGAGCTCTTATCCCTCTGGGAGGCTCCATGCCCGCCAACTTATAGCAGAGATCTATGCAGGAGGTGACCCACCTGCTTATCGTCCGCTTGGCTGCAGGTCTGCCAGATGCGGCTTCAGCGTAGGTGACAAACAGCTGGCGAACCTCTCCCCGAATTTCAGCCGTGCGCTCCTTGTAATAAGCGAGCGCCCTTCTAGGGTCCAGGTATGGAGCCTATATTCGGCCTCCGAGGTGTGATTGGGGTAGAACACCGGCAGAGTCAACACCTGGTTAAGGTGAAACTCCGACACCACCTTCGGAAGGAATTTCGGGTTGGGGCGCAGGACAACCTTGTTCCTGTGGAAGACCAGGTAAGGAGACTCGATGGAAAGCGCCTGGAGCCTCCCCATCCTTCTGGCTGACGTGATAGCCACCAAGAAGGCGGTCTTCCACGACAGGTGAGAGAGAGCACACCTGTGCATAGGTTCGAATGGCTTGCCCATGAGCTTTGCCAGTACCAGCAGTAGATCCACGGAGGTGGGGTTCCCGCACTGGAGGAAATGTGATCAAGGCCTTTGAAAAAGCCAGACCACCTCTCTCCTCGCCACCGACTGCTTCCCGGCCAGCGTGTTAAGCAGAGATGGCTGCCAGGTGCACCCATTAGGGTGGACCTAAGCCCTTGACTAGAAAGGGACCATAAATAGTCCAAGATGCTTGCCAAGGAACAGGAGGAAGGGTCCAAGCCCTTGTTCTGACACCAAATGGAAAACCTTTTCCATTTGAAGGCATAGCATTTTCTGGTCGACTCCTACGGACGCCTCAACTACATTGAGGACCTCGTCGGAAAGACCCAAGGCCTGGAACTCTAGCCGCTCAGGAACCAGCCGTCAGGTGCAGGGATTGAAGGTCCGGATGGAACACCTTCCCTGATTGACTGAGAGCAGGTCCGGCGAGCTGGAAGCTGCCGAGAGTCCTGGAGCTGAGACTGAGGAGATCTGGGTACCAGAACTGGCGAGGCCAGTCTGGGGCTATCAGAATCACCTGCGCCTTGTCCCTCCTCGCCTTGAGAAGCACCTTGTGGATCAAGGAAATGGGGAAAGGCGTAAAGAGGCCGGGGTCCACTGCCTGAGAAGGCATCCCCTGCAGCGAGCCCTGCTGAGGCAGGCATGGAACAGTCTCAACCGCGTTCTCCTGGAGCGAACAGGTCCACCTGAGGTGTGCCCCAATGGGAGAACAGATGCTGTACTACCTCCGGCAGGAGAGACCACTCGTGGGATGCAGCCCCTATCCGGCTCAGGGCATCGGCCAGGGTGTTGGAGGCTCCTGCCACATGAATGGCTGGAGATCCGCCTCCAGGCTCTGCAGTGACCAAATGCGGAGAGCTTCCTTGCATAGAAGCATGGAGACGTCCCGCCTGGCGGTTTAGATAGAACATGGTCGTGGTATTGTCCGTCTGGACTCGGACCACTTGACCCCGGAGGAACGGAGCAAAGGCGGTGAGAGCTAGGCGGACCGCTCGGAGCTCCAGCAGGTTGATGTGGCATCGGGACTCCCGCGGGACCAGAGGCCATAGGCAGTGTTCCCCAGATGGGCACCCCAACCCATCAGAGCATCGGTCGATAGAGACCGTCGGCTCGGGCGGACGAGCAGGATGCCCTCCTGCAAATGATCTGGAGCGGTCCACCACTGGAAGCATTCCACATCCCCTGTGTCACCGACCTAAGCTGGTCAAGGATGCAGCGTTGTGACCACTGGCTGGCCAGTCCCCACTGAAGGGACGCATGTTCCAGCGGCCCACGGACCACGCTGGTGCAGGCCGCCATGAGACCCAGGAGGCGCAGGAAGTCCCGGGCAGGCGCAGTGCCCAACCAGAAATGATCGGGCAAAGGAGGAAAGAACCTCGGCCCTGTCCGGCGGGAGCCGCGCTCTGGCTCGAAGAGAGTCGAGCTGCGCCCCGATGAATAGAATCACCTGCTTTGGCTCGAGTTCCGACTTGGCCTCGTTGATAAGGAGGCCCAGTTGAGAGCAGACCTGGAGGGCCAGATCTCTGGACCACTCCGCCTCCTTCCTGGAGGAAGCTGCTATCAGCCAGTCGTCCAGGTAAGGGTACACCCGGACCCCTCGGCGCCGCAGGAATGCTGTCACCACTGCCATGCATTTGGTGAAGACCCTGGGAGCTGGAGACAAGCCGAAGGGCATGGCTTGGAACTCGAAAAGGGATCCTTCCGCTCGGAAGCGAAGGAATCTCTGGTGAGAGCAGACGGATAGGGACGTGAAAAAGCAGCGTCCCTGCAAGTCCAGAGAGAACACACGCTGCTGCTCCAAGGATGGTATTATCTGAGCCAGAGTGACCATCCTGAAGGTTCGAGACCTTAGGAACTTGTTTAGGTTGTGTGGAGTCGAGGAGGCGTCAGCCCCGTCCGTTCCGGAACCAGGAAGTACCTGGACACAAACCCTGGGTCTGAAGGAGGTCCGCCACCTCTCTTATCACCTCCTTCTGGAGGAGGAGGCGATGTCGGCTCGACGAGCCGCCAGTGAGCTGGGGATCCAGCCCCCGGGCGGCGGCTCTGAAGGGTGGTGCCTGCTCGAATTCCAGAGGCAGGCCTCTTCCCACCACCTCCAAGACCCACCTGTCCGTGGTAACAGCGGACCAGGCGGAACGGAAGTGCCGGAGCCGTCCCCCCACGAGGGGACCCAGGGGTAAGGTGACGGGAATGGGGGCGACACCCCTCAGCCCATCACTGGGCAGGCTTGGAGGAGGGAACGGCCGAGGGACCTCCTGGGCCTTTTCCTCCCTGCCTCCTGTTAGAGGAAGCTGGCGGCTTGGGTTTGGGATGCCAAGGCCGAGCCTGCTGGCCCTAGCGTTGCTGGGCGGGCGCGGGCACAGAAGGGACGAAAGGCTTAGGCTGTGGTTTCTGACCTTTGTCCTTCTGGCGGAAGAGCCGAGTCAAGGTAGCATTGGACTTCTCGATCCTCTGCAGGTGACCTTCCACCCCAGGGCGAAGAGGTCCAGTCCCAAAGGAACATCCGCCAACTTGTGCTGGGTATCCAGTAAGGTGGATATCCTCAGCCAAACCGCCCGGCGCATAGCCACTGCGGCGCCACCGATCTGGCACATGAGTCCCCTATATCCAAAGCAGTCTGGAGCTGCTGTTTGGCCACTGCCCTGCCCTGGTCCCGCACCTGCTTAACCGTAGTCTGCAGATCGGGGGAAGATGAGGATGACCTCATCCAGGGAGCCCAACAGGGCATGAGAAAATGTGCCATGAGGGCGGCCGAACTGGCCTGGCGAAGGCCGAGAGAGGGGCATAGCGTAGACTTTTCGCCCGACATAGTCAATTTCTTGGACTCCTTGTCAGGAGGTTTGTCCACATCCCTGGCGTTGCTGGCGCGGCAGCTGTCGGTAACCAACCCCTCAGCAGAGGGTGTTCAAAACGGACAAGGAACCGGTAGGGACGCATACTTCCTGGCCATCCTGGCCGGGCGCAGGGCAGGAAGCAGGCGCTGCCAAAGCTCAGTGCGGACCCACTATGGCCTCGGCCACGGAAGGCCTCCGTCGGAGAATCCCTCGGTCCAGAATCTCCGTGAGGATACCTGGCCCGTTTGGAAAGGGTTCGAGCTCCATCCGGTGGACTCGAGATGAGCGAAGCAGTCCTAGGAAGGACGACGGGCTATCGTCCATTGACTGACCTCCTGAAGACTCCAAGTCCAGTCGCTTGGAGAAAAAGGAGGAATCATCTTCGGACTCGGAAGAGTCCTCGAAGAACTGCCTCTGGCCTGAGCCACCCTTCACCTGCCGAGGTCGGTCGGGAGTGAGGGTAACTGACAGCCGATGGGGTAGACCCTTAGCCGACCGAGAATCCTTGGTCGGAGCCCCAATTGGTGGCTGTGGAGGCGGAGGTTCCACCGGAATCGGTGGAGCAGCTGGTTTTGGGCGAACAACCGGCCTGGGTATAAGCTCCTCGGATAAGTCGAGGGGTTGTGTCGGCCGCTCCGGTGACAGCCACTTAATGGCCGGGGAAGGCGACGGGGTCGGCTTACTCCCGGCCAGGAGGAGCTGTTGCAACATAAGGTCCTCGTACCGTCGACGTAATTTACTGCGAAGCCTCCCCTCATCCGGAGGAGGGCGAGGCGAGCGGCGACGCCGCTTACCGCGGTGCCGAGACCGAGACCGCCTATGACGGTGGGATCGGCTGGACCGCGAAGAGGTCCGAGACCGAGAGTCCCGGAATTTCCGAGGTCGGTGCGGGGAGGTGTCGGCCGGAACCGGCACTCCCTTCGGCTCGGATGGTCCATCCGAGGCTCCCGAACCGGAGGCTGGCGAGCCACAGGATCCTCAACTCCTCCCGGGAACGGGGAGAGGAATCTCGGCTGCTAAAGGCGACAGCCCGTCCAATGGAGTGAGAAAAATCTCGACTTCATCAGTGGGAGTCTCGGTCAACTGACCTGGCGGGGACACCGTGAGGCCAGTGGCGAAGCCGGCGATCGACCGAAGCCGGCGGTCGGCGAGCCAGGAGAGGGACCTTCCCGCTCCCAAGGCGTCGACGGAGGGACTTACCCTGTCCCTCTTTTTGGACCGAGAATAAGGTCCAGCAGGCATGAGCCCTTCTCCTTTAGTGGAAGGGACAGACAAAACTCATAAAAGAAGCCGTGTAGGAAGAACCCAGAGAGGCGGGATAAATGCAGCGGCCGAGGAAGATCGACCAGCGCGCCTCCTCTTGAGGCGACCATCCGCTCGAGCTGATCCGCCAGAGCCCGCGCCGCGGACACCGCCAACCGGGCCTCCTTGGACTTCACGGAGAAGCGCTTCGGGGCGCCCAGTTGCAATCGGGCAGCACGGTCTTGCGAGGGGCGTGGGCCGAGAAAGATGAGCACAGGTCGCAAGCCTGCGGGTGCGTGCTCAAGGCCTAAGCAGTGAACACACGTGGTGTGGATCCGTCGAGACATCTTCTGCCCGCATGGGCATCTCCAAATCGAGGTCGATTTGTCCATCGCGGCTGCGAGGATGAAGACTGAAGTCTTTTTCAAAATTTATTTTAAATCCATAAGCGGAGAAATAGGAACCAGTCTCAAGCGCAGGCGTTAAGGAGGAACCTGAGCTTCCAAGCGGTAAGGAAGATCTGGCGTCATGGGCGGGCCGAGTTATACCACCGGGTGGGTGGGAGAACAAGCTTGAAGACCTTCCGGCAAGATTTAAAGCGGCAAGGATACCTGCCAATGAGTGTGGATGAACAACATATCCATTCCCTAGAACTTCCTGTTAGTCCTGAGGACTACTTTATCCCTGTGAAAGGAAATAAGTCAGTTTCACCGATAAAGCCTGTAACTCACTTATACGCCTGGCAGAAGTGATGGCTACTAAAAACAGTTTTCCAAGTCAAATACTTAAGCTCTGCCGAAGACAGAGGCTCAAAGGGGGTTGCATTAGCTGAGCAATGCAAACATTAAGATCCCAAGCAGGGCAGGGTCCCTGAATGGAGGATTGGTGTGAAGCAATCCTTAAAAAACTTGGAAAATACAGGGTGAGCAGAAAGAGAAGAGGGCTTCCCTGCTGAAATGAAGGCAGAGACAGCAGCCAAGTGCACTTTCAGGGTAGCTGGTCTCAGTCCCAAAGAATTAAGATGGACCATGTAGTCCAATACAGTGGGTAGATCAGCAGATTCTGGGAAACATGCTTCCCAGAACACCATATGGAAAACCTTTCCACTTGGAGTTATAGGTAGCCCTGGTGGAAGGCTTCCTAGCAGCCTTCAAGATTTCGAGAACTTGAGAAAGTTGCAAATCAGCAAACTCTAACTGCTCAAGAGCCAAGCCTTGAGGTTGAGGATTTGAGATTCGGATACCAAACTCTCCCTGAGCACAGGTTAACAGTTGTGGTTCCTGGGAGACACAGGGGAAGATGGACTGCTAAGGACAGAAGGAGTGGGTACCAGGGCTGCCTGGCCCAGTCTGGAGCAATCAGGATCATTTTGCAGGGCTGAGACCTGATTTTGACTAGTACTTTGAACAGGAGAGGAGAGGGAAAGGCATAAAGAAACTTCCCTTCCCAATCGAGGAGAAAAGGCATCCAGGGAACTGAGCCCAACACTGGGGCCTGCAACAAAACAGTGGAAGTTGATGATTGTCTGGGGCTGCAAAAAGATCTATCTGAGGGGTGCCCCATCTGGCAAAAACTATCCCCAGTACTAGGGATCCAGTGACCATTCGTGATGGCCCTGGGAAATCCTGCTGAGAGCATCTGCCAGGACATTGTCCTTGCCTGGGAGGTGAACTGCTATGAGGGAAGTGTTCAGGAGTAAGCCAGAGACCACAACTATCGCCTGGTGCACAAGGCTAAGACCGAGTGCCCCTTGTTTGTTGATGTACCACATTGTAGTGGTGTTGTCTGTTCTGACCTGTACCACTTTGTTCTGAACAGATGCAGAGAAAACCTGAAGTGCTAGAAAAACAGCTCTGAGTTCCAACAGATTGATGTGGAGCAGAGATTCCTGAGGGGACCATAATCCCTGGGTGGAGAGGTCGCCCATGTGAGCTCCCCATCCCAAGAGGGATGCATCTGTAGTAAGGGTCAAGGAATGGGACAGAGGGATGAAAGGCACCCCCTGTCTCAGATTGCTCTGATCCTGCCACCACTGAAGGGCCTGGATCAGAGTTCGAGTCACTGGGATTAACTTGGATAGAGGATCTCTTCTTGAGACCAGAAAGCTCTCAAATGGAACTGAATGTCCCTCATCTGAAATCTTGCTCCTTGCACCACAGCTGTGGAGGCAGCCATGTGCCCTAGGAGCTGCAGGAAATGCCTTGCTGGTCGAGAGACCTGCAGAGTGAAGGAGGCGGCCAGGGCCACTAAGGTCCTTACCCTTTCCAAGGGAAGGAAGGCTCTGGCCTGCTTTGTGTCCAGTTCTGCGCCTATAAAGGTGAGTACCTGGACAGGTTCCAAAACTGACTTTGGAAGATTGAGAAGAAATCCCAGAGAGGTAAGCAGCTGCTGGGTAACTAGCAGGTGTGATTTGACCTGGTCTGGAGACTGACCCACAATGAGCCAGTCGTCCAGGTAGGGAAAAATGGCAATCTTTTGCCTTCTTAGGTGAGCGACTGCTACTGCCAGACATTTTGTGAACACCCTTGGGGCAGAAGTGAGGTCGAAGGGCATTGCTCTGAACTGATAATGGCCTGAGGGCAGTTCGAATCTGAGGTACTTTCGATGGGAGCTTCTGATAAGAACATGGAAGTAGGCATCTTTGAGGTCCAGGGAAGCTAGCCAGTCCCCTGGCCTTAGGGAGGGTAAAATCATTCCCAGTGTCACCATTTTGAACTTTGGCTTTAAAAGGTGCTTGTTTAGATATCTTAGATCCAGGATAGGCCGCCACTCTCCTGTCTTTTTTGGGGTAAGGAAGTACCTGGAGTACAGACCCTTGCCCTGGTGAAGGGGAGAAACCCTTTCTACAGCTCTGAGAGCCAAGAGGGTTGAGACTTCTGTTTCCAAAGCAAGAGTCTCTAAAGGGTTTGTAGGTGGAAAAGATCTGGCTCTCATCTTTGGAAATTTCTTGAAGCTGAGAACCAGACCCTGGCTCACTACTTCCAGGACCCACCTGTCTGAAGTTAAAGACTGCCAGTCCTGGACGAAGTGAGCCAACCTGCCCCCTACAGGTAGTGGAGAGCCGACCCTGGGCATCCCATCAGGGTGCCTGTTTGGCAGGGGCTTTAGGCTGAGGGGTGGGAGCAGGCCTGCTGAACCCGTCTGCCTCTCCCTCTGAAGAACCCCCTCTGTACATAGGCTGGAAGAGGCCTGGGTCTGGTAAAAGGCCTGTGAAAGGCCTACCCCTACCCTGGGGGCTGCCTCTGAGGAGTGGCTTGCCGTTCCTTGGCTTGTGCACTCCTGTAAGTGGTTCTATATTCATCCATTTTCTTCATATAATTCTCTGTCTGCTCCCCAAACAGAGAATTTCCCTCCCTAGGAAAATCCATAGCCTTAGACTGGGTATCCTGTGACAAAGTAGTACACCTGAGCCAGGCCAATCTACTAAAAGCACAGATGTAGCCATGACTCTAGAGGATACATCGTTAGAATCCACTGCAGCATGGAATTGCACCCTAGATGCCTCAATACCATCAAGAGCCACCTGCTCCAGCTCCTTTGCAGCTGGCCAGGGACCTGTTTGGCTAAGGCCATGACAGTATCCCATCTAGATTTCTGGCATCTTGCAACATAAGCCATATAGTTAGCTTGTCTGAGTCCCAAGGATGCTGCCATGTATTGTTTTTGGCCATGGCATCAATCTTCCTGGAATCCTTGTCAGGAGGATGTGAAGCCAGTGGAATATTAGCTTTATCACAGGCTGCAGCCTGAACTACCCCAACATGACTGCATTGCTGTGAAAGAAAATCTGTATCAGGACTGACAAAGTGTACCTCCTGTCCATCCTTTTTATCCACAGGAGGCACAGAATTAGGAGCTTTTAAAATTTTGTTTGTTTTCTAAAGATTTATGTAAAGGGATGGACAACCTACTGGACTCTGGGATATCCATCATCTCCACATAGTCAGGCTCCTCTTGCTCATCCAAAGCCTCCTCTAAGGAAGCTGGAGGGTCTCAGCAACTTTTTATAAAACAAAAATGAGAAGGGGACTCAGAAAGCCTAGGGGAGACTCACCTGAAGGTCTGTCTGGGGAGATGTCAGTTCAATGGGCACATCCAGACTTTCAAAGTCACATTCACACTGATCATAATCCTCATCCCTCCTCTGGTTCATAGAACTCTTCTATATCATAATCCTGAACCACTGGAACCGACCAAACCGACCTTTTGCCAGACAGTGGCGGTTCGGAGGGAACCGGGGACAGGGACTGGACAATCTGTATTGCCCTGGCTATCTCTGCAGCAGTTGGAGAAGGAATTTTGGACTCCAAACCTGCTGATTTTTTTTCTGGAACTGGCTCCTCAGCGCCAGCTTTTCGTTTGCCCGAGGAAGTCTCGCCCTAGTCAGAGGGCACTCCCTCCGGTTCGGTTGGCACCGAACCGGGCTGGCCATCCGGGTCAGCGGACTTTTTGGCCTCTCGTTCCCTGAGCCTGCCCACTCTCTTGTCCAGGGTGGCTGCAGGGAAATTTTTACAAATCTGGCAGTCTGAATTGAGGTGGTCAAACCCCAGACAATAGACACATGTAGTGTGTGGGTCAGCCTTGGCAAAGGCTTCCCACAGACACTACAGTGTTGAAACCCAGTGGGCCGGTTTTTTTCTTTTTGCTTCAGACATGATGCCAGCCTAACCAAAACTCTTGCCCTTTTATGGCAGTGCCAGGCAAGACACCCTTATCGGTTCCAAACCGTGTCACGGGTCGTGGAAAAAACCGTAATGAAATCCGTTTTTTTTAGAACCGATAAGAACCGGGAACCGCACTCTAAGAAGTCTTAAAAGGCTTTAAACTTATATTTTAATACAATTCAATCGGTTCAACCGAACCGATAACACTTTACAAGTTCCACACAGAAAAAACCCTATCTATTACTTACGATTACCATAGACAGAGCCTGAACCGATCGGTTTTGCGGTTAAAATAATTAAATCGCGGTTAAATTAAACCGAGAAATAGCGCTTTAAACCGAAGAAATGAACCGAGCAACAGGAGGAATCTCCGGAGCGACTGTTCAGTGAGGCAGAGTAAAGAATCTGATAGTTTTGGTTTGAAACCAGCCTAACAGAGCTTCTGAACCGAGCTCGCACTCTAAGCTCCATGCTCTGTATGGAAGTTAACTCTTTCACCTCCGGAGCAGTTCTAAGGCTGGGACAAACTGCAGTAGTCATAATATAGCAAGACTTCATGTTGTTTGAACACTAGTTCCCCCAGCGACGGCACAACAGCAATTGGCGTTGTGCTGTCACTGTGCTGATGGTCGGCAAATGCCGTGTCACTGCGGCATGGTGGAACCGCCTCGCGACACAGTTGGTACGAGTGGGTGCCTCCCTATTTGTTGATGTAGAACACCACCAACATGTCTGTCTGGACTAGGAGTTGTCCCAGGAGCAGGTTGGTTTGCAAGGCTTGCAAAGCATAGAGAATGGCCCTCATCTCCAATATGTTGATATGTAGGGACTCCTCTAGCTTGGACCATGTCCCTTGAGTTCTGCGATTGTTCAGATGTGCTGCCCAGCTCCAGAAGGGAATAAAAGAAAAGACAAGAGCAACAGTTTTAGAAGAGTAGTTAGAAGAAAGAAAAAAAAAATGCCTTTTAAATATGCCAGGCGGGGGGGCTGCACATACCATTATTCTACCCTTCCTTTCACATTTTAACTTCAGTGTACTTAAAAAGGAGGGCTAGAACATCACGCCCTCACAGATACAGGTACTGTTAGCAAAAGTAGGCACATAGATGGCACTGGAGGGAGAACTTGTGCATGTGGAATCAAGAGGCTCTACTTCAGTAGTCCCTGGTTGTAAGGTCATGGCTAGCGTGGATTTTTGCAGGATCAACCAGACAAAGTGTATTAAAGGAAAAGTTAGTATAAAATTATTTAGTGATACAAATTCTGTCATCAGGAACTCAGCATTACTGCACATTAGCGAAGGTGATATGAGGATTCACATTTAAGCAATAATACATGTCAAGTGTGGTATTATGTCTGTTATACAGTCAAAGCCACTTATAACGGGCATGTTTGTGCAGCTGAATTATGCCCGATATAGCAAGTGGGTGCTATAACCATTTTGACTGAAAAATAAAGTACCATTAGCGCTATAGTAAAAAAACTGCAGTATGCGATATCGTAGTTAATTCCCAGTCACCCAACTTCGTCATCTCCCAACATAATCCCTCTGCAGCGCAAACCAGGAGTCTCAGCACTCTATGTCCATGACAGTGGTCTCTTTTGTGTGCACCTCCCGCTGCCCCTGCTAACATGATCCCCCTGCTCCTGCGGGCGTCCATAAGCAGTGCGTGCCACGAGCCGCATCACTCCTCCAGCAACCAGTGCCCTCTTCTGCGGGAACGTTTTCATTTATATCTACGATCACTCGTGTGAGCCAGTATGCAATATCATAGTTAATTCCCAGTCACCCAGCTTTGTCTTCTCCTGACATGATCTCTCTGCAATGCAAGCCACGAACCACAGACAGTGGTCTCTTTTCTGTTCACCCCCCTGCTCAGGTAAACTACTAATTACAGCACTGCTTAAAAGATTTGATTGTTGCTGGCACTGGTAGGGGTTGATTTGAGTGAAAGGGTTGTGTATTTTTATGAGCCACTACTGTAATTACCGCAAACAAGGTCCGATTATTGCTGGCACCTGTGTCAAACTGCCAAAATCTGCCCAAAGTAGCAGGTGGGCAAAGATCGGTATAAACAGCGTTTTTTCTATTGATTTCAATGTAGTTGGCTTTTGGTTTTCAAAATCTGCCCTATAAAACCGACAGCCCGGATTATCCATGGGCGCTATAAGTAGAGTACACTGTATTCATGTCTTGGGTGCACTGTGAGACATGAAGCGAAACCACGTGGCACCACCTCAAAAGTGCAAGTACTGTAGCTTAACCAATACCCACTTGTGTGCTATTCCATACATATATGTGCTTTTTCACTATACAGAGATCAGCAGCTCTGAAAGCCTAAAGCACCAAAGACTTAGATCAGGCAATCCATAATCACAAGGTGAAAGTGTCATGCCAACACTTCAGCTAGATCGCTGGGGCAGCACATGCCACCTTGTCTAAACAGTTCAGTTTAAAAAGTGCTCGAGACAGTGAACTTGCATTTGTTAATTTTATACATGAATACAGTATCTAATTCAGCTTCATCAAGAAGTCTGCTAATAGCACCCAGCATTGTTATTATCATATAAATAATGCCCCCCCCCAAAAAAAACACACACACACAACAAAACAAAAACAGAATCATCCTTAACTGTAAGTTAAAATGAGTTACATCAACAGACATGCTAAAGGGACATTTAACCTTGGAGTCATCAACGCAAGTCTTGGTTGCATAGCAACATGGTTTGTTCCAACAGTCTTGCTGGTGTCTCAACATCAGTATGAAAAAATTACTCACCTTAGTAATGTTGTTTCTTCTAATGGAGTCTTGCTATATTATGACAGATGCAGTTTGTCCCACCATTAGAACTGCTCCGGAGGTGAAAGAGTTAACTTCCATGCAGTACATGGAACTTAGAGCGCGAGCTCGGTTAGAGAAGCTCTGTTAGGGTGGTTACAAACCGAAACCGTCAGATCTTTACGAGCAAAACTCACTAAGGCTCTGTGTGGAAGCTGTAACCTACACTAGCCAACTGGCTACTAAAACATTCACACATTTTCCTGGTCCCAACACCAAGACTCAAGTCAGGGGACCAGAAACAATAAGATAAAATAAATAAGTAAAACACAACACCCAAACATAAAAGGGGCACCAATAAGTGCCAACAGTGGACTGCCCACCCCATACCCGAAGTAGAAGTTCCGAGAGGGGCAGGCTGGGGGGGGGGGTCATAATATAGCAAGACTCCATTAGAAGAAACAACATTACTAAGGTGAGTAATTTTTTCTTCAAACAACATGAAGTCTTGCTATATTATGACAGATGCAGACTACACAGCAGTACCTCCAAGGAGGAGGGACAGAACCAACTTAGGGAATAGGCTCTGAAGCACGGCTGTGCCAAACCGAGCATCCCTCCTGGCCTGGATATCCAGGGAGTAATGCTTGGTGAAAGTGTGTACTGTTTTCCAAGTAGCTGCCTGACATATCTCCAAGATAGGGATGTCTCTAGCAGCAGCTAGAGATGCAGCTGTACCTCTGGTAGAGTGAGCCCTCAGGCCTGAGGCGGGAACCTTACCCAGTTTTTGATAGCAAAATTGGATACAAGAGACAATCCACCTGGCAATGGATCTCTTAGTGGCAGGTCTCCTTTCCCAACCTCACCATAAGTGAGAAATAGTTGGAGGGAGTCAAACCTGTGATCCTTGGTACGCTCTATGTAGTAACTTAGGGCCCTCAACATCTAAGCTGTGCAGCCTCCTCTCACCAGAGGAGGAATGGTCAGTGAAGAACACTGGAAGTGAAATAGATTGGTTAAGGTGGGTGGGTAGAGGGTGACAGTGAAAAAGCAGGGATACTGAACGAATATTTCTGCTCAGTATTCACAAAGGAAGAGGAGGGGGAGTTACCTAAACCAAACAAGAGAAACACTCTGAAGACGGGGCTCGATAACAGTCCATTTACAGAAGAAAGGGTTCTGAAAGAACTAATAAAATTGAAGGTGGACAAAGCAATGGGGCCTGATGGGGTTCACTCAAGAATTCTAAAAGAACTAAGGGTAGAACTAGTGACACCGCTGACTACTCTGTTTAACAAATCATGGGAGGATGGGGTGGTACCCGAGGACTGGAGGAGGGCAGATGTGATTCCTCTTCACAAAAGTGGGAGCAAGACAGAGGAAGGAAACTACAGACCAGTTAGTTTGACCTCAGTGGTAGGGAAAATGATGGAATCACTTCTGAAGGAAAGAATTGTTGAGTACCTAGAGGCCAGTGGGGCACAGGACCCAAGGCAGCATGGATTCACGATGGGACGGTCGTGTCAGACGAATCTAATAGATTTCTTTGACTGGGTTACCAAAGTAGTAGACCAGGGAGGGGCTGTGGACATGGCCTACCTAGATTTTAGCAAGGCATTTGATACAGTCCCACACAAAAGATTAATACACAAGATAGCCAGCCTTGGAGTGGGTCCCAAGGTGGTAGCCTGGATAAAAAATTGGCTAGACAACAGGACTCAAAGGGTAGTAGTAAATGGAGTACACAGTGACGAAAGGAGGGTTACTAGCGGGGGTACCGCAGGGTTCAGTACTGGGACCGGTCCTTTCTAATGTCTTCATAAGTGACATTGCAGAGGAATTGGAAGGAAAAGTATGTCTCTTTGCAGATGACACAAAGATCTGCAACAGGGTTGATACACAAGATGGAGTGGAAAGGATGAGAAGAGACTTGGCAAGGTTGGAGGAATGGTCAAATGTATGGCAGCTCAGATTCAATGCAAAGAAGTGCAAGGTAATGCACATGGGAACAAAACCCTGGGGAAGCATACACAATGGGGGTGAGATACTGACAACAGTAAAATAGAAAGGGACCTGGGGTAATTATATCAGATGACCTAAAGGTGGGCAAGCAATGTGAGAAGGCAGTAAGGAAGGCTGGGGGGATACTGGGATGTATAGGAAGAGGCATCAATAGTAGAAAACAGGAAGTTGTTATCCCTCTGTACAGACAGTTGGTGAGACCCCATCTGGAGTACTGTGTGCAGTTCTGGAGACCCCATCTCTGCAAAGACACAGACAGAGTAGAGGCTGTCCAGAGGAGGGCAACCAAAATGGTGCAGGGTCTGCACCAGAAGACATATGAAGAAAGACTAAAGGAGCTTAATATGTATACCCTTGAGGAAAGAAGGGAGAGAGGGGACATGATAGAAACTTTCAAGTACCTCAAGGGAATTAAAGTCCAAGAGGGTAGCATCTCCCAGAAAAAGAGATGTGCAAGAACAAGGGGGCACAATTTGAAGCTAGAAGGGGGATGGCTCAGAGGTAATGTGAGGAAGTATTTTTTCACTGAGAGGGTTGTGGATGCATGGAACAGCCTCCCTGAAGAGGTCGTGGGGTCAAGAACAGTGGGGGACTTCAAGAATGCATGGGACAGGCATAGGGCAGTCCTAGTGGGGGTAGGAGGAATTAAGCTGTTGGTTAACTAGGATCTGCAGCTTATCTGTTAGGTAGGAAAATGGGCAGACTAGGTGAGCCAAGCGGTCCTTATCTGCCGTCAAATTCTATGTTTCTATGTTAAGGTGAAACCAAACCACCTTAGGCAAAAACTTCCTGTTAGTCCTGAGGACTACCTTATCCCTGTGAAAGGAAATAAAGTCAGTCTCCACTGATAAAGCCTGTAACTCACTTATGCGCCTGGCAGAAGTGATGGCTACTAGAAATACAGTTTTCCAAGTCAAATACTTAAGCTCTGCCGAAGACAGAGGCTCAAAGGGGGGTTGCATCAGCTGAGCAATGCAAACATTAAGATCCCAAGCAGGGGCAGGGTCCCTGAATGGAGGATTGGTATGAAGCAATCCCTTAAAAAACTTGGAAAATACAGGGTGAGCAGAAAGAGAAGAGGCTTCCCTGCTGAAATGAAAGCAGAGACAGCTGCCAAATGCACTTTCAGGGTAGCTGGTCTCAGTCCCAAAAGAATTAAGATGGACCATATAATCCAATACAGTGGGTAAATCAGCAGATTCGGGAAATATGCTCCCAGAACACCATATGGAAAACCTTTTCCACTTGGAGTTATAGGTAGCCCTGGTGGAAGGCTTCTAGAAGCTTTCAAGATTTCGAGAACACTTTGAGAAAGTTGTAGATCAGCAAACTCTAACTCCTCAAGAGCCAGGCCTTGAGGTTGAGGGATTTGAGATTCGGATACCAAACTCTCCCTGAGCACAGGTTAACAGATTGTGGTTCCTGGGGAGACACAGGGGAAGATGGACTGCTAAGGACAGAAGGAGTGGGTACCAGGGCTGCCTGGCCCAGTCTGGAGCAATCAGGATCATCTTGCAGGGCTGAGACCTGATTTTGACTAGCACCTTGAACAGGAGAGGAAGGGGGGGAAGGCATAGAGAAACTTCCCTTCCAATCGAGGAGAAAGGCATCCAGGGGACTGAGCCCAACACTGGGGCCTGCAACAAAAAGTGGAAGTTGATGATTGTCTGGGGCTGCAAAAGATCTATCTGAGGAGTGCCCCATCTGGCAAAAACTATCCCAGTACTAGGGGATCCAGTGACCATTCGTGATGGCCCTGGGAAATCCTGCTGAGAGCATCTGCCAGGACATTGTCCTGCCTGGGAGGTGAACTGCTATGAGGGAAGTGTTCAGGGAATAAGCCAGAGACCACAACTTCATCGCCTCGGTGCACAAGGCCGAAGACCGAGTGCCCCCTTGTTTGTTGATGTACCACATTGTAGTGGTGTTGTCTGTTCTGACCTGTACCACTTTGTTCTGAACAGATGCAGAAAAAACCTGAAGTGCTAGAAAAACAGCTCTGAGTTCCAACAGATTGATGTGGAGCAGAGATTCCTGAGGGGACCATAACCCTGGTGGAGAGGTCGCCCATGTGAGCTCCCCATCCCAAGAGGGACGCATCTGTAGTAAGGGTCAAGGAGTGGGACAGAGGGATGAAAGGCACCCCTTGTCTCAGATTGCTCTGATCCTGCCACCACTGAAGGGCCTGGATCAGGGTTCGAGTCACTGGGATTAACTTGGATAGGGGATCTCTTCTTTGAGACCAGAAGGCTCTCAAATGGAACTGAATGTCCCTCATCTGAAATCTTGCTCCTTGCACTACAGCTGTGGAAGCAGCCATGTGTCCTAGGAGCTGCACGAAATGCCTTGCTGGCTGAGAGACCTGCAGAGTGAAGGACGAGGCCAGGGCCACCAAGGTCCTTACCCTTTCTAGGGAAGGAAGGCTCTGGCCTGCTTTGTGTCCAGTTCTGCGCCTATAAAGGTGAGTACCTGGACAGGTTCCAGAACTGACTTTGGAAGATTGAGAAGAAAGCCCAGAGAGGTAAGCAGCTGCTGGGTAACTTGCAGGTGTGATTTGACCTGGTCTGGAGACTGACCCACAATGAGCCAGTCGTCCAGGTAGGGAAAGATGGCAATCTTTGCCTTCTTAGATGAGGACTGCTACTGCCAGACATTTTGTGAACACCCTTGGGGCAGAGGTAAGGCCGAAGGGCATTGCTCTGAACTGATAATGGCCTGAGGGCAGTTCGAATCTGAGGTACTTTCGATGGGAGCTTCTGATAAGAACATGGAAGTAGGCATCCTTGAGGTCCAGGGAAGCTAGCCAGTCCCCTAGCCTTAGGGAGGGTAAAATCATTCCCAGAGTCACCATTTTGAATTTTGGTTTTAAAAGGTGCTTGTTCAGATATCTCAGGTCCAGGATAGGCCGCCACTCTCCTGTCTTTTTTGGGGGTAAGGAAGTACCTGGAGTACAGACCCTTGCCCTGGTGTAGGGGAGAAACCCTTTCTACAGCTCTGAGAGCCAGAAGGGTTGAGACTTCTGTTTCCAAAGCAAGAGTCTCTAAAGGGTTTGCAGGTGGAAAAGATCTGGCTCTCATCTTTGGAAATTTTTGAAGCTGAGAACCAGACCCTGGCTCACTACTTCCAGGACCCACCTGTCTGATGTTAAAGACTCCCAGTCCTGGACTGAAGTAAGCCAGCCTGCCCCTACAGGTAATGGAGAGGCCGACCCTGGGCATCCCATCAGGGTGCCTGTTTGGCAGGGGCTTTAGGCTGAGGGGTGGGAGCAGGCCTGCTCGTACCCCGTCTGCCTCTCCCTCTGAAGAACCCCCTCTGAACATAGGCTGAAGAGGAGGCCTGGGTCTGGTAAAAAGGCCTGTGAAAAGGCCTGCCCCTACCCCTGGGGGGCTGCCTCTGAGGAGTGGCTTGCCGTTCCTTGGCTTGTGCACTCCTATAAGTGGTTCTATATTCATCCATTTTCTTCATATAATTCTCTGTCTGCTCCCCAAACAGAGAATTTCCCACCACAGGAAAATCCATAGCCTTAGACTGGGTATCCTGTGACAAAGTAGTACACCTGAGCCAGGCCAATCTACGGAAAGCCACAGATGTAGCCATGACTCTAGAGGATACATCATTAGAATCCACTGCAGCATGGAATTGCACCTTAGATGCCTCAATACCATCAACAGCCACCTGCTCCAGCTCCTTTGCAAGCTGGCCAGGGGCCTGTTTGGCTAAAGCCATGACAGTATCCCATCTAGATTTCTGGTATCTTCCAACATAAGCCATATAGTTTGCTTGTCTGAGTCCAAAGGCGCTGCCATGTATTGTTTTTTGGCCATGGCATCAATCTTCCTGGAATCCTTGTCAGGAGGATGTGAAGCCAGGGGAATATTAGCTTTATCACAGGCTGCAGCCTGAACTACCTCAACATGACTGCATTGCTGTGAAAGAAATTCTGTATCAGGACCTGACAAAGTGTACCTCCTGTCCATCTTTTTATCCACAGGAGGCACAGAATTAGGAGCTTTTAAAATTTTTATTGTTTGTTTCCTAAAGATTTATGTAAAGGGATGGACAATCTCCTGGACTCTGGGATATCCATCATCTCTACAAAGTCAGGCTCCTCTTGCTCATCCAAAGCCTCCTCTAAAGGAAGCTGGAGGGTCTCAGCAACTTTTTATAAAACAAAAATGAGAAGGGACTCAGCAAGCCTAGGGGAGATTCACCTAAAGGTCTGTCTGGGGAGATGTCCGGTTCAATGGGCACATCCAGACTTTCAAAGTCACATTCACACTGATCATAATCATCCTCCCCCTCCTCTGGTTCATAAAACTCTTCTATATCATATTCTTGAACCGGTGGAACCGACCGAACCGACCTTTTGCCAGATAGTGGCGGTTCGGAGGGAACCGGGGACAGTGACTGGACAATCTGTATTGCCCTGGCTATCTCTGCAGCAGTTGGAGAAGGGATTTTGGACTCCACACCTGCTGACTTTCTAGTTCTCTTTGCTGGAACTGGCTCCTCAGAGTCAGCTTTACGTTTGCCCGAGGAAGTCTGGCCCTGGTCAGAGGGCACTCCCTCCGGTTCGGTGCGCCATCCGGGTCAGCAGACTTTTTGGCCTCTCGTCCCCTGAGCCTACCAACCTCTTATCTAGGGTAGCTGCAGGGAAATTCTTGCAAATCTGGCAGTCTGCATTGAGGTGGTCAAACCTCAGACAATAAACACATGGTGTGTGGGTCAGCCTTGGCAAAGGCTTCCCCACAGACACTACAGTGTTGAAACCCAGTGGGCCCGTTTTCTTTTGGGTTTCTCAGACATAATGCCAGCCTAACCAAAAACTTGCCCTTTTGATGGCAGTGCCAGGCAAGACATCCTTATCGGTTCCCAACCGTGTCACAGGTCGTGGAAAAAACTGTAATGAAATCCGTTCTTTTTAGAACCGATAAGAACTGGGAACCGCACTCTAACAAGCCTTAAAAGGCTTCAGAATAAAGTTTAAATACAATTTGATCGGTTCAAACTGAACCGATAAACATTTACAAGTTCCACACAGAAAACCTATCTATTACTTACAATACCATAGACAGAGCTTGAACCGATCGGTTTGCGGTTAAAATAAATAATATCGCGGTTGAATTTAACCGAGAAATGACACTTTAAACCGAGAAAATGAACCGAGCAGCAGGAGGAATCTCCGGAGCGACTGTTCAGTGAGGCAGAGTAAAGAATCTGACGGTTTCGGTTTCAAACCACCCTAACAGAGCTTCTCTAACCGAGCTCGCGCTCTAAGTTCCATGCACTGCATGGAAGTTAACTCTTTCACCTCCGGAGCAGTTCTAATGGTGGGACAAACTGCATCTGTCATAATATAGCAAGACTTCATGTTGTTTGAAGACCAAATTCCATTAAATATACATTTTTGCAGTAAAACTGAGAAAATTCTACATCTTTCTTGTAAATATATTTTTTATTGATTTTTCAATTAAAGAACAATGAGATAATATAGACAGGCACAGTACAAACATAAGACTGATATTAAACATCACTTCCGGGGGCAACTGTGGTTGGTACAATAGTCCTTTCTAAGGTGCACTGGAGTTCGGCACATCACTGTGCCCCCAATGTGCCTCATCTGAGTTAGACATCCCAGTGAAGTACAGAATCGAACCACAGTGGTGAAAGGGGAAGTCACAAGGGCACTTTTCAGTATCCCTCCTTTTAGAAAATTCTGCTTACTGCTGTACACTTGTAGTAACAAAAGTGTTCAATTAACAGGTTAAAAAAATTAAAAAATAAAGTGCTTCGTTTTGCAGATCTGCATCATTGTGGGCAGACCAGGTAGGCATCCAGTTTCTGGCAACGGTAGCAAGCAACACTGTCGAGAACCCACTCCCTCGTCACCACAGAGGCGTTATACTTTCGCTGTATTGCTGTTAAAATAAAACACAGGAAACATTGAAAATCCAGTTTTTATACTTGTGGTACATGCTGCAGTATACAATGCTTGCAAACAGGCAACTGCTTCCTAAATATGTGATACATAAATCAGAGTTCATAAATAAAATCCTATACTTAGTACTATAAGCTTCAGACTGTAGTGTCCTATTCTGGCCAGTATCATTTTATAACTCACTACCCGTAGCTTTATATATCTCTCAAATGAATCATCTCTTCATTATGAACTTCAAAGGGCAGACTTGCAAATACAGCCAAACAACTGCAAGCAGCCAATTAGCTGCAAAAACAAATAAAAATGTTGTGGGCATCTGCAGGACTTGCTGGAAAGAGGTACTTTGGGGTAACATAAAAGTGTTCTGCCATGTAAGTGTGACTAGAACTGTAAAATTATCAATTCTGGGATAAATAAAACTGCACAAATGATGGTGCAGTAATTCTGCACCTGATTTGAAATTTCTGAAGTCTGGGCCCCTGTGTATTTGTAGTAATCAGAACCTATGGTGCTTTCTGTTAGGATATTGCTTCTGTATCCGTATAAACTGATGTTTGAAAGACAACCATTCATTTTGCATTTACCCCGAAAGTCAGGGTATGCAAGTGGCTGCCTTTACAGTCTATGCCTGCTTTCCCCTCCCTTGGTCTACAGCAAGTGTGTGAATGCCAGGTGGCATGTCCATCCACCCCACAAGCCAAGTATCTTACCTTTTTTTTTTTTTTTTTTTTAATATATGCAGTTTCTGAGTATTTGTGGGTTTTCTCCGCCCCTACACCCACGCCTCATGTAGCATGTGGAGGTGTGAATGCGTCGCTCGGGGACGCGACTCCTCCCTTCCAGTCGGGCTTGCTGACCACCTGCGCCAGCTCGAACCTTCATCCGGGTGACAGCGGGATTCACGGGCGGGCAACCCTACCTCTGTCCGGAGAGTCAATGCTTGATCCTGCCCCCCCCACTGATGTCGGCACCCCGCTATCTGTTATCGCCTGGCTCGCTAAGGAAGGCCCCATGCCTCAATCCTCAATGTCTCCGGGGTAGCAAGCATCTTACTTCTGCAGTGCACTTCTGCCATATCAGGTGTCAAAGCAGAGTTCTCTCAGATTGTTGAACCCCAAGTACTGTATATGATTCTCCTCCCACTTTGTTGGGGGCAATGTGGGCGCGGAGACTGTAAACAAGATCTTCTTTCACAAGTTTTGCAAGCAGAGTATCACATTCTACTTTCAAAAATCTGACTATGAAGGGCTTGTTTCCCCACATGAAATTTTAACTAAAAGGATTGTCCTTTCCTCCCCGTTTCTTTTATCCCCCATAATCCTCCTACACCTTGTTCTTAAAGCCAGCTTATGGCACACTGGCTCTGTTGTGAAGGACACAGGCAAGTGGTTCCCTTCAAGAGACATGACAGACTGTACTTGAGACAACTGCAGGGGGTGCGCTCTTGAGACATACACACACTCCCCCCATGGAGTGAGCACGTCACTTCTCTCTCTTCATTATACTGGCAGTGCGAGACACATGTGATTACTCCTTCAGTAAAGTCTGTTCAGTTTATCTTTTTGGTTTTTTGCCTAATTTATTTATAATATTTTCTCTTGAGTTAGTTGTTCACCGATCACCGAATAACCCTACAGAGGCATCCAATTTATCTGGCTTCTTCCTCTTGCAGTTACATGCAGGCCCATCATCGACAATCACCAATGACTTACTCCTATATGGTGGGAACCTTAGATGGAGAAACCTGGGGGATGCTTAAGCCCAGTTGTCAGCAGTGGTAGTGTTTTGTGCTGACCTTAGCTTGGAACGGGGCGAAGACTGCCTAACTGTGAATTGGATGCAGAAAAGAAAAATTACTTACCAATAATACTTGATCTTCTTGAGTCTCCACCATTTTTGATCTCTTTGGTCTTTGAACCGGAGGCACTAGAACCTTGTGGGAATCAGAAAGTTTCAGGCTGATAGCACCAACCTATGCCACTATACGCATGCCAGCACCATAAGGTTCTGTCAGCCCCAATGCCTCCGTACCCCACCCAAGAAGAGACATACAGGATAGCCTAACAAAGGATAGAGAAAAAGAATGAAACACCCCAATAAAGGACAGAACAGCCATACTAGTTTACATTAAAAAAAAAAAAAATTAGAAAGACAGATGATGGAAAAGCTGTGGAGTTGATAGACAAATGTTATGGAGGATATAAAAACTGTAAATATTGTTTGTTTTTTTTCTTTCACCCAATAACATGGGTAGAAGTTACTGACAAGTCCACATGAAACTACCCGCTCCTAAAGAAAACTATGCCCAAAAAGGACTACTAGAAAAATTTGGAAGCCCTGTCATAGGAAGGGGAAAAACATCTTGCTTCCACTTTGACGGCAGATAAGGACCGCTTGACCTACCTAGTCTGCCCATTTCCCTACCTACTGTATAAATTCCAGATCCTATTTGATATGCAGCTTAACTTCTCCTTCCCACCATAAGTGTTGGCTGTAAAACAACTCGTACACTTGAAGAACTTGATACTTAAGTAATAATGCATGACAAGTGGCTACATATCCAACACCACATGACCCGGAGTGCATCATTGTGATTATAAAATGGACCCAAAGAAAAAAGAAAAGATAAAAAAAAAAAAATAATAAAACTTCTAATTAGATTTAAAATGACAGCTGGGACTTTACCCTTGTGTACGTTGCAACATTTACTCACAGGTAAAGACCCAAAATGACCAATCAGATAGAATCAAGCCCAGCCATGTGAAACACAGCTTAGTCGTTAAGAGCACCGGGACGGTATTCTGGGGGCCTTGGTTCAAATCCCAGTGGGTCACATTATTTCTTTCTCACTTCAATTTGTGGCATCAATCAGATAAGCAGGCTTTTTTTGTCCATTTTACTGTGATTACAATGATATAAAAGGGTAGGACTAGCCGGCCCAGTGGCATGGAGGGCTGAGGCATCATGCCTTACCTCATACCAAGCCTGCGACCCGTGTCCATGGTGTGAGCGGGTTGTCAGAGGTCGGCCCGGGAGGGAGAGGAATTGGAGATCGGTGCATGCCTAGCCCCTAGCGGCAGCTGGAGGCTAGCACACTGACTCCACAAGACGAGGGGGGCGGAGACGAAGCAGACACCCGGTGTGCTGCGTGCGGAAGTGCGCATGCGGTTCGGCCACTGGAGTCACTGCACGCTAAGTCCCGCACTTGGGGGTCGGGAGAAAACCGGAGGCAGAAAAAATACCATAGACCAGCAGGATGATCCCGGCCCTCCGCAGGCACTGCACCCGGCCAGTTGGTACCTCAAGCAAGAGGTAAGTACCAGTGGACACCGGGAGGACTGAAGGATGGTCCCGCCTTCCGCAATCGCGAGACCCGCCAGCTGGTACATCATGTTAGAGGTGAGTACCAGTGGACATCGGGGTGACGGGGCCAGAGGAAGGTGGCTGGTTCCACGGATAAGGAGATAAAGAAATTAATGTCAAAAAAGAAAAGGGTAGGAATAAGCCAATTAGTCCCTTCGAGCCTATCCCCCCACCACCACAAAGTAGTTGCTTTTCTGGATTCTTTTATGTCCATAAAGTCATCTACTTGCCTTTTAATGCTATTCCCACTAATGGCGTTGACAACCTCCTGTAGGAGACCGTTCAGGTATACCACTACCCTCTGGGCGTAATAAGACCCTCCCAGATTATTTGTCATGGGCCCTAGTAAAGTTACCACAACCTCTGAATTTCAGTTCCATTTCTGCCAGAGGGTGAGTCAATCAACAGTGTGTACAATAACATTAGATCTCCCCCGTTCTTCCTACATTCTAAGCTGTGCAGCCCCAGTGCTTCTGAGATGTACAGTCGAGATTTCTAAAGCCACCAATACACTTAATGAATCTTCTTTGGACTCACTCTAAATAACTGATTTAATCTTTTAAATGAGATGACCAAACCTGTTACAGTAATCTAGGTGGGGACTTGTCAGGGTTTTGTGCAGGGGGATGATTAGAGTTTTGTGTGTGCTACAACAATCTCTCTTTCTTCATCCCAGTATTCTAAGAGCTCTGGAACTTATAGTTTTATTGTTTGCGAAATCAAGATTTGATTGCATTCATTATTACCAATTTTTATTTCTTCACTCACACCTTTTTAATGTTGTCCCTCCAGGTTGATATTCCTCTTTTAGTGAAACTGTTATCCTAATGCTGCACAACACACTTAGTGCTGTTCATTTTCCAAGTACTAGGTGCTCATTCATATATTTTATCTAAATAATTCTGAATTTTATTAGTATCTGCAGGATACAGTGAAGAACAACCTAGTTTTGTGTCATAGGAAGAAATAGGCTGTTGGTTAACTAGGATCTGCGGCCTATCCTGTAGGTAGGGAAATGGATAGACTAGATGGGTCAAGCGGTCCTTATCTGCCGTCAAAGTCTATGTTTCTATCCGCAAATCTGGCCAGATGCCTATTCAGGCCCATGTGCATGTCTTTTCGTGTCAGTAGCTCAGCAGGTTGCACACTTGCCTACGAAGCTGGAAGATCAGAAGGTTGTGGTTTCTAGCCCCACACTGGGAACCTGGGATAAATCCCAATACTGATACTGAAATGCATCATTTTTGGGGGGTGTACAGCTGCACTCATGAGGTGTCATCGTTCGCATGACACATTAAGGATCTGTCCACACTGCCTTCTCGGTAACGTTACAGAGCGGCTAAACCATTACAGGGTTTGTTAAAACGGTTCACACCCGCATCTGTAACGTTACTGCTACAGTTTTTGGATCCGATCTCAAGACCTGTTCAGAGGTAGTCTTGAGATCGGAATGAGAACCGTTACACAGTTGGCAACAGTTTTTGAAATTTAAGTTTATTGATTTTAACATAGTCAAAACAAACAGACCATAATAATACATGTCCAGTAATCATACATGATATAAATAAGGAAAAGAAAAAAACCCTCCCTCACAAATCCCACCCATCCCTCCTTCCCCTCCAGAAATACCCACCCACCCACCACCTTACACCCATAACGATCCACCCCCACCCTACAAACACCATCACAGAGTGTGCAAAATGAATGTATAACTAATTCTGCCACAGGGTACTAGCCTGTTCACGCAGGCAAATCAGGAGGAGCGAGTGGAGAACAACAAAAAAGAAAGGAAGAAAGAAGAGAGAAAGGAGGCTTTGTTGGGCTTCTGGGGGGGGTGTCCAGAGATCACTGATGTAAATATAGAGCATATAATTTGCCCCATCTTTTATGGAACAGATCCATGCGGTTGCGGGAACTGGCCATAAGTCTCTCTGTATCGAAGCACACTGAAAGTTCAGTCAGCCATTCAGAATAGGTCAGGATCAGCTGATCAGTCCAATGCTTGAGGACCAAACTCTTAACCACTATGGACACCAAGGCCATGTAATATCGCCTTTCCAGGCAATCTATACTGGAGTAGTCACCTATAATACAGATATCGGGCGTAAAAAGGTTGGTAAGACCAAGCATCAGATCAAGTTTATCCTGGATAGAGGTCCACAAGGGGGCAACTTTAGGGCACTGCCAGAAGATGTGGAGTGGATTCCCCTCACTATGTGAACACCTAGAGCAGAGAGGGAGAGATAGTTTATTGAAGCGGAATAGTTTACTTGGGGTATAGTACATATTGTTTAGTATATAGTACTGGATGAGCCTAAATCTGTCTTGAGTGTGGTATCTATGTAGGTCTTTCCAAATTCGGGTCCAGTTAGGGATGGATTCTGGGAGGAGGGACAGCCAGATGCGGGAGCCCTCGAGCGGCTCCGGGAATTTATAATCCAGTAGATATGAGTATATTGATGAGATGGAATGAGGTTTAGAGGCAAGAGTGAAGACGTGGGAAAGGAAAGGGCTGACCCTGGAGTCACTGAAACTCTAATCAAATTTAACAGCAATAAGATGTCTTATTTGGTATATTTTGAAGACCTTACAATTGGGAATGTCAAATTTAGTTAATATATTTGGGGATGAAAGAAGGGAGCCTTGGTCATAGTAATGTTCTAGAGTAGTTTCCTTAATTTGTGGGAGCCACTCAGGAGTAATTATCGAGTTGCCTAACTTAATATTGGGATTGAGAGTGAGAGGTTGCACAAGGTCCGTTTTAGGGGAGATTTTGAGAAAATACAAACATTGAAAGAGAGACTTGAGAGATGTGGTAATTGTTTGGTCAGACAGCCAGGGTGTAAGTATCGAGGTGGGAGCATAGAAAATTGCTTGGGGATCTATTTTAGTCTCTGAGAAGATCTTTCTCTCAATTTGGAGCCAGATCGGAGGAGAAGCTCCCGTATGGGTTGAATACCATTTACCCAGCTTGGAAAGATGGGCAGCCCAATGATAGAATATTAGGTTAGGGAGTCTGAGACCGCCTTTGTCTTTAGGGAGGGATAGTTTGAGGAATGAACGCCTAACAGCTTTCCCGTGCCAAATAAATTTGGAGAAAATTGTATGGAATTGGCGTAAATAGGAGAGTGGTAGCCAAAGGCCTAATAAATTGAGGGTAAAAATACGGGGAAGAATATTCATCTTGATAATGTTAATCCTACCCCACAGAGAGATGGGAGGTTAGCCCATCTTTGTAGGTCTAGTTGTATATGGACTTTGAGGTCATCTAGGTTGAGCTTCAAGCAAGAGGGGTCTGAAGCAAAGTGGATGCCTAGGTACTTAATCGACTTGGGGACCATCTCATGCCAAATTTGTCGAGCTCATGTTTATATGTAAGGGGTTCAGTGGAAGATTTGGATTTTGATATATTTAGTTTGTAGTGAGATAGATTGCCATATGAGTAATAAGGCGAGTGCATGTCCTATGGAAGTGGCAGGATGGGATGATGACATGAAGTAGTATATCATCAGCGTAAGCTGAGAGGACTAATTCCTGTTGACGTATCTGACAACCTTGGATAAATGGGGAGGATTTAAGTTTCAGGAGAAGGGGTTCAAGATATAGATTAAACAGGAAGGGTGAAAGGGGGCAACCTTGTCTGTGCCAGTGTGAGATGAAAAGTGAAGAAAAACACTCAAGCATAGTATATCTTGGCCAAGGGGACTTATATAAAACCTGGATCCATTTGAGGAAGGAGGGCGGAAAGTCCATTTTGGCCAGCGTAGCCCAAAGGAAAGACCAGTTGACTCTGTCAAATGCTTTTTCTGCGTCTAGTGAAATCAGGGCCATTGGGTGGGGGGATATTTGGGCGGCCTGAGAGATATGGGAAAGGATTCTAAGATGGTCTGCTGAGGAGCGAGATTGAACAAATCCAGCTTGTTCCGGGCTGAGGAGATGGATCCAGACTTTTTTGATCCTCTCGGCCAAAATCTTGGAAAGGATCTTCATATCGCAGTTTAGGAGAGAAATGGGTCGGTAGCTTGCCGGGTCCATAGGGGTTTTATCGGGTTTGAGAATTAGAACAATAGTGGCCTCTAGGAGTGTAGGGTCCAAAGTGTCGGCAGTGACAATATAGCAGTATAGCTTAAGGAGTAAAGGGGCAAGTTCTTTGGAAAATACTTTGAAGAAATTTGAGGGAAAGCCATCTGGGCCTGGTGCTTTGTCCGGGGCCATGGAGGCGACAGCTTCTTCTACTTCGGAGAGAGAAATAGGGGAAGTCAGGATTTCTTTATGTGAGACCGAGAGTTGGGAATGTTGAAGGTCTGCTAAATAGGTTGATATATCTGAGAGTGATGCTGAGGAGGAAGGGTTATTATAGAGGGTTCTGTAAAATCTTCAAAATCTGTGTGATTTCTCTGGGAGACGTTTAATGAGACCACCAGGAGCTTGCAGGGCTGAGATTAATCTGGAGCTCTCAATGTATCGTAGTCTTAAGGCCAAAAGTCTACCAGCCTTTTCGCTGCTCAATATATTTAGTTTGGGTTTTAAGTATGTTGTATTCAGCTTTTCTTTGAGAAGGTCCTTATATTCATTTTAGCTGCTAAAGGGCTTGAGGGATGACAGGGGAAGAGGAAGTAGGAGCTTTCTAGCTCTTTGATTTTGGCTATTAATAAGGAGGCACGGGCTTGCCTAGACTTTTTCCTCCCCGAGGCTAGTTTGATCAGATCGCCTCTTAGATAACATTTCAGAGAGCTCCAGATAATGTCGAACCGCGGGGTAGAGTTAATATTGTTCTCAAGGAAACTAGAAATGGAGGTTTTAACGTGCATCACCACTTGGGAGTCCTTTAGGAGCTGAGTGTTAAGTTTCCAGACGGTATCCCGTTGAAAATTGGGGTCGGGAGAGATCCTTGTCCATACTATAGCATGGTCGGAGAGCACGATCGGTTCAATACCGGCTTGAAAAAGACCAGGGAGGAGAGTTTTGCTTATCAGAATGTAGTCAATTCTTGACCAGGAATCATGAGGTTGAGAAAAGAAGAGAAGGACCGAAGGAGGGTTAGATAAGCGCAGAGGATCGCACAGCCCTAAAATATGTAAAAAGTCTGACAGGGATCTTTGGACCAGAGTAGGTGGGCGATTTGGATCTGGGGCTTTATCCAGGAGGTAAGATGGTGGAATGTTCCAATCCCCTAGTATAAGCTGGGAGGGGAGGAGAGAGCTAATCTTATCTGCCAGGGTCATTAGGAATTCAGAACTACCCCCTACTGGGCCATAAATAGAACCAAGAACAGTAATACAGTTATTAAGGGATCCTTTGACCAGTACGAATCTACCCTCTGGGTCCATTACTGTAGTGTCTACCAGGAGCGTAACATAATTTTTAATAAGAATAGCTACACCCCTACTAGATCCTGACCCATTCGCGTTAAAAACATGTGAAAAGCCAGATCTGAATAGCCATTTAGTCTCAGAACTGAGTAGGTGGGTTTCTTGTAGCAATAGAATGTCGGTTTGAATGAGGTTGCAATGATTAAAGACTTGGGTTCTCTTGACTTTCTCCCTGAGCCCACGTACATTCCACGATGCGACTAACAGAATTTATAGCCATTTCAAGAATAGGAGAGTACAGAGGTAGTCAACAGAGCTCATAACTGTAGCCCAATAAAAATAGCACACTCTAGTCCCAAAATCCCAATCCGTTGTAAGCTGCCAAATGTTACATAACAAGTAATGACATACCATAAACAGAAAATGTAAATCAAAACTGCCGTGGGACATATGAAGTGATAGGCAGCCCAACCACCCTGCCCCCCATCCCTTTACATAATCCGCTACTAAATCTATCCAACTATGTACACCCTGGTACCAGACAAAATAGCAAGAGTCGGGACAGAGGTCTGGGAACCAGGACCCCATTGTAAACCCAGCATGCAACTTGTTGCTGGCATCCTGTACATCAAAGGGTCTTCGAAGGGTTAAACAGAGCAATATAACAGTAAGCCAGACGAGACTAGTCAGAGAAAACCCCACATGCGAGTCTGGGTTTACATACCCCCTATCTATAGGTTCGTGAAGCAACTTCATTCGCAGCTATGAATATCCCAGGAGCCCCCCCACCAGCCTCCATCATAGGTGCTATAGCAGGGATTGCGACTATGAGGGGCGACATCCAACTGTTCGTATAGGGAGAAACCCAAAAGTATAACTCACCCCCTTAACAGGACTCTTGGGGGATTCTGAGAGATGGCAGGGTAAATCGAGATGGGAGTATTGCCACCCATTACAGATAATGTTTCCGGGAGCTGTTATGCAGTGGAACCAAACCAGTCCCACACTAAAATAGCCAGGCATAGCTTGCATCCGCTGTTTAGTTCCGGAGAGTGCAAGGTGGAGACTCAGCGCCTACCCGACCCTACGCCTGGGCCGCAGAGAACTCTCCACCCATTGGGATAAATCCGGAACCGACTGACAAGGTAAATACAACATGCAAAACATTGAATTTAGGCTAGAACATCACCTTGGTTAGAAAACTGGGGCTAAGAGTTCAGGTACTAGCTTTAAAAAGATTAGGAAGTTTAACAGTCAGGTCTTTAAGAGCAGAGTCCGGGGTGTCATAGCTCACGGAGGTGCTTCCAATTGTGACCTTGAGGGTGGCAGGATACGACATCCTGAAAGGGATGCCCGCCACGATAAGCTTCTGGACAATGGAATGAAATGCGGTTCTCTTCATTCTGATCTCCTAGGCAGATCTTGAGCTACTCGAAGTTTGGCAGATCCCCACATAATTGATTGCAGTTCACGAGCCTTGGTAAGAACGTGCTGCTTTTCCAGATAACTGAGACATTTCATAATCAGCGGTCGAGGAGGAGAATCTGGAGGGGGCCTGGGTCTCAGGGATCTGTGCCTCTTCCAGGAGATAGCGGGATTTAGAGGTGAAGGCCCACTATTTTGACTAAAAATTTTTGAGAAAGGCAATGGATCAGACCCTCTTCCAGCTCAGGTAAACCCAGGATAAGCAGGTTGTTTCTCCTAGAGTGGCCTTCTAGGTCTTCCGCTTTTAGTTGTAACTTTTTAACTTGCTGTTTTAATGCCACCAAGTCGGATTCTGCTGTAGATTTCCATTGTTCCAGGGAATGAATTCTAGCTTCTGAGTCGGACACCCTCGTGGCGAGAGAGGAAAGGTCACCTCGTATAGATCTGAGCTCCGTGGTAATATCTTGTAATACTTCCCTCAAAGGTGTTAATTCTTTTAGGAACTTTTCTTCGGTTAGAAGGTTAGTCAGGGATACTTTGTCGTCTGTTTTCTCGGGGGTGGAGCCGAGTTGATTTCTCGCTTTTAGGCAGCTTCAGGAGTAGCTGGTGGTGTATGCCGGATCGCCTGTTTCTTCTCCGCCTCCATCCTAGTTTTATTAGAAGGATATGAAATCAAAACGCCCTAAGGTCGAAAGGCAGAGTGAAGTAAGTCAAATAGTATGTAAATTATTGGATTCGCACTTCAGGAATCGCCGATAGAAGTTAATAAGGCTGGAGGGAGTCGGGAGCTCCAAGACACTGCTGCTGCTCAGAAGATTAGCATCACGTGATCCCCCTGGTAACAGTTTGCTTACCAGTGCAGACACTCGTCTGGCTTGTGAAATGGTTCTCCTTGCTACCAGAAGACCGCAGAACGTGAAATACCGTCCTTACAGGGATTGCTACTGTTTGTTGCTAACATTTCATTGCTTTATTTTTCTCTGATTCAAATTGTTGTTGCTGGTATACCTTCTTCTGCATTATTACAAGGTGTGCCTACAGATGTGTGCTAACAGACTACTGCTGTACTCTTCTGATTCAAATTGTCTTTTGCAAGGTATATCTTCTGTTACTGCTTTATTTTTCTCTGTAGCAAAGTGTTTCTTACAGGGTATATCTGCTCTGAAATTATTACAGGTGGTGCTTCACAGGTTTTACAGTTTAATCTAACATTAGGATAATCTTTCAGGGTTACTGCATTTGTTGTTGACTGACTGTTTCTGCTCTTTACCTGCTTGTTCTTTCAACCGTGTTTCTTTTTTGGCAGGGGAAGGGCCCAGCCACCCACCCCCATCAACAACCATCCCACACTACACTCCTTTTATAGGGTACCACAGTTGTGACATTTCCTGTGGCAAAGCAGGAAGGCACAGATCAGTGGGGCATCCACAAGGTGAGCTCATTTACAGGGGCACTAGTAATTTAACTGTTATAACAAATTATACGAAAACAAAACACAAAAATCAAACCATTACTTGCATTTTCTTCCTTCTAATTACTCTGACCAGGTTATAAACCCAGCAACTTATCTGGAATGGATATCATTAACTGCAGGTAATGCGGAACACTTTTCAGAAGGACAGTCTTACAGGATTTAGGACACTGTCCTACATGCCGGGCCACTGGAGATCTTAGGGCTCAGCTCCCGGGCAGCATAGGCCGCGATTGTGTACCTCAAATTTCATATTCAAGAGGAAATACATAAGAACCACCCGCCATTTCCCCAACACCCAACAAAAGAACCTTGACCGAAGAGGGTAGTTGGTTCAGGAGGTTGGCAGGTGGTTAGGAAGGGCAAATCAGGTGCCCCATCACTCTGTGCTCTCCAACATATTACCTCCAAAAACCATAAACACTACAAAGATGTATCTGCCTCTATCTCCGAAATCAAACAAAAGGGCAGAAGACACTGCACAGCAGGGCACTGCAGCACAGCAAAACTCACCCAAATCAGGAACCAAAACAAAAAAAGCAAAAAGGAAATCCAAAAAACTTCTGATCATAGAAGACTCCATGATTCGGGGAGTTGATACCCATCACCAGCCAGGGGTAATGGTCAGATGTCTCCCAGGGACATCAGCGTGGAGAGACACTGACCGCACTGCTAAAACTGTACACAAAAGAGGAGAAAACATTGACGTCCTGGTACACAAAGAGACTAATGATCTCGCCAGCCGGTCAGCTGTGGAGACCAAGGAACACCTGACCAGGCTGGGTGACAAACTATCATCCATTTCGTCCGACATCTCCTTTTCACAGATACTGCCAGTCTGGGAGAGGAGGGCAGATGGACGGAAGGTCAGAGAAGGGGAGATAGGGGAGCTAAACATGTGGCTCAAGGGCTGGTGCCAGGAAAAAGGACACAGATTTGTAGGGAACTGGCAACAGTTCTGGGAGCGAAAGTTCTTTAAATCTGATGGACTGCATTTGACTAAGGAGGAAGTCAGTGCACTGGGGCAGAAGTTTGACGTCTTTGCAGAATATTTAAAATAGCAAATGGGGAGAGGGGTGCAACACCCCATACGTCGCATGGGAAGAACACCCCTCTCCCTTCAGCTAGTGGTCAAACAGGGATTCAGCATGTTTGCAGTTCATTTGCATCACCAGGTAAGAAAAAATGTCCGTCTCCCCATACAACGCACAGGGGAAATGCCAAACCCACCCAACAACTAACGCACCGAAATCTGGCCAATGGGAAATCATGTACACAAATGCTCACAGCCTGGGAAATAAGATCCCAGACCTGCAGGCAATAATGTCAGAGGCTAAACTGGACATAGTGGCAATTAGCGAGATGTGGTTTACCAGTAACCACACTTGGGAGATTTCAGTACCTGGCTATGTACTGTTCAGAAGAGACCGAGGTGCAAAAAGGGGGTGGAGTGGCCCTGTATGTCATTGAAAATATCAAAGCTACAGAAATTCAGAATATTCATAAGGAGCCAGAAGAACTGTGGGTCACCCTGGAAACAGGAAATGGGACAGTCATAAGAACTGGGGTTGTCTACAGGCCCCCAGACCAGGGGGAGGACACAGACACATTACTGTTAGAAGATATACAAAACATGACAGCTAAAGGGGAGGTTCTGATAATGGGAGACTTCAACATGCCAGACAGAGTTTAGTCAATACCAGCAGGAACATCTACCAGAACTAGACACATGGTGGATTCCCTGCAGGGGGATGGCCTCAAACAACTGGTACAGCAACCCACAAGAGACAGGGCTATCCTAGATCTAGTACTGACTAACAGGGAAGGGATCACAGATCTCCAGGTAGAAGGTCACCTGGGGACCAGTGACCATCACATGCTATGGTTCAATTTGGATACTACATCTAAATCATCCCATTCCAAGGCAAAAATATGGAACTTCAGAGGAGCTGACTTTGATAAGATGGCCAACAGAGTTAAGCTTAGCCCTGGCAAAAAGAAACACAGGTGCTGGGCACAGGCAAAGTGGCAAGCATTATGATGCAATACTTGAAGCAACATCCCATTGTGTTAGACAGAAAAGGAAGTGCAAAAGAAGAAGGAAACCACTTTGGTTCTCAAATACAGTAGCAGAAAAGGTGAGAGCCAAAAGACTGGCCTTCAGGAAATATAAGGGAACACAGCAGGATGAAAATAGGGAGGCATACCAAACTGCTCTAAGGGAAGCAGGGAAGGCAGTAAGGCAGGCAAAGTCCAAAACTGAGGAAACACTAGCACGAACAGTAAAAGAAGGTGACAAGACTTTCTATAGATACATTAGTGAAAGGAGAAAGTCCAGAGGGGGTATTGATAAGCTCAAAGGAGAAAAGGGGGCATGTGAGTAGGAAGACCCTGCAAAGCATCTATCCTAAATAGATACTTCTGCTCAGTATTTACTGAAGAGAAGGTAGGGCAGGGCCCAATGCTCGGCACCATGGACACAGGGGGGAGGGAGGTGAGCACTACTCCCTTTACAAAAGAAAGGGTCCTACAAGAGCTCGCTAAGTTCAAGGTGGACAAGGCAATGGGACCTGATGGCATACATCCTAGGGTACTTAAGGAGTCAAGGGTGGAACTAGCAGAGCCATTAGTAGAACTGTTTAGTGAGTCTCTGAACACAGGAGAGGTCCCAGAAGACTGGAGAAGGGCTCATGTGATCCCGCTCCACAAGAGTGGTAGCAGGGAGGAGGCAGGGAACTACAGACCAGTCAGTCTTACCTCAGTAGTGGGCAAGATTATGGAGGCACTCCTTAGGAAAGGATAGTGCAACACCTGGAATCCATAGGGCACAGGATCCAAGACAGCATTGGTTTACAAAGGAAGGTCCTGTCAAACTAATCTCATAGATTTCTTTGACTGGGTAACCAGAGTGGTGGACCAAGGGGAGCAGTTGATGTCGCCTACCTTGACTTCAGCAAAGCTTTCGACACTGTTCCACATAGAAGATTGATAAATAAGCTGGGTAGGCTCGGGGTGGGTCAGAAGTTGGTCAACTGGGTGGAAAACTGGTTTACGGGCAGAAAACAGAGTGGTGGTAAATGGTATACTGTCAGAAGAGATGCAAGTCACAAGTGAGGTACCTCAGGGATCAGTCCTGGGACCAGTCCTTTACAATATCTTCATTAGTGACATTGCAGATGGACTAGAGGGTAAGGTTTGTCTGTTTGCAGATGACACCAAGATCTGCAACAGAGTAGATGATCCAGATGGGGTGAGCAGAATGAGAAGAGATCTGGATAAACTAGCAAAATGGTCAGAAGAGTGGCAACTGGGATTTAATGCAAAGAAGTGCAAGATCATGCACATAGGGAAGAGAAACCCTGAAGCCACCTACAGGCTGGGAGGAGTTGCTGGCAGTCACAAAGGAAGAAAGAGACTTGGGCATCATCATCACCGATGACCTGAAATCATCCAAGCAGACTTCTAAAGCAGTAAGTAAGGCTAGGGGACGTTAGGTGCATTAGTAGGGTATACAAGTCGAGGGGGTAATAACTCTTTAAGACACTGGTTAGGCTCCTCTGGAGTACCGCAGTACTGGAGGTCACATCTTCACAAGGACATTAACCAAATTGAGGCAGTCCAGAGAAGGGCAACAAAATGGTGCAGGGACTGCATCAGAAGACATAACGAGGACAGATTAACGGAGCTCAATAAGTATACCCTTGAGCAAAGGAGGGAGAGAGGTGATATAATCAAAACATTCAAACACCTTAAGGGCATTAACAAGGTGAAAGAGTCTAACATGTTTAAATATAAGAAAAATAGCAGCACAAGAGGACACAGCATGAAATTAGAGGGAGGCCGACTAAGGGGGAATGCAAGGAAATTCTTTTTCACAGAAAGAGTGGCGGATGCACGTAACGGCCTACCTCAGGAACTGGTGGCTATGAATACAATGCAGGGCTTCAAACAGGCATGGGATAGGCATAAGGGAGCAATATAGATGAGAATGAATAGATAGGCCACTGACAGAGCAAAGGCCGATGGCACATTTATAAGGTAGAAAAAAGAAATGGGCAGACTGGATGGGCCCTGCAGTCCTTATCTGCCGTCAACCTTTATGTTTCTATGTAAAACCGGTAGCAAACCTGGATAATTTTCATAAATGTGGACGCGATAGCACCAGCTCGTAACATTTTCAAAAACGTTACTGTCAGTATGGATGCATCGTAACGGTAAGGGCAGTAACATTTTTGAGACCGTTACAGCACATCATGTTGTGGTGTGGACAGGGCCTAAACCAAGATCTCATCTGCCTGTTCTGGTGGTTGCTCAGGTGAATGTTAAAGATCCCATGACACTTCTTGAGAATGTTTTATTCAAAAGATCATAAACAACTCATTACATCATTGTACTTTCACAGGCACAGACAAATGAAATCTGTAGCACTAACACATAAACAAAAGCCAATAAGTATTATTTCCCCAGGCTACCCATGCTTTCGAAAAAATCAGAAGCCCCTCCCCCATGACATCACTGTAGCTTTAGGCTAGAAATATATAGATAATAAGTGGTTGATCCTGCCTCCCTCCTGCCAGCATGTTAAACTGCTTGGTGTGCCCACAACCTCCTGTGGCTGTCCCAGGATGACGTATGAGACGGGAAGCAGCTGCGGAGCGTCCACAGATGTCCCGTGTGAATGGAGCTATTAATAGCTCTGGTTTCCAATGTACATGTGAGGAGGAAAGAGAAGTGAGAGGAAGGAGGAGGAGGAGGCAGAGAATGGAACGGGAAGGGAGACAGGTAGAGAGTTGGGAAAAAGGTATGGGAATGCAGAGGAGACGTAAGAGGGGCCAATTACAGTTGGGGTGAAGTGAAGTTAAGCAGAAGGGAGGCTACAGAGTGTGAGGAGGGGGCAGACCAGATGCGTGATAGTAGTGAGTTTCAAGCTTTTAGGAAACGCAACGAGGAGGACCTGGGAGGGGAAAGCAAGAGGGCGGGAAGTTGGAGCTGTGAAGGGCATAGAAGGTAGATGGTGGCTGGGAGAGAACAGAAAAGAGGTAGGAAGAGATACAGCCTGGCCAGTACTTGGCTATGAAAGAGAAGCAATGGGCTAGGTACCCGATTTCAAGGGAGGGGAAGGAGAGGGCGGTATAGAGAGTGCAGTGGTGAGTGCGAGGCTGACAGTTTAAAGCAAAATGACAGAAGAAGTGGAAAAGGGAGTCTAGTCTGGATAGACTGGATTTGGGAGCAGCACTGTAGACTATGTCACCAGTCGAATATAGGAAGGATCATTTTCTGAACAACGACTCTGCGGGCCTGCAGAGTGATGCAACCGCAGTTGTGGTACAGGGCTCCTAGTTTGGGATACAGTTTTTTGCAAATGGCATCCACATGTTCAAAAAGTCTAGGTGACTGTCAAGTTAGACCCCAAGGTATTTAAGGGATGAGACTACTTCAATGGAAGACCCTTCCAGGGTGTGTGTGTGTGTGTGTGTGTGGACAGCAATCCTAGCGAGTTTTTGCCTTGTGTCAAAGGTCATGGAGACAGTCTTTTTGGTGTTAAGAGTCAGCTGATTTGAGAGGAATCAGAGCTGAATATTGTCAAAGTCCAGCTGGAGTCTGGACATCAAATCACGGGGGAGAGGTCAGAGGCAAATAGGACTGTGTCATCAGTGTCCGTGTGAATGTACGTCTAGGTGCAGGCAGCAGGGAGGTTGTTTAGGAAAACTGAAAATAGTACTGAACCAAGGACAGAGCCTTGGGGGACACCAGTGCAAATTGGGGGTAGGGAGGGTGGAGTGGAGTTGCCAATTCTGACTGACTGGGTCCTGCCCACAAGGTAGGAGCAGAATCAATTAGTGGCAGGGATGGAAAGCCATGCTGCTGCTAGTTGGGTGAGGAGGCGGTGGGCTACAGTGTCAAAGGCTTTTGCCACATCGACAAAGATGGCTGAGGTAATGTGGCCTTGAGCCATTCCTGAGAGAGTGGAGTCAGTAAGCCACAGCAGGGCGGGAGGAAGAAGTGGAATGGGATTTCCAGAACCCAGACTGGTAAGGGGTGAAAAGAGAGGTGGAGTCAAGGAAGGGGGAGATTTGAGATAATACTAAGTGCTCCTGGAGTTTGGCCAGTGTGAGGAGGAGGGAGATAGGACGATAGCTGCCTTGGTTTGGAGGTGTCACCACCTTTAGTGAGTGGAAAAACGGTGATGTGTATCCAGGCTTTGAGGACAGAGCATGCAAGCAGAGAGAGCCAGGGACATGTACACTGGAAACTGGAGCTTTTAATAGCTCCATTCACATGGGATGTCTGTGGAAGCTCTGTGGCTGCTCCTTGTCTCCTACGTCATCCTGGGACAGCCACGGGAGGTTGTGGGTATGCTGAGCAGCTCAACATGCTGGCAGGAGGGAGGCAGGATGAATCAGATATGATCTATGTACTTCAGCAACTGTAAGTTTAAAAAATGAAAATACTTTGCCAAAAAGCTGATCGGCCATGCCTTACATTGAGGCATGGCCCCATTACACTTGGACATTTCCCTTTTAAACCAAACAGTGGAGCTAAGTGGAGGCGATGTCGCTTAAGATCTGTCCATCCCTGCTCATGAAGAATTTACAGGTCCCCACATGGAAAGCATGGCTGTTCACCACCAGGCTGTCTGATCAACACGAAGCATGCTTTTCTTGAGCTCTTTGGTGCATGGTGAACTTTGTCAGCCAATATACTTTCTAAATACTACCCATTTATCAATTACCATTACAAACACTGAAAATAAGCACTTTCAGACAGCCGTAAATGTTTTTACCTTAAACTGATGAGTAGAGAGTCAATAATAATGTGAACTGTTATCTGTATTTTGGATTCATTAATACCTTGAGTCAACCGCCTCTCTATCCTGACCTAATTGGTCTTTCTAACAAATAATCAACAATTTATAATATGACTCGCTTGAGTAGATCCTCACCTCTGTAGTCAGTGCCTCCAGATTCTGCATCAGGCTGAACCACCACCAATGAAGTACGGCTCTGGAAAAGTTAAATGTTACTTTAGTAGAACTTTACAACAATTATGTTAACACACACACACAAACAAAAACTATTACTAGCCATCAGGGCTGGCAGAATGTTGCAAAAATCTGGGCATACCATCCTAATGCAAAGCATCATGGCCATGAAATAGCTTTGCTACCCAGTGTGATAGGGTGATGTTATTAGTAAAGTGCATGATCAACTAGGTTTAAGAAAGTACAGTTACATAAGAACTTACCGTAACAGTAGATCTTCGAGAGGAGCTCTTGCAGTAGGCAACACCATTAGGACAGAGCCACCAGGTGCTAGGACCACATGGAAAACTTCCAGCTAGCAGTCTACAGTGGGGGACCACCCCAGACGTCAGCACCCCGGCGTCCCCCCATGGTACAAAGGCGGCGGTCCCCGAGCCACACCTCAGTTCTCCCACTGGAGACCAGCAAAAAGGAGCGACAGTAGAAGGAGGCAGCTCTTGGAGCCACAGAAACAACTGATATGAGCGAAAAAGAGACCAGGAGGATGGAGAGAGGGGAAGTATGCCTACTGGAGAAGCACCTCTCGAAGATCTACTGTTACGTCAAGTTCTTACGTAACTGTACTACTTTACTTTGAGGGGGCTCTTGCAGTAGGATACAGTCGGAAGAAACCAACATTGGGCAAAATGATGCCACCTGTGGTGGGCAGAACCTGGAGATAGGCTGCAGAATGGTGCTGGCCGCCCAATGGGAAGGCCCTGATCAACACCAAGAAGGGGATGGTTATTGTGTCAGTAGCCAGATGAGACACAAAGTGCAACCCCCTGCAACTGGCTGCAGAAAGGCACTGAAGCACCTGTGAACAAGGTAGCGAGATGATTAATGAAAAGAAAACAGGATGACCAGAAGACTCTACTTCCCAAACAGTAGGCTGACCGGAGACGAGTCACAATCAGGAAGGAAGGAAGGGGAGAACCTCGCCTGATGATAAGATATGGAATAACACACCTGAGGATGCGTAATCCGACCCAGAGAAAACCCAGATGCTAGCGGCAGTAAGAAGTAGGTAGAGGCTGGAAGAGTCCCCTCTCCTAGCAAGAGGGTACATAATGCTCCGTATCCCTATAGGGCTTAGAAATACCTAGAGAAAGGAAACTGCAATTCCCAATAGGCAGGAGGACATGGAAAATGCCCCCCCCTCCCCCAAGGGTGGGGGACAGAAACATGTGTACTCGGCTTGTTTAAAGGAAGTGTCTAAGATTTCAGCAATGGCATTTTAAATACAATAGCTCATTACATTCTTCTGGGGCTAGCCAGTTGAGCACAGAAAGGAATGTTTTCTGCCAACTATGGGAGGGAAGTGATCAAATATTGTGCCGAGCAGATGGACAGGCAACCCCTTCAGTTCCTGACCTGCCTACCCCACCCCCCACGCTCCGACAGTTTGTGATGTCTAACCAGGCAGAACACAGGAGTGTGCCACACACAAGTCAATGGAGGAAATTTCTGAAACAGTTTTACGTACGATAAAGCAACCTTTGTTATAAATAAAAATCACTGTTCAACGAATAGGGCCCCGGTTAGTTGAGTAGTGACTTTTATTTACTGTATATCAAAGATTACCATTAAGGTGGAAAGATCCGAGAACTGGTTAATGGTAGTTTACTCACCTGGTAAAGGTGATTGTGGGGGAATGGCTCTCTGAGGCATTCCACCTTCCTTACATCATGGGTTGTATACACCTGATAGGTTGTCTTGATGCACATGTGACTGAAAAGTAGGACGTCCCTTCAGAGGGTCACTGGTCACTTCTAATCAGTTCGATGTTTTCCAAAGCTGCATCTGAAACGATAAAAGGTTATATTGCCCCCTACTTGTACCTTGAATAATAGTAATGTGATGTCTCTGTTGATATTGTTGAGGTATAATCTTTAACTGTCAAATACTGTACAGATGGGTTATGTATATGCGGAATTAGTATGACATATGAAAGCGTCCATAGTGTTCGTGGCAGTGTCCTACTGTATCACGTCAGTGTTTGGGAGAGGTGTGAAGTGCCTCAGACAACCATTCCCCCACAATCACCTTTAACAGGCGAGTAAACTACCATTGTGGGGGATGGTCTCTTAGGCACTCCATCTTCCTGACGTCATGGGTTAGTCAAAAGCAGTGATCAATGTTTAGGGTGGGTGAGACGTGATATTGGTATTGTGTCCCGTGCTTGCTGCCAGTAGAACTGCCCTTGCAAAATTTGTCTTCTTGTCTTGAGACACGTCCAATCTGTAGTGTCTTGTGAACGTATGTATTGTTGACCAAGTGGCTGCTGCGAAAATCTCTTCTGCGGTGGCCATGTTCCTTTCTGCCCAGGAGGTAGCAACAGCTCTGGTTGAGTGGGCTTTTACTGATGTTGGTACTTGCATGTTATTTGCTTTGTAAGCCACTGATGTGGCTTTTCGAAGGTAGCCTGCTATGGATGCTTTGGAAGGAGGAAGTCCTTTTCTGCGTCTTTGTGTGATGATGAAGAGTCTGTCTGTCCTTCTTACAGTATGTCAGCTGTTCTATTGATGTAGGCTGTTAGCAGGGGTGTCATTCCTAGCAGTCTTAGTTGTGGATCGGCCTGTACCTCTTTTGGCGGTAGCTGGCCAGGAATCTCAATAGTTTGGTTGAGATGGTACTTAGAGGCAATTTTGGGTCTGAATGAAGAAATCAGTCTCATAGATATCCTGCCATGGTAGAATTGAAGGAATGGTTCTTTATATGATAGAGCTTGTAATTCTCCTACTCTTCTGGCTGAAGTGATGGCCGTTAGAAAGACGGCTTTGAGCTGAATCCATTTTAAGTGAATGAGTATGGGTTCAAATGGTTGTTTGGTCATAGCTGTTAGTACTGAGGGAAGGTCCCATGGTGCCAGCAGTGGTTTATGTGTGGGACGTATGTTAGCTGCTGCTTTCAGAAATTGTACGACGTCTTGGTGTGCTCCTGGAATCGTGCCTTGTATCTGTCCTCTAGCTGCCCCCGATGGCGGCAACTTGGACTTTCAGAGATGATGAGGATAGGCCTAGTTGTAGTCCCTCCTGTAGGAATAGCAGAATCTGAGGAATGGTGCATGTTGTGGAGTCTATTTTATGGTGCGTACACCATTTACTGAATATGTCCCACTGGCGCTGGTAGGTGGTGATTGTGGATTGCTGACGTGATGAGGCCATAATATGAATGACGGACAGGTGGTATCCTGCTTTTAGCAGTCTCTCCCTTTCAGGAGCCATGCCATCAGTTGTAGGTGCTGAGGGTTTGGATGTGTGATAGGTCCTTGTGAGATCAGGTCTGGTCTGAGCGGTAGTTTCCAGGGATCGGCTAGTGCCATTGATACTACTGTCGCAAACCACGCGCGTCTTGGCCAGTTGGGTGTTATCAATATGACACACGCTCTGGAGATGCAAATCTTCTTTAGTGCTTGCGCAATGAGTGGAATTGGAGGAAAGATGTAGGCTATGTGGAATGTCGAGATGGCCGACAGTGCGTCTACTCCTAGTGCCATATAGTCCATGAAGCGTGACCAGTATTTTATACATTGATGGTTCTTGTGCGATGCCATGATGTCTATCTCGATTGGACCCCATCTCTGGCTGATTTGGTGAAAAACCTGCAGATGAAGTTTCCACTCTCCAGGATGAATCATTTGTCGGCTGAGCCAGTCTACTGTGATGTTGAGTTTGCCTGCTAGGTGAATGGCTGATAGTGATTTTAGATGTATCTGTGACCATGTCATTAGTCTGGATGTCACTGACATCATTGCTTTGCTTCTTGTGCCTCCCTGTTTATGTACAAAACCGTGGTCTGATTGTCCGACTTTATTTGTACATGTTTGTTTTGAGCTAGTTTGGAGAAATGCAATAGTGCCTTGAGTACTGCTTTCAGTTCTAGAATGTTGATGGTTTGTTTTGTCTCTAATATCGACCATTTTCCTTGTGCCGTATGTTTTCCCAGGATGGCTCCCCAGCCGGACAAACTTGTGTCCGTTTAGATTATTATGTCGGGAGTGATGTCTAGCGGCATGCCCTGTGTGAGTTTGTGTCTGCTTGTCCACCATTTGAGGCTTGAGCACACCAGGGGTGGTATCTTGACCTGTTTTGCTAGGCTGAGGTTGTGTGTGTTTCCTTGAGTTAGAAAGAAGGCCATAAGAGGTCTGGCATGCCATCTGGCCCAGGGGACCGTGTCTATGGTGGAGGACATCAGGCCTAACATTTGAGATATGTGCCACAGAGTCGGATGTTTCACTGTACGTAGTCTGTGTGCGGTTGAGATTATTGTCTGGATTCGGGACTGGGATGGCGTAACTAGTCCTCTTTCTGTGTCTGTAAGAGTTACCAGGTGTTCTATGATGTGACTGGGAGTTAACTGGCTTTTCTTGTGATTGAGTACCCATCCGTGTTGCTGTAAAGACTGCACCACTGTGTGCATCTCCCTTAGATATTGTTGCAGCGAGCGTGCCCTGATTAGCCAGTCGTCCAGATATGGAACGATGTGGATTCCCTGTTGGCGGAGTCTTGCTGCGAGAACTATGGAAACCTTTGTGAATACCCTTGGTGCTGATGACAGTCCGAATGGTAGTACTTTGTATTGGAAGTGTTGTCCGAGAATGCAGAATCGGAGGAATCGATAATGTGTGGGTCTCATCGGCACATGGAGGTAAGCGTCCTTTAGGTCGATGGATGTGAGGAAGTCTCCTTGGACGAGTACCTTGAGTGTGGACCGTATAGTTTCCATTTTGAACAGTATGTATCTCACTGACTTGTTGATGTATTTTAGATCCAGTACTGGTTGGTATCCGCCCATCTTTTTTGGAACCATGAAGAATACAGAATATATTCCTGTGCCTTGTTCTTACCTGGGCACTGGAGCAATGGCATTGTTGTCTCTTAGTTCGCGTATAGTTGTAGTAATGTGCGTCGTTGTGTATTTGTTCTTGGAAGACGGAGATAGAATCATTCTGTGCTCTCTTGGCGTCGTTGTGAATTGTATTGCGTAGCCGCTTCTTATTATTTCCAGCAACCATTTGTCTGTGGTGGTATTTTCCCAATGGTCTACGAATAGTTGCAGTCGTGCTCCCACTGGAGTGTGGTGTAGCGTGTGGTAAGAGTAGTCAAGATCGTGTTGTGTTTCGGCGATGGTAGTTCCCCTCTGCCTCTTTGTATTGTGCCCCTACCTCTGTATCTGTTGTAGTGGTAGGGTGTGGAATAGTTCTGTCTGAAGCTGGTTCCTCGAAAGATGTGGCCTCCTTGTCTCTTGTCACGAAAGGAGTGGTATCTGCCTCTGGGACGAGATGGTAGGTATGAGGATCTGTTTTGTTCTCTAGCCAGGATCTTGCCTTCGTCTTTGCCCTTGAGATACTTCTCGAGTGCTTGCCCGAAAACCATGTTGCCTTTAAACGGCAGTCATTGCAGAGTGGACTTCGATTCTTTGTCTGCATTCCACAGTTTCATCCATAGAGATCTGCAAGATCTGTTAGTGATGGCAGCCGATCTTGCATTTATTTTAAGTGAGTCTACCGCCATGTCTGTCAGATATTTGGTTGAGTATGGCACTGTCTAAGAGATTAGACTCGTGGGATTTCGCAGGGATGGTTTTTTGTATTTCTTGGAGCCAGATTAGCTGTGCGCGTGTTGCATATATTGCGGTGGCAGCTGCTCTGCTTCCCAATCCTGCTAATTCAGATGTTTAAGTTGTCTTCTAGTTTTCTGTCAACAGGATCTTGGAGGCCAGAGGCGGACTCCGTGGGTAGCACAGTCTTTTTATTGAAGGCTGCTATTTGTGGGCCCACTGCGGGTGGTGTGCACCAAAGCAGTAGCTTCTCCTCCTGAAGGGGGTACATCCTGTCCCAGGATTTTCTCTAGGGAATTCTTGCGGGTTCCAAGGCAGACCATTCTTTTAGAACAATCTCTTCTATGTCTTCACAGACAGGGAAGGTGTCGGCTTGTTTTGCAGTAGGTTGAAGAGACGGGAGCAGTTTTGATGTGGGTGGAGGTGTTAGTGTATCGAAGCCCACCGTTTCCATTATATGGTGTACTAGGGCAGGGATTTGGTCAGGGAAGCACCACTTAGCCGTGAGGGTTTGTGGCTCTTGCTCTAATGCTCCCTCTTCCTCAACGGAGGATGCACTGGAATCAGCAGTCAGTGGTGTGGGTTCGTTTACTAAGTCGGCTGCATGTCTAGAAAGGGAGGTAGTGTTCCTTTTCTTAGCAGGTGGTGATTGTATTTGTTTTTGCTTAGACAGCTCTGTTAATTATTGTAACATAACTGATCAAACTTCTTGCTGTGCTTGCATTAGTTGGTTGTTTAGGAGTAGTGCTTTTGTGGTATCTGATTGGTGGCCACAATCCTGACTAGTAGTCGGAGGGGTGAAGTCGTCCTCCTCCGCTTCCTGGTCGTCAGTGTGTAATGTGGATTCCTCTACATAGGAGGCACAAAGTCTGCCTGTTTGGTGGTGTGGTAGGGGTACATTGCACTGTCTGCAGCTCTTTGCCTTTGGCATGGTGACCTGGTAAGTAAATAGAAATGAAATACTTAAGAGTAGATACCCCCTCTGTTGTTTTTTTAATTTATAATTGTAGTGTAAAATAACAGTAGGAGGCCTTATTTGTACTGGTGCTGCTCATGGACAGGTACTGTGTGTCCTTATGGAGCTTCTATGTGGGTAAGCCAGCGTGTTGTCCATGTAGTGCTCCTATGTCTTTAAGAGAGGGACTCATGAAGAGCAGTGTGTCACAGAGTTCTGAAATGGCCATGCCTGCACTGCATATAATTGAGGCCACAACTGTTGTAAGCATGGAATCAAGGCGGTGAGAACCTCCCTGCAAATAGTGCTTATGCATTTTCAATCAGACGTCTAAGTCTGTTAGTCCGACCTCTGTACTGTAAAAAATGGGGTTTTGAGTTCAGCGTATGCTTTGCTAGCGATGTCATACCACCTGTGAAGTAACACTGTGAGGTCCGTCATGGCGTGGAGGCGTGTGAGCAGTGCCTAAGCGTCTCGTGCGATTTGGGATCCAATGGTGATCTCGCGCTCCACGTGAGCAGCAGGAAACAGGAAGAGAAGGAGCTGGGCATGGATGCGTGGCGTGGGAGACCATAAAATAACATGGCTGCTCCATTTTGAAATGCAGCATTTGCAGCCTTTGGGAGCCTTAGAATGGCGTGGGCTAATCGGAAGAGGCGCCTCTTCAATCACTGCACGAAAGTCACCGCAGGGTAGGGACTTGAGGACTGCAGGTAAGGAGTCGCAACCTTACTCGGTTGCTGCTGCTATTTGTGTGCACTCGTATGCATCTGGGAACACTGTGGAAGGGATACCCACAGCGCGAATTTCAGCACAGCAAGAGGAGGACTAAATGTACAGATTAGTGAAGTGACCAAAATATAAGCACATGTGTCAATGTCTGGAACCGCTAAGTCGGGGTGTCCAGAGCGCTGCAAGCAGTAGAGACAGCGTGGATAATGACTGTAATCTAGTCGCTGTAGTGTTTGTGTGTCATGGGGCATACTGTACAGCGTCTGGCACCGCTAAGTTAGGGGTGGCCAGAGCACTGAATGCAGTGAGGCCTACTGTAGTTGCATAGGGGGAGCTGTGAGGCGGAGTGGAGCTGTAGAACTGATCCAAATTGCACTGCAAGGGGGATCCTGCTTCTGTAGCAATCCTGTGACACACATGGCTATGTGTGTAGCTGATGGTGTAAGCGACAGTAAACTTGTGTATTAACAATGTTTGTGGCCTGATGTAATGAAGTTCATATGTAGGCTCCTGAATACTGAAATACCTGCATATGTAAACCGACGTAGCATATAAACAGGGCTGTGCTTACACGGATAGCGCCCATAGGCTTGAAACTTCAGGTGCCCCCACCACCACCACTGACCCATGCACGAGTGTGCAACAGGCGTATCCCCAACACACACACCCTCCCTACCATGTCCTGCTGAGTTACTTCCACACCACAGAGTCCCTGCCTGGTCCCACTCATACCCTTTTGAAAGCTAAACTTGTATAAAACTTTTCCAGAATATGAACATTTTTACAGTCAAAATGTTAACATCTCTTTTAATAAACTGTTTACACTTATTTAGAAATGGGGAATAAAACAGTCTATCAGCACACAAGCAAGCACAAACACTTGCTTATTTATGCATTTGATCTGGACAAGGCCAAACAGTGTGCATTCTTATTCAGAGTCTCCCTGGTTAGAAAAAAAGTAATGCACTGAACAGAACAAAAGTCACTTTTACCTAAATGGTCTGAGTTCAATCACTGCAAGTCATTCAGGGTAGCATTTTAAGGCTAAAAGTAAAGTTAGTGTCGTAACAGACAAGCTGCAAGAATAAATGCACTGCCCAAAACTCCCGTTTTAACTTCTTTAGGAGTTAGAGAAAAAATCTGCAGGTCGGGGTAGCATTTAAAAGGAGGCTAGTGGTTAAACTTTTTTTTATCCAAGTGGTCCGAAGGTCAGGGGGCAGCATTTTTGTTACTAAGTGTGGTGATAACATTATTTAAGAATAAAAGCTACTGCAGTGCCAGTCAGTGTCACTGTCTGATAATACTGAACATGTGGGTAAACAGTCTGAACTCTGAAGCTGCTGCTATCAATTTAATTTACAGGAGAAAACAAAACAAACTTCAAATTCACTGCAGGTCATGGGGTTGGGGCGGTAGCATGCATCCTGAACTTTCTAAAAAAATAGATACACTACAGATCAACCAGGAGCAGCATTTATTTTTGTTACTACATAACACAGACAATAAAATAAAATAAGCTTCAAACAAACTGACAGACAACATTGTATGCAATAAAGCAAAAATGGTACCTGATATGCCTTGAATGATTCTGTGGGAAGGTAAATAGTCTGGCAGAAGTTGCAGGCAGCAGTTATTTATCCAGAGAAGCTGACCGACAGGACACGACGACCCAGTCCGTCCGACTAGTTGTGATGAATGATGCATATGCGTTGATTTGGAACACACCTAGTCTACAGCTCGCCTCACACACACACTGGCTGGCACTGCTCACTCAAAAAGATGAAGAACAGTTCTGTTTACTTACTAAAGTAAAGTGGGTCTGGTGCAGACTGTGCGAGTCTCAGTGACCTCTCGACTTGCTTTCAAACTTCTCCCCGACCAGATCAGCCATGACTACTGGGCTGGCGGCACTGTTTGCACTCACTGTCTGGCAAGGAAGGTCCCTCTCTGTCTTTGCTCTCCAGCCTACCTGACTCCTCCATGCTCGCTCAGTCAGGTCAGGAGAGGATGGAGGATTTGAATCTTTCACTTCAGTCCACAATACAGATAGCTGGACTAAAATTAAGCAGCTGTAGCTGGCTGGTCTAGCTGCTTCAGACTAGTACTACCGCTCCGCATCTGCTGCTTGCTTCCGACTCCCGAATCTCCTACGCAGTCACACTTGTCTTGTCTCTGTGATGGTGACTCTCCCAGACAGAGAACCAGTGGACTTGAAGACACAGCGGCTTGTGGCTTGCGGCGCTCTCTCTCTTCCTCCCAATTCCGGCTGGCAGAGTGGCAGTTGATACAGTTCTCCTCCTATCTTCCAAGTACTTTGCTGTACTTGTACTGGGGCCATTTAAACTTGCCGCCCTCTTACTTGAAACGGCAGCCAATCGGAGGATGCACAGCACAGTATACGCCCACATGGACCTGACTGAAATTCTAAATCACAAGGTCCTTGAGGGCACTGCTGACTTGCTGAGGATAATAGTTTCACACGGGGAGGGGTAGAAGCGGGCGGCGGGCACCAACAGCTGGAGTAAGTACATTGATGTCAAGGCGTCAGTCAGGGTCAAGTCAGCCATTGCCTAAGTGGGGGGCGGGGGGCGCCAGCAGTCATGTACATTGATTTCACGTCATCCATTGCCTAAGGGGGACTTGTCATCAGCACAACAGCAGGAGCAATAAACATTTATGTCTGTCACGACAGAGGGGAGGGCGGGGAGCCAATTGTTTAAATGATGCTGGCAGGGGGTCCCTTAGTAGGAGTCTGAACTGGAACATCTTTAGACTTTTGTGTCTTTTTTTTGTTTTGTTTTTAGCAGGACATACTGGCAGACAACACAAGCAGCCAGCCCAGAAAAAAAACTTTTTTTTTTTTTGCTGCCTAATTTTGCAGGTGCCCCTAGGCTGCAGCCTATGCACAAAAACGGCCCTGCATATAGACGCAAAAACAGCTGTGCTATGCTATTCTGTCTACTTAGTAGGGGTAACAGATATGTAATGAAACTCTTTCCTACCTTTGTACGCTTGGTTTTAAAGATCGGTGGTGTGGAGCTCTGGAATAGAGCAACAACCTTCTACAGATGCACAATTTGAACTGATTAGAAGTGACCCTCTGAAGGGATGTCCTACTTTTCAGTCACATGTGCATCAAGACAACCTATCAGGTGTATACAACCCATGATGTCAGGAAGGTGGAGTGCCTCAGAGACCATCCCCCACAATAGTTTTTTTGAGCCTCTGTTTAGGGTTAGAAAGTAGAAAATATGTTGGAGCTGGAGTTGGGGGAAGGGGATTTGGGGTTGTGTAGTACATAGATAGATGTTTTTTATTAAAGTCTCTTGCCGGTTGTGGACACAGTAACCGTGCTGGTTACAGAAAAGCTTTATTTGTTTAATCTTCATGTCATTTGATCCACACATCTTGTGAGGGTCAGCAAATCCGAAGAATTTATTCTGCTTAAAAAACCTATGTTTTCCCCAAATGAAGTACCAAAACTGTATACTTAAAAAATCCTGAAGCTAATATGAGATGTATATTACTGTTGAATGTAATACGTAATTGGATATGTATATAGCTATATTATGCTTTGTAGCATGGTTTACTGAACACTCAAAGATTTTAAAAAAGATTACTTTAGTATATACAGCATCAAACAGTTCAGAAAATGTCCCCCTTTGACTTCTATGCGACACCCCCCCTTCCACCTGGTTAGACATCACAAAACATCTGAGTGAGGGGGTGGGGCCGGCTGACCAGGAAGTGGAAGAGTTCAACTGGCTATCTGCTCAGCACAAGTTTCAGTCTCTTCCAGTCTGTAGTAGACTTAATGAAAAAAATCCTTTCTGGGTTCAAATGAGTGTTGCTAGTATAAGGTAATGGACTAATGCATTTTAAAAGCCATTACCAAAAGTTTAGACATTCTTTTCTCATGGTACTTCTCCTGTAAACCATTAAACATAAATAAAAAAATTAAATATGTAGAGGAATTTGGTTGGAGCTGTTCATATTACATTGCAAATCAATGTGTTTTATTTGCTTTACTTCGGTGTGTGTGTGTGCTGCTTCTTTTCCAGTTTGTCTCAGTATTCTGCTGGCAGCACCACCTTCAGGCAGTCTGAGGCTGTGCACTTTGTTTTGGTTCCTGTTTGGTACTGTACCTCAGGTATAGCATTATAACAAATACAGTTACAGAAAGGGCATACTATAGTAACTAGGTACTTACTGGGCTGTATGTGAATAAATAAGGCTCCTTCACTACAGAGGCACCACACAGTTCTACCAGCCATTCCAACTGATCTGTAAGAAACCCAAAGCATATTGTAATAAAAATTCCATACAACTCTTCTCTTAATGTATTTTAATGTCACTGTTTTCATTACTGGATGCTTTTCAACCCACAGGTTATGCGAGACTCAAAACTCAAACAGCTAAAAAGGACAGGAAATTTATGCAAATTTGCAACTGCTTGCAATAGTCCTATTTTCAGAAAAAACAGGTTATTCACCTGAAACCTGTACTGCTACTCTCAGGCAACGTTCACCTAAATCCTGGACACTCAACGCTGAGGAGTAGGGATGCCCGCTCTGTGGATGGCCTTAAGATAGCATCGCTAAACATCCGCAGCCTAACTGCAAAACTTGACCAGCTCCAGGCTTGGATGACCATTCACACCCCGGACATACTCTGCCTAACGGAAACCTGGCTGTCAAAAAAGATCAAAGATAGCGAGGTGTCCATTGCAGGATTCCAACATTTCAGACTAGACAGAATAGGCAAGAAAGGTGGCGGCTGCCTCATGTATGTCAGGGACACACTAAGCTGCTCCATCCTCCCCATCTCCAAAGTTGCTGAGGACTATGAGCTATTAGTGGTAAAAACACAAGCTGGCCTAAATGGAAAGACCATTACCATTGCCACAACCTACCTGTCCCCCAAAAAAGCCAAAGATAGACTTCCAATGGTTTTGCAAGACATAAGCGGCCACAAAATGAGCTCCAATTTCATCTTGACGGGCGACTTTAACATAAACTGGCTCTGTAATGATGCAACAGCCGCCAAAGATCTAATCACCTCCCACAATCTCACCCAACTCGTAACTCACCCCACCAGACAGAACTATAAGACTGGCACCAGCACACTAATTGACTGGGTTCTGGTCAGCACACCGTCCAGATTCTCTGAACTCAGAGTTCTCCCGGACGTACTGAGCGATCACTCACCGATCTCCTTTCTCTGGAACAGTAAAATTGCCAAAAGCCCACCACGTCTCATCGAGAGCAGGGTCCTGTGAAAGGGCAAACTTGGTTCCATCATATCTGCACTGTGTGCCTACAACTGGTCCCCCATACACAAGGCACCCACCATGAACCAGGCACTCAGCTTTTTTACGGAGGGTTTCAACTCCATCTGTGATATTTATGCCCACGCGCTAAACGAAAATCCGTGGAGCCGAAAACGGCTGGCTGGATGGAAAGCTCCTCTCTCTCTTAAAAGAAAGGGACTGCCTTTGGGCCAAAGCCTTAAATTCTGGTTGCAAGCACAACTTACAAAGTTACAAAACTGCTAGAAATTAGTGCACAAAATTGGTCCGGCTTGCAAAGGCCAACTTCCACAAGACCCAGCTCAACAACGCCTGGGGAGATGGGAAGAGGTTTTGGGATAATCTCAAGAACACCCACGGCAAAGACCAGAAGTCGAGTCCAAAAGAAAAAATTACTCACCTTAGTAATGTTGTTTCTTCTAATGGAGTCTTGCTATATTATGACAATTGCAGTATGACATGAGTTAGAACTGCTCGGAGGTGAAATAGTTAACTTCCATGCAAGGCATGGAAATCTTAGCCTTGACTCGGTTAAGAAAGCTCTGTCTGCATGCTTTCAAACCCAAACCGTCAGATCTTCTGACCTAAAACTCACTAATGTTCTGTGTGGAAGCTCAAACCTACACTACCAACTGACTACTACCCTAACAAACACACTTGTTGGTCTCGAAAAAAGACTCAAGTCAAGAGACCCAATAATGAAATAAAAACACACTCACCCTAGGGAGGGTGAAACAAAACAACAAAGTGGCAAGAAAAACAGTGCCAACACTGTGATGCCCACCCACAGCGCAAAAACGAGGTTCTGAGAGGGGCAGGCAGGGAGGGAGGTCATAATATAGCAAGACTCCATTAGAAGAAACAACATTACTAAGGTGAGTAATTTTTTCTTCAAACAACATGAAGTCTTGCTATATTATGACAATTGCAGACTACACAGCAGTACCCCCAAGGAGGAGGGACAGAACCTACTTAGGGAAAAGGCTCTGAAGGACAGCTGTGCCAAACCGAGCATCACTCTAGCTTGGATGTCCAAGGAATAATGCTTGGTAAAAGTGTGAACCATTTTCCAGGTAGCTGCTTGACATATCTCTAGAATGGGGATGTCTCTGGCAGCAGCCAGAGAAGCAGCTGTACCTCTGGTAGAATGAGCCCTCAGGCCTCAAGGGGGAGTCTTACCCAACTTTTCATAACAGAATTGGATACAAGAGACAATCCACCTGGCAATGGATCTTTTAGTGGCAGGTTTCCCCTTCCCAACCTCACCATAAGTGAGGAACAGTTGGAGGGAGTCAAACCAGTGACCCTTGGTACGCTCTATGTAGTAGCTAAGGGCCCTCTTTACATCTAAGCTGTGCAGCCTTCTCTCACCAGAGGAAGAATGGTCAGTGAAGTAAACAGGGAGAGAAATAGATTGATTAAGGTGGAAATCCGAAACCACCTTAGGCAGGAACTTTCTATTAGTCCGAAGGACTACCTTATCTCTGTGGAAGGAGATAAAGTCTGGCTCCACTGACAATGCTTGTAATTCACTTATGCGTCTGGCAGAGGTGATAGCCACCAAAAACACAGTTTTCCAAGTCAGGAACTTAAGCTCAGTTGAAGACAAGGGCTCGAAAGGAGGTTGCATGAGCTGAGTAATGCAAACATTGAGGTCCCAGGCAGGGGCAGGGTCCCTGAATGGAGGGTTAGTGTGAAGCAAACCCTTAAAAAACCTGGTAAACACAGGGTGAGATGAAAGAGGAGAGGGTTTACCTGCTGAAAGAAAAGCAGAGACAGCTGCCAAATGTACCTTCAGAGTAGCTGGTCTCAGCCCTAAAGTGTTTAGATGGACCATATAATCTAGGACTGTGGGTAAATCAGCAGTGTCTGGGGGAATATTCTTTTCCGAGCACCATATGGAAAATCTTTTCCATTTGGAGTTATAAGTAGCCCTGGTAGAAGGCTTCCCAGAAGCCCTGAGTATATCCATTACACCTTGAGAAAGGTGTAGGCCTGCAAATTCTAGCTCTTCAAGAACCAGGCCTTGAGATTGAGAGACTTGAGATTCGGGTACCAAACCCTTCCCTGGGCACATGTTAACAGATTGTGATTCTTGGGGAGGATGGACTGCTAAGGACAGGAGGAGCAGATACCAGGGTTGCCTGGCCCAATCCAGGACAATCAGAATGACCCTGCAGGATTGGGATCTGATTTTGACTAGCACTTTGAACAGGAGAGGGAAAGGAGGGAATGCATAGAGGAACTTCCCTTTCCAGCTGAGGGCTAAGGCGTCCAGAGGGACTGAGCCCAAGACTGGAGGCCTGCAGCAAAAGAAAGGAAGTTGGTGATTGTCTGGAGCTGCAAAGAGATCTATTTGCTGGGTGCCCCATTTGGCAAATACCACTCCCAGAACCAGGGGATCCAGGGACCACTCGTGATGGCCCTGAGAGATCCTGCTGAGAGCATCTGCCAAGACATTGTCTTTGCCTGGGAGGTGAACTGCCGGAAGGGAGGTGTTCGGAGTGCGCCAGAGACCACAACTTCATGGCTTCGGTGCACAAGGCCGTAGACCGAATGCCCCCTGCTTGTTGATGTACCCCATTGTAGTGGTGTTGTCTGTTCTGACCTGCACAGTCTTGTTCTGAACAGATTCTGAGAAAGCTTGAAGTGCTAGAAAAACTGCTCTGAGCTCCAACAGGTTGATGTGGAGCAGAGATTCCTGTGGGGACCACAGTTCCTGGGTAGTGAGGTCTCCCATGTGGGCCCCCCCACCCCAAGAGGGATGCATCTGTAGTAAGGATTAATGAGTAAGGCTGAGTGACAAAGGGAACTCCTTGTCTCAGATTGCTCTGATCCTGCCACCACTGAAGGGCTTGGATCAGGGTTCGAGTAACTGGGATCAGTTTGGTAAGAGGATCCCTTCTTTGAGACCAAAAGGCCCTCAGATGGAACTGAATGTCTCTCACTTGAAACCTTGCTCCTTGAACTACTGCTGTGGAAGCAGCCATGTGCCCTAGGAGCTGCACAAAATGCCTTGCTGGTTGAGAGACCTGCAGGGTGAATGAAGAGGCCAGGGAGACAAGGGTGTTTGCCCTGTCTAGGGGGAAGAAGGCCCTGGCTTCCTGGGTATTCAGCTCTGCGCCTATGAAGGTTAGGAGCTGGACAGGCTCCAGTACGGACTTTGAGAGGTTCAGAAGGAAACCTAGTGACGTAAGCAGTTGCTGGGTTATCTGAAGATGTAGGTTGACCTGATCTGGGGATTGACCTACAATGAGCCAATCGTCCAAATAAGGAAAGATGGAAGCTTTTGCCTTCTTAGGCAAGCTACTGCTACTGCCAGGCACTTGGTAAATACCCTTGGGCCGAAGTGAGTTCGAAGGCATTGCCCTGAACTGGTAATAGCCTGAAGGCAGCTGGAACCTGAGGTACTTCGGTGGGAGCTTCTGATGAGAATATGGAAGTAAGCATCCTTGAGGTCCAGGGATGCTAGCCAGTCCCCTAGCCGTAGGGAAGGTAAATGATTGCCAGAGTCACCATTTTGAACTTTGGTTTTAAAAAGGTGCTTGTTTAGGTATCTGAGATCCAGGATGGGCCGCCATTCTCCTGTCTTTTTGGGTAAGGAAGTACCTGGAGTACAACCCTTTGCCCTGATGCAGGGGTGGAACCCTTTCCACGCTCTGAGAGCGAGGAGGGTGGAGACCTCTGACTCTAAGCGAGTGCCTCCGATGGAGATGCAGGAGGAAAGATCTGGTCCTCAGCTTGGAAATTTTTGAAGCTGAGGACCAGTCTAACTTACTACTTCAGGACCCACTTGTCTGATGTAGAGACTTCAGTCCTGGACAAAGTAAGCCAGCCTGCCCGGTGAGGAGAAGGCGGCCCTGGCTACCCCATCAGGGTGCCTGCTTGGCAGGGGCTTTGGGCTGAGGAGTGGAAGCAGGCCTGCTTGAACCCCTCCTGCCCTTCCTCTAAAGAATCCCTCTGAGTAAAGGAGGAAGAGGAGGCTTGAGCCTGATAAAAGGCCTATGAAAAGGCCTGCCTCTGCCCTGGGGCTGCTTCTGAGGAGTTGCCTGCCTTTCCTTGGCCTGTGCACTCCGATGGGTGAGTCCTATATTCATCCATTTCTTCATATAATTCTCTGTTTGCTCTCCAAACAAGGTACCAATCACAGGAAAGTCAATGGCTTTTGACTGGGTATCCTGTGACAATGTATGCTGCATCTGAGCCAGGCCATTCTGCGAAGAGCCACAGAAGTAGCCATAACTCTAGAAGATACATCATTAGAGTCCACCTGAGCATGAAATTGCATTTTGATGCCTCGATACCATCTAAAGCTACCTGTCCCAGATCCTGGCAAACTTATCAGGAGTTGTTTGACTAGAAACCAGCACAGTATCCCATCTGGTTCTGGTATCTGGCAGCATAAGCCATGTAATTTGCTTGTCTGAGTCCCAAGGATGCTGCCATGTACTGTTTCTTTGCCATAGCATCCATTTTCCTGGAGTCCTTTTCAGGAGGATGTGAAGCTAGGGGGATATTTGCCTTGTCACAGGCTGCAGCCTGCACCACACCCACATGGCTGCATTGCTGTGTGAGAAATTCTATGTCAGAACCTGATAAAGTATACCTTCTGTATAGAATGAGGAGTTTTTAAAACTTTTACTGTCTGTTTCCTGAAAGATTTATGAAGGAGAATAGACAGTCACTTAGATTCTGGAATATCCATCATTTCCACATAATCAGGCTCTTCCTGATTATCCACAGCTTCCTCCACAGGAAGCTGAAGAGTTTCAGCAACCTTCTTGTAAAAAATGAAATGAGCAGGGGACTCAAAAAGCCTAGGGGGGGAATCCCTAAAGGTCTGTCTGGAGAGGTATCTGGCTCAATAGGAGCGTCCAGATCCTCCAGACCATAATTACTCTCTTCATACTCCCCCCCCCCCCCCATGGTTCATAAAATTCCTCAAAATCATAATCCTGAACCGATGGGAGTTGGTGAACCGAACGTCTCCCAGATGGGGACGGTTGAGGAACCGGGGAAAGAGACTGGACAATTTGTATTGCTTTGGCTATCTCTTCAGCTGTTGGAGAAAATACAGGTTACTCACCTGTAACAGGAGTTCTAGGAATGGTATATGTTGTTCATCCACACTCATTGGCAGTATCCTTGCCGCTTTAAATCTTGCCGGAAGGTCTTCAAGCTTGCTCCTCCCACCCACCCGGGTGGTATAACTCTCGGCTCCGCCCCATGGCCAGATCTGGCCGCTGGAAGCTCAGGTTGTGCGTCGAGCCGGAGGTCGGGTGGGTGGTGTGGATGAACAACATATACCATTCCTAGAACTCCTGTTACAGGTGAGTAACCTGTATTTCTAGGACATGGATATGTTGTTCATCCACACTCATTGGCAGACTCTAGCAGTTCTCCGGGAGGGGAGGAGGCAAGACGCACACCCATATACTTACTTGGGAAAGAGAGACTGGAGAACCGAGGCCCCAAAACCAGCATCCGGCGTGACTCAAGGTCGATGTGGTAGTGGGTAATGAAGGTGTTTGCTGACTTCCAGGTAGCAGCCTGCAGATTTCCTGGATAGGGGCGTCCCTGGAAGCAGCCACCGTTGCAGCAGTATGGCGGGTAGAATGAGCTCTTATCCTCTGGGAGGCTCCATGCCCGCTAACTTAGCTGAGATCTATGCAGGAGGTTCCCACCTGCTTATCGTCAGCTTGGCTGCAGGTCTGCCAGATCTGAGCTTCAGCGTGGGTGACAAACAGCTGGCGAACCTCTCCCAATTTCAGCCGTGCGCTCCTTATAATAGCGGCGCCTTCTAGGATCCAGAGTATGGAGCCTATATTCGACCTCCGAGGTGTGATTGGGGTAGAACACCGGCAGAGTCAACACCTGGTTAAGGTGAAACTCGACACCACCTTCGGAAGGAATTTCGGGTGGGGCGCAGGACAACCTTGTCCCTGTGGAAGACCAGGTAAGGAGACTCGATGGGAAGCCTGGAGCTCTCCCATCCTTCTGGCTGACGTGATAGCCACCAAGAAGGCGGTCTTCCACGACAGGTGAGAGAGAGCACACCTGTGCATAGGTTGAATGGCTTGCCCATGAGCTTTGCCAGTACCAGCAGTAGATCCACGGAGGTGGGGTTCCCGACTGGAGGAAATGTGATCAAGGCCTTTGAAAAGCGCCAGACCACCTTCTCCTAGCCACCGACTGCTTCCGGCCCGCGCCTGGTAAGCAGAGATGGCTGCCAGGTGCACCCTTTAGGGTCACCGACCTAGCCCTTGACTAGAAAGGGACCATAAATAGTCCAAGATGCTTGCCAAGGAACAGGAGGAAGGGTCCAAGCCCTTGCCTGACACCAAATGGAAAACCTTTTCCATTTGAAGGCATAACATTTTCTGATGCGACTCACTTGCAGGGGCGCCTCAACTACATTGAGGACCTCGTCGGGAAGACCCAAAGCCTGGAACTCTAGCAGCTCAGGAACCAGGCCGTCAGGTGCAGGGATTGAAGGTCGGATGGAACACCTTCCTGATTGACTGAGAGCAGGTCGGGCGAGCTGGAAGCTGCCTGGAGTCCTGGAGCTGAGACTGAGGAGATCTGGGTACCAGAACTGGCGAGGCCAGTCTGGGGCTATCAGAATCACCTGCGCCTTGTCCCTCCTCGCCTTGAGAAGCACCTTGTGGATCAAGGGAAATGGGGGAAAGGCGTAAAAGAGGCCCGGGGTCCATTGCCTCGAGAAGGCATCCCCCTGCAGCGAGCCCTGCTGAGGGGGGCGGGCATGGAACAGACTCAGCTTCGCGTTCTCCGTGGAGGCAAACAGGTCCACCTGAGGTGTGCCCCAAAGGGAGAACAGATGCTGTACTACCTCCGGCAGGAGAGACCACTCGTGGGATGCAGCCCCTATCCGGCTCAGGGCATCGGCCAGGGTGTTGGAGGCTCCTGCCACGTGAATGGCTAGGAGATCCGCCTCCAGGCTGCGCACGAGTGACCAAATGCGGAGAGCTTCCTTGCATAGAAGCATGGAGCGCGTCCCGCCCTGGCGGTTTAGATAGTACATGGTCGTGGTATTGTCCGTCTGGACTCGGACCACTTGACCCCGGAGGAGCAGGACAAGGCGGTGAGGCTAGGCGGACGCTGGAGCTCCAGCAGGTTGATGTGGCATCGGGACTCCCTTGGGGACCAGAGGCCATGAGCCCGGTGTTCCCCAGATGGGCACCCAACCCATCAGAGAGGCATCGGTCGACAGAGAGCCGTCGGCTCAGGGCGGACGAGCAGGATGCCCTCCTGCAATGATCTGGAGCGGTCCACCACTGGAGAGCATTCCACATCCCTGTGTCACCGACTAAGCTGGTCAAGGGATCGCAGCGTTGTGACCACTGGCTGGCCAGTCCCCACTGAAGGGCGCATGTTCCAGCGGGCCCAACGGACCACGCTGGTACAGGCCGCCATGAGACCCAGGAGGCGCAGGAAGTCCCGGGCAGGCGCAGTGCCCAACCAGAAATGATCGGGCAAGGAGAAAGAACCTCGGCCCTGTCCGCTGAGCAGCGCTCTGGCTCGAAAGTCGAGCTGCGCCCGATGAATAAAATCACCTGCTTGACTCGAGTTCCGACTTGGCCTCGTTGACAAGGAGGCCCAGTTGAGAGCAGACCTGGAGGCCAGATCTCTGGACCACTCCGCCTCCTTCCTGGAGGGAGCTGCTATCAGCCAGTCGTCCAGGTAGGGTACACCGGACCCTCGGCGCATAGGAATGCTGTCACCACTGCCATGCATTTGGTGAAGACCCTGGGAGCTGGAGACAAGCCGAAGGGCATGGCTTGGAACTCGAAGAGATCCTTCCTCGGGCGAAGGAATCTCTGGTGAGAGCAGACGGATAGGGGCGTGGAAAGCGCGTCCTGCAAGTCAGAGAGCAGAACCACACTGGCGTTCCAAGGATGGTATTATCTGAGCCAAGTGACCATCCTGAAGGTTCGAGACCTTAGGAACTTGTTTAGGTCGTGTGGAGGTCGAGAATGGGCGCCAGCCCCGTCCGTTCGAACCAGGAAGTACCTGGACACAAACCCTGGGTCTGAAGGAGGGTCCACCACCTCTCTACCACCTCCTTCTGGAGGAGGAGAGTGATGTCGGCTCGACGAGGCAGCCAGTGAGCCTGGGGATCCGAAGCCCCGAGGCGGCGGCTCTGAAGGGTGGTGCCTGCTCGAATTCCAGAGGCAGGCCTCTTCCCACCACCTCCAAGACCCACCTGTCCGTGGTAACAGCGGACCAGGCGGAACGAAGTGCGGAGCCGTCCCCAGGGGGGACCCAGGGTAGGTGACGGGATGGGGCGACACCCCTCAGCCCGTCACTGGGCAGGCTTGGAGGAGGGACCGGCCGAGGGACCTCCTGGGCCCTTTCCTCCCTCCTGTTAGAGGAAGCAGGCTTGGGTTTGGGATGCCAAGGCCGAGCCTGCTGGCCCTGGCGTTGCTGGGCGGCGCGCCGGGCACAGAAGGGCGAAAGGGCTTAGGCTGTGGTTTGCGGCCTTTGTCCTTCTGGCGGAAGAGACCCGAGTCCAAGGTGGCATTGGACTTCTCGATCCTCTGCAGGTGACCTTCCACCCCAGGGCCGAAGGGTCAGTCCCAAAAGGAACATCCGCCAACTTGTGCTGGGTATCCGAGTAAAGGTGGATATCCTCAGCCAAGCCACGGCGCATAGCCACTGGGCCGCCACCGATCTGGCACATGAGTCCCCACATCCAAAGCAGTCTGGAGCTGCTGTTTGGCCACTGCCCTGCCCTGGTCCCGCACCTGCTTAACCGTAGTCTGCAGATCGTGGCGGGAAGATGAGGATGACCTCATCCAGGGAGCCCAACAGGGCATGAGAAAAATGTGCCATGAGGGCGGCGAACTGGCCTGGAAGGCCGAGAGGGACTTGGCGTAGACTTTTAGCCCGACATGGTCAATTTCTTGGACTCCTTGTCAGGAGGTTTGTCCACATCCCTGGCGTTGCCCGCGCGGCACGCTGTCGGTAACCAACCCCTCAGCAGAGGGTGTTCAACAAAACGGACAAGGAACGGTGGGGACGCATACTTCCTGGCCATCCTGGCCGGCGCAGGGCAGAAGCAAGGCGCTGCCAAAGTTCCAGTGCTGGACCCACTATGGCCTCGGCCACGGAAGGCCTCCGTCGGAGAATCCTCGGTCCAGAATCTCCGTGAGGGGATCCTGGCCCGTTTGGAAGCAGGTTCGAGCTCCATCGGTGAGACTCAGAGATGAGCGAAGTAGTCCTAGGAAGGACGACGGGCTATCGTCCATTGGCTGACCTCCTGAAGACTCCAAGTCCAGTCGCTTGGAAGAAGGAGGAATCATCTTCGGACTCGGAAGAGTCCTCGAAGAAACTGCCTCTGGCCTGAGCCACCCTTCACCTGCCGAGGTGCGGTCGGGAGTGAGGGTAACTGACAGCCGATGGGGTAAACCCTTAGCCGACCGAGAATCCTTGGTCGGAGCCCCAATTGGTGGCTGTGGAGGCGGAGGTTCCACCGCAATCGGTGGAGCAGCTGGTTTTGGGCGAACAACCGGCCTGGGTATAGGCTCCTCGGGCAAGTCGAGGGGTTGTGTCGGCCGTTCCGGTGACAGCCACTTAATGGCCGGGGAAGGCGCCGGAGTCGGCTTATTCCCGGCCAGGAGGAGCTGTTGCAACATAAGGTCCTCGTACCGTCGACGTAATTTACGCGAAGCCTCCTCATCCGAGGAGAGACGAGGAGCCAGACAATGACGCCGCGCTTACCGCGGTGCCGAGACCGGGACCGCCTATGGCGGTGGGAGCGGCTGGACCGCGAAGAGGTCCGAGACCGACCGAGTCCCGGAATTTCGGGTCGGGCAGGAGGTGTCGGCGGAACCGGCACTCCCTTCGGCTCGGAAGGTCCATCCGAGGGCTCCGGAACGGAGGCACAAGGCGAGCCAGGATCCTCAACTCCTCCCGGGAACCGGGAGAGGAATCTCGGCTGCTAAAGGCGACAGCCCGTCAATGGGTCGAGAAAATCTCGACTTCATCAGTAGGAGTCTCGGTCAACTGACCTGCGGGGACACCGTGAGGCCAGTGGCGAAGCCGAGCGATGCGACGCCGACGGCGACGGCCCGGGAGAGGACCTTTCCCGCCCCAAGAGCGCCGACGGAGGGACTTACCCTTGTCCTCTTTTGGACCGAGAAAAGGTCCAGCAGACGCAGCCCTTCTCCTTTAGTGGAGAGGGACAGACAAAGCTCCTTAAAGGAAGCCGTGTGGGAAGAACCCAGAAGGCGGGATAAATGCCGCGGCCGAGGAAGATCTGACCCGCCGCCTCCTCTTCGAGGGCGACCATCCGCTCGAGTTGATCCGCCGAAATGGGCCGCCGCTGACACCGCCAACCGGGCCCTTGACTTCACCGAGGGAACGCTCGGGACGCCCAGTTGCAATCGGCAGCACGGTCTCGAGGACGAGGCCGAGAAAGATGAGCACAGGTCGAAAGCCTGCGGGTCGTGCTCAAGGCCTAAGCAGTGACACACGTGGGTGTGGATCCGTCCGGACATCTTCTGCCGCATGGGCATCTCCGAAATCCGGAGTCGATTTATCCATCGCGGCGCGAGGGATCGAAGCTGAAGTCTTTGCAAAATATTATTTTAAATCCGCAAACGGAGAAATAGGAACCAGTCACAAACGCAGAGCGTTAAGGAGGAACCTGAGCTTCCAAGCGGTAAGGAAGATCTGCGCCATGGGGCGGAGCCGAGTTATACCACCCGGGTGGGTGGGAGGAGCAAGCTTGAAGACCTTCCGGCAAGATTTAAAGCGGCAAGGATACTGCCAATGAGTGTGGATGAACAACATATCCATGTCCCTAGAATACTTTTTCCACAGCAGCAGACTTTCTCGTCCTTTTTGCAGAAACTGGCTCCTCAGATCCTGCTCTTCGTTTGCCCAAGGAAGTATCGCCCTGGTCAGAGGGCACTCCCTCAGGTTCGGTTGGCACCGAACCGGGCCGGCCATCCGGGTCAGCGGACTTTTTGGCCTCTCTTTCCCTGAGCCTACCAACTCTCTTTTCAACAGTGGCAGCAGGGAAATTCTTGCAAATCTGGCAGTCTGAATCGAGGTGGTCAAACCCCAGACAAACACAGGTGGAGTGAGGGTCAGCCTTGGCAAAGGTTTCCCCACAGACATTGCAGTGCTGAAACCCAGTGGGCCCGGTTTTCTTTTGGGTTTCTCAGACATCATACCAGCCTAACAAAACTTGCCGTTTATGGCAATCCACCAACAAGACTCTATGGATCCCAACCGTGTCACTGGGATTGGAAAAAAGCGTAATGAAATCAGTTTTTTTTTTTTTTTTAGAGTCATAGGAACCGGAACCGCGACTTCTAAAAAGGACTAATAGAATTCAATTGAAAATGCAACCTAATTGGTTCAAACCGAACCGATAAACCTTTTACAAGTTCCACACAGAAATCGTAAGAAAAACCTATCTATTACTTACATTACCACAGACAGAGCTTGAACCGAACGGTTGCGGTTAATTTTAATACTTTTTAACGTTTTAAACCGCGAAAATGAACCGAGCAAAAGGAGAAATCTCCGGAGCGACTGTTCAGGGAGGCAGAGTAAAGAATCTGACGGTTTGGGTTTGAAAGCATGCAGACAGAGCTTCCTTAACCGAAAAGATTCCATGCCTTGCATGGAAGTTAACTATTTCACCTCCGGAGCAGTTCTAACCTGCGGTCATACTGCAATTGTCATAATATAGCAAGACTTCATGTTGTTTGAAACACTCAATATAAACAACACACCCTCCACAGATCCTATAGCCATTGCGGACACCTTCAACCAGGCCTTCACTGACCTATCCCCCAGTACTCCCCCCAGACTACCTTCTGCCGGTGGATAACCAAGGCTGCGAAAACCACACCAAAACAAACCACCCAACTTTCTACTTTAAGAAGGTGACGGAAAGGGAGGTCCTAACAGTGGTCAGGAAAGTCCTGGGGAAAAACTAGACTGGGGAGTGATGGGATAGACATGAAGATACTATCTCTGACACTTGATGTTATGATCAAACCCATTACAATGCTATTTAACAAATCCCTGGCCCTAGCCCAATTCCCGGAAGTCTGGAAGCAAGCCCTGGTAACCCCAGTGCATAAGAATGGTGACAAGGCAATGATATCTAACTACAGGCCAATATCTATCCTCTCCCCACTATCCAAAGCGCTGGAGAAAATCGCAGCATACCAACTCACCGAATACCTAAACAAGTACAATCTGCTCTGTCCAAACCAACACGGTTTCCGGCAGAAACACAGTACTACCACTGCATTGCTTGCATTCTCCGACTTCGCACACAAGGCACTAGATGAAGGTAAATTGGTGGGCTCCATCTTCATCGACCTCACTAAAGCCTTCGATACTGTCAACCACCCTCTACTGATATCCCAGCTCCAAAAATGGGAGTAGCACCAAACGCCCTAAATTGGCTAAATGATTACCTATCACAAAGGAGTCAGCGAGTCAAAACCGGGCAGACACTATCCAGCTCCAGTGAGGTACTCCTAGGAGTTCCTCAGGGATCAATCCTTGGCCCCCTGCTTTTCAGCCTCTTTATTAATGAACTGCCCATGGCCTGTGACACCAGTCTCATCCTGTATGCGGATGATGCTGTGCTGCTAAGCAGTGGCACCGCCCAGGCAGCACTACAAACCTCCTTCAACAAACTTGAGGACTGGTTCTGTAGGAAAAGGCGGCTACTGAACTACAAGAAAACCAAGGCTGTGATCCACTCCAGCCATTACAATAAGCGCAGGCTCCCCTCCCCAATATCTTCAATAATGCAGGTGAGCAGATTGAGCAGGTTCAATCACTTAAGCAACTAGGGGTCATCCTTGACGACTCTCTCACGTATACAAACCACACTGACTCCCTTGTCAGGTCAGTTAACACAAAGATCGGGGTCCTCTACAGACATAAGAACTCCCTCACCCCGGAAGCACTCCGACTCTCGGTCTCAGCTCAATACTTCCCGATAGACTACGGACTTGTGATCTATGGAGCTGCCACTGACAGTGCACTCAACAGGGTCCAAACTGCATTAAATAAGGCATGCCGCCTAACCCGGAGTACAGACCATTACACCCATACTTGCACTCTGTATAAAAGCACTAACTGGCTGAGCCTAAAAGACAGGCTCAAATACTAAACCTGTCTATTAGGCAAAAAGGCTCTCCTCAGAAAAACACCACCCTGCATAGTAAACCTGCTCGAGGCCTCTCCCTCATCACATAACACCAGGGGGAAGAAAAACAGTGCACTGTCCACCCCATTCCGGTGAACCTCACTTGGTCAGCGTACCTTCGCCTACCGAGCCCCCCTCTGGCTAAATGAACTCCCGCAGGGAACTACATACACACAGCCTGCCTCAGTTCAAAACCAGCTTCAAACTGCACCTACAGTCTATCTCACAATGCACGTGCCCCCCAGGAAAGACCTGTTAGACTCTCCCACTACCGTCGTTAAACCCAGCACTGAAACTATGACTACTGAACTGCCTAATGCGCTGAACCTGTATGACTGTATCCTTCTGTTGTCTGTAACCACTGCATTTGTGCTAATCCTGAAAAAACTGTAAATGACCTGAAATCTGTATTTACTGTACTGGTGTTTCTGTATCGTTTGTCCTCCATGACGTGGAACCTTTGTAACTGAACATGTTCCGAAACCTGTAACCACTGGATTTGTGTTTTTATATGTTTGTCCACCCTGACGTGGAACCTTTGTAAAAGAGCTCACGCTCAAAGGTTTTCCCCCGAATGATCATAAATAAATAAATAAATAAATAACAGTAGCTCTAGGAGTGGTATATGTTGTTCATCCACACTCTTTGGTATGTCCCCTTCCCCTTTAAGGATCGCCGGAAGTCTTTAAGCTGGCTCCTCCCACCCACCCGGGTGGTATAACCCTCGGCTCTACCCCATGATGCCGGATCTTAGTCCGCTGAAAGCCAGGCGTTGTGCGTCCGCAGCCGGGGAGGTCGGGTGGGTCCATGTGGATGAACAACATATACCACTCCTAGAACTACTGTTACAGATGAGTAACCTGTTTTTCTAGGATTGTGGATATGTTGTTCATCCACACTCTTTGGCAGACTCCTAGCAGTTCTCTGGGAGGAGGAAGGCAAGGCGCACACCCCCTACTTAGGAAACAGAGATTGGAGAACTGAGACCCCAAAACCAGCATCCCGGCGTGACTCAAGGTCAATGTGGTAATGAAGGTGTTTGCTGACTTCCAGGTAGTAGCTCGACAGATTTCCTGGATAGGGATGTCCCTGGAAGTAGCCACTGATGCAGCAGTATGGCGGGTAGAATGAGCTCTTATCCCTCTGGGAGGCTCCATGCCTGCCAACTCATAACACAGACTCATGCAAGACGTAATCCACCTTGCAAAAAGTCCATTTTGCTGCAGGTCTGCCAGAAGTGGCTTCAGCGTAAGTGACAAACAGCTGTCGAACCTCTCCCTGAATTTCTGCCATCCTCTCCTTATAACAGAAGAGAGCACATCTCAGGTCCAAAATATGGAGCCTGTACTCGGCCTCTGAGGTGTACTTAGGGTAGTATACTGGCAGAGTTAACACCTGGTTAAGGTGAAACTTTGACACCACCTTCGGAAGGAATTTCAGGTGGGGCCGTAGGACAACCTTGTCCCTGTGGAAGACCAGATAAGAGGAGTCCACCGGAAGCACCTGGAGCTCCCCTGTCCTTCCGGCAGACATGATGGCCACCAGGAAGGCCATCTTCCATGACATGTGTGACAACGCACACTTGTGCATTGGTTCGAATGGCTTGCCTATGAGCCTTGCCAGTACCAGCAGTAGATCCCACGGAGGTGAAGATTCACGCACCGGAGGGGATATGTGATCCAGACCTTTGAAAAAGCACCCAACCACTGTCTCCTGTGCCAACGTTGACTGACCGGCCCACGCCCAGTAAGCAGAGATGGCTGCCAGGTGCACCCTAAGGGTCGATGACCGAAGACCCCTTTGGACAAGGTCCAAAGATAGTCGAGAATGTTAGCCACTGGAGAGGACAGAGGGTTCAGACCCTTGCCCTGACACCAAATGGAAAACCTTTTCCATTTGAAGGCATAACATTTCCTGGTGGACTGCTTTCTGGATGCCTCCTCCACGGTGAGGACATTTTTGTAAAGATCCAAAGCCTAGAACTCTAGCCACTCAGGTACCAGGCTGTGAGGTGCAGGGACTGAAGGTCCGGATGGAATACCTTCCCCTGATTGAGAGAGATCAGGTACGGGCATGCTGGAAGTCGCTCCGGGGGCCTGCAGCTAAGGCTGAGGAGATCTGGATACCAGAACTGGCGCGACCAGTCTGAGACTTCCAGAAGCACCTTTGCCTTGTCCCTCCTCACCTTGAGGAGCATCTTGTGGATCAAGGGAAATGGAGGGAAGGCGTAGAGGAGGCCTGGGGTCGACGGCCTCGAGAGAGCATCCCGCAGCGAGCCCAGCTTGGGTGGGAGGTGGGAGGTAAAACAGCCTCAGCCAGTGTTTTCCCTGGAGGCAAGGGTCCCACCATCGGTTTGCCCCAGCTGAACAGGCTGTAAGCTACCTCTGGATGGAGATACCACTCATGGGATGTTTCGCCTACGTGGCTGAGAACATCCGCCAGATGGTTTTAGGTTCCTGCCACATGGATGGCTAGGAGATCCGCCTCCAAGTGGCTGACAAGGGTCCAGATGTGGAGCACCTCTCTGCAAAGCAAATGGGAGTGCGTGCCAAACTGTTTGTTGAGGCAGTACATGATCATGGTATTGTCTGTCTGGACTTGAACCACTTGACCCCAGAGCCTAGGAGCAAAAGCTGACAGTGCCAGTCTGACTGCTCTGAGCTCCAACAGGTTGATGTGGTATCGGGACTTCTCAGGGATCCAGAACCCATGGGCCCTTTTGTCCCCCATATGGGCTCCCCAGCCCATGAGAGAAGCATCGGTAGTGAGGACGGCCGTCGGCTGGGGCGGACAAACCGGACCCCTTCCTGCAATCGGTCTGGGGCGGTCCACCACTGGAGAGCGTCCCGCACCTTCTGGGTTACAGTGATCAGCTGGTCGAAATGACCATGGCGCTGAGTCCACTGGGCGGCCAGCTCCCATTGGAGGTGGCACATGTGCAACCAGGCCCAATGGACCACTGAGGTGCACGCCGCCATGTAACCTAGAAGGCGCAGAAAGTCCCAGGTAAGGCGCAATTATCCAACCAGAAATTATTGGGCAAAGGAGGAGAGAACCTCCGCCCTGTCTGCAGGGAGCTGAGCTCTGCCCCGATGAAGCACATCACCTGGGAAGGCACGAGTTCTGACTTGGCCTTGTTGATCAGGAGGCCGAGTTGGGAGCAGGTCTGGAGGGCCAGGTCCCTGGACCTCTCCACCTCCTGTTGGGTGGGACCTGCTAAGAGCCAATAGTCAAGGTAGGGATCAATCCTGCCCCCCCTCCCCAAGATGGGCTGCCACCACTGCAATGCATTTGGTGAAGACCTGTGGGGGCAATGACAGGGCGAATGGCATGGCTTGGAACTCATACAGGGTCCCTTCAGCTCTGAAGCAGAGGAACGGCTGATGAGACGGACGGACTGGGATGTGAAAGAACGCGTCCTGCAGATCCAGTGAACAGAACCACATGTTTCGCTCCAAGGATGGTATGATCTGGGACAGAGTGACCACCCAAAAAGTGCGTGACCCAAGATGCTGATTTAGGTCATGCAGATCTAGAGTGGGGAGCCAGACCCATCTGCTTGGGCACCAGGAAGTACCTGGAGACAAAGCATGGGTCTGCTGGAGGATCCGCCACTGGAGCTACAGCCTCCTTGAGGAGGAGCTGAGCAATGTCATCTCGGAGAGTCTAGATGGATATTCTCTCCTCCCGAGGGGCACGGGCTCGGCTTGGAGGGTACTGCTCAAATTCCATAGGCAGTCCCTGACCGACCACCTCGAGAACCCACCTGTTCATGGTGATAGCGGACCAGGCAGAAAGGAAGTGGCAGAGCCGGCCCCCATGGGAGGACCCAGAGCTGGTATGACGGGACAGGGGGAGGTGGCCTCCGCCCTGCCACTGAGCAGGCTTGGAGGAGGAACAAGGACCTGAACCTCTGCTTCCTTTACGGGCCTGGGCTTGGGCCGGGGGCGCCAAGCTTCAGCGTGCTGCTGCTGCCCTCCCTGAAAGGAAGGTTGCTGTGCCGCAGGGGAATAGGGCCGAAAAGGCTTCTTCTTCTGTTTCTTGCCTAAAGAACCCTTAGCAGAAGTAACGTCCAAGGTGGCACTGGACTGCTCAATATGTTGAAGGTGACCAGCCACACCTGGGTCGAAAAGGTCGGTGCCCAGGAAAGGCACATCAGCTAGTTTGTGTTGAGTATCAGCCGGAAAAGAGGACAGTCTCAGCCAAGCCCTGCAACGAAGGCAACTGCGGCTGCCATCAAGTAGGCACAAGAATCCCCAATGTCCAGGGCTGTCTGAAGCCTGGCCCTGCTTGACCGTGGTCTATACATCGGCAGAGAGGTGTGGGAGGACTTCATCCAAAGACCCCAAGAGGGCAGGGAGAGTGTGCCAATGACGACGTCGAACTGCCTGACGAAGGCCTAAAGAAGAGGCCGCATAGACCTTTTGAGCCAAATAATCCAAGAGTTTGGATTCTTTTTTGAGAGGTCAGTCAGTGTTCGCAAAACTGCCAGTATGCCTGAACACAGAGGCAGTCACCAGGCTCTTGGCCGAAGGGTGCTCTGTGAACCCCGCAAGGGACCCCATGGGCACCGCATACTTGCGGGCAGACAGAGCTGAACAGCAGGCAGAGCGCTGCCAAAGTTCTAAAACCTAGCCAACTATGGTCTCGGCCACAGGAAAGGCCTCCATTGGGGTATCCCCTCTCCTGAGGATGTCAGTGAGAGGGTACTCCGCCCTTTTCTGGATTGGTTCCAGGGGCATCCCTGTAGACTCAGAGATGAGATGAAGAATGCCCTGAAAGGACGAAGGAACTTCCTCCCGCTCTAACCCACAGGCCGATTAGTCGTCCTTGGGATGAGAATGTAAGCCGGTCACATCCGAATCTGAGGAATCCGGATACAACAGTCGACTGCCCAGGTCACCTTCGACCCGCTAAGGACAGTTCGGGGTGACAGAGACTGAAAGACGCTGGGGAAGCCCGGTGTATGGTCCATCTTCCTTAGAAGGAGCCCCTCCCACAGGCTGCTTGGGCGGTGTTTCCACCACTATCGGTGGAGACACCGGTTCAGGCCGAACCTAGAGGTTTCGTCAGCTCCGCAGGCGGGGGAACCAACAATCGGCTCCGAAGGAGTCGGCATCGGCCTGGGAGGCGAAAGCCAAGTAATGGCCAGGGTAGAAGCTGGGGTCGACTTGTTCCCGGTCAAAATCAGTTGTTGCCACGAGGTCCTTGTAGCGCCAGAGCTTCTACTCATCCAAGGAGGACGAGGACGACCGATGGTGTTGCCTCTTTTTAGAGCACCTGTGGCTCTTCCTCGGCTTTTTGGTCGAGGGGGTCATGGACCTCGATCGAGATTGGACAGGCCGACTCAGTCACTCGGGAGACACCGGCAGGACTGGTGACTTCCCAGGGTTAGGGACCACTTCCTAGATGGGATTCCCAGTGGGCTGGGTCTCCTCGTTAGGGGGAAAAAAATAAACTAGAGTTCGATTTGCAAGAATCGTCGACTGGAGTCGACAACAATGGGTCGATGATTATTTCAACCTTGTCGATCGACGCTTCGGTCGACTGGCCAGATGGTAAAGCCAAGAAGCCAGCAGCCGAAGAGGCAATCTTGACCGAAGTCAAGACTGCCGGTTCCTGAGACCGAGATCTCTCCCAATCTCAAGAACCCCTCCGTCAAAACAAAGATGATCCCGGGTCCTTTCCCAGCTTTTGGGACCAAGAGGAATGTGTGCCCGTAGGACCCTCCCCTTTAATCAGGACAGACTGGCACAGCTCTCAGCAAGAACCCGAGAAGGCAGAGCCCAGCTTAAGTGGAATGAAGAAGCTCCGAGAGAAAGATTCTGCCACACGAGCCGCTTCCTCCTAGAAGGCTTGCATGTGTTCCAATTGCTCGGCAGATCCGCATGAAACCACTGCAGACACCTCCTTTGATTTGCCAGAGGTTCCATTTTCCGGCCTCCCCAACTTCGGCATGCGAGACTGTCATCTAGAATGTTAGGGTGAAATGCAAGACAAATATCGCACTTCGAGGTGTGATGGACGACACTGAGGCAACAGACACATGTTGTGTGGGATCGATGCGTGACATTTTCTGGTCGCAGGAACACCAGCGAAATCCGGAGGAAGACTTGTCTTCCATAATCAAAGGTAAGTAGTCGCAATTATTAATGCGAACTAGAATTTTTGGAATGACCAAAGGTTTTGAAGCTAGGGCCTACAAAATGCGGGAGCACGAAAGAGGCAACCTGAATCTTCCAGCGGAAAGGAAGATCTGGCGTCATGGGGCGGAGCCAAGGGTTACATCACCCGGGTGGGTGGAAGGAGCCAGCTTGAAGACTTCCCACGATCTGTAAAGGGGAAAGGAACATGCCAAAGAGTGTGGATGAACAACATAGCCACAATCCTAGAACAATATTTATATCCCAAATGAGCCATACTCAACGGTTAAAGTTGATGCAAAAATGCAAGTTTTCTATTGTTTTCTATTCACGGACAAGATTCTGTATAGTTCTCTGGGAACAAGAAATACAGGTTACTCACCTGTAACAGGAGTTCTAGGAGTGGTATATGTTGTTCATCCACACTTACTGACAAGTTCCTTGCCACTTTAAATCTTGCCGCAAGGTCTTCAAGCTGGCTCCTCCCACCCACCCGGGTGGTAAAAATCTTGGCTCTGTCCCATGACGTCAGATCTAGCCCGCTGGAAGCCAGGTTGCAAATTGAAGCCGGGGAGGTCGGGTGGGTTATGTGGATGAACAACATATACCACTCCTAGAACTCCTGTTACAGGTGAGTAACCTGTATTTCTAGGAACGTGGATATGTTGTTCAATCCACACTTATTGGCAGACTCCTAGCAGTTCTCCAAAAGGAGGGAGGCAAGGCGCGCACCCCCTACTTAAGGAATAAGGACTGGAGAACCGAGGTCCCAAAACCAGCATCCCGGCGTGACTCAAGGTCGAAGTGGTAATGAAGGTGTGTGCTGAATTCCAGGTAGCAGCCCTGCAGATTTCCTGGATAGGGACGTCCCTGGAAGCAGCCACTGAAGCAGTGGTATGGCGGGTAGAATGAGCGCTTATCCCTCTGGGAGGCTCCATGCCCACCAACCTATAGCAGAGATCTATGCAGGAGGTGAGCCACCTGCCTATCGTCTGCTTGGCTGCAGGTCTGCTAGGTGTGGCTTCAGCGTAGATGACAAACAGCTGGCGAACCTCTCCCCGAACTTCAGCCGTCCGCTCCTTATAATAAGAGAGCGCTCTTCTAGGGTCCAGAGTATGGAGTCTATATTTGGCCTCCAAGATGTGATTGGGGTAGAACACCAGCAGAGTCAACACCTAGTTAAGGTGAAACTCCGACACCACCTTCGGAAGAATTTCGGGTGGGGGCGCAGGACAACCTTGTCCCTGTGGAAGACCAGATAAGGAGACTCGATGGAAAGCGCCTGGAGCTCTCCCATCCTTCTGGCTGACGTGATAGCCACCAAGAAGGTGGTCTTCCACGACAGGTGAGAGATGTCACACCTGTGCATCGGTTCGAATGGCTTTCCCATGAGCTTAGCCAATACCAGCAGTAGATACCACAGAGGTGGAGGTTCTAGCACGGAGGATATGTGATCAAGGCCTTTGAAAAGCACCCAACCACCTTCTCTTCGCCACTGACTGCTTTCGGCCGCGCCCGATGGCGAGATAGCTACCGAGTGCACCTTAAGGTTGTCGACCAAAGCCCCAGCTGAGAAGGGCCATAGGTAGTCCAGAATGCTTGCCAAGGAGCAGGAGGAAGGGTCCAGGCCCTTGCCCTGACACCAAATGGAGAATTTCTTCCATTTAAAGGCATAGCATTTCCTGGTTGACTCCTTATGGGAAGCCTCAATAATGTTGAGGACCTCATCGGAGAGACCCAAGGTCTGGAACTCTAGCCGCTCAGGAACTCAGGAACCAGGCCATCAGATGCAGGGATTGAAGGTCCGGATGGAATACCTTCCCCTGATTGACTGAGATCAGGTCCGGGCGGGCTGGAAGCCGCCTCAAGAGCCTGGAGCTGAGGCTGATCTGGATACCAGAACTGGCGAGGCCAGTCTGGGGCTACCAGAATCACCTGCGCCTTGTCCCTCCTCGCCTTGAGGAGCACCTTGTGGATCAAGGGAAATGGGGGAAAGGCGTAGAAGAGGCCCGGGGTCCACGGCCTCCAGAAGGCATCCCCCTGGAGCGAGCCCTGCTGAGGGGGGCAGGCATGAAACAGCCTCAGCTTCACATTCTCCCTGGAGGCAAACAGGTCCACCTGAGGCATGCCCCAGTGGGAGAACAGATCTTATACTACCTCCGGCAGGAGAGACCACTTGTGGGACGCAGCTCCTATCTGGCTTAGGGCATCGGCCAGAATGTTGGAGGCTCCTGCCACATGGATGGCAAGGAGATCCGCCTCCAGGCTGGGCACAAGGGACCAAATGCGGAGAGCTTCCCTGCACAGGGGCATGGAGCGCGTCCCACCCTGGTGGTTTAGGTAGTACATGGTCGTGGTATTATCCGTCTGGACCTGGACCACTTGACCCCATACAAACGGAGCGAAGGCGGTGAGGGCTAGACGAACTGCTCGAAGCTCCAGCAGGTTGATGTGGCATTGGGACGCCCAAGGGGACCAGAGGCCATGCGCTCTGTGCTCCCCCAGATGGGCACCCCAAGCCATCAGAGAGGCATCGGTTGATAGAGAGACCGTCGGCTCGGGGCGGACAAACGTGACGCCCTTCTGCAGATGAGCTGGAACGATCCACCACTGGAGAGCATTCCACATCTCCTGGGTCACTGTCACTGGCTGATCCAAAGGACCGGAGCGCTGTGACCATTGGCTGGCCAGTCCCCATTGTGGGGGCCATGCCGCATTATATGAGCCTTGGACCATGCTGGTGCAGGCCGCCATGAGGTCCAGAAAGTCCTGGGCAGGGCGCAATTGCCCAACCTGAAATAACTGGGCAAAGGAGGAAAGGACCTCGACCCTGTCTGCCGGGAGCCGTGCTCTGGCTTGCAGAGAGTCGAGCTCTGCCCCGATGAATTGGATCATCTGCTTTGGCATGAGTTCCGACTTGGCCTCGTTGATAAGGAGGCCAACTGGAGAGCAAACCTGGAGGGCCATATCCCTGGACCACTCCACCTCCATTCTGGAGGAGGCCGCAATCAGCCAGTTGTCCAGGTAGGGGGACACTCGGACCATTCGGCACCGCAGGAATGCTGTCACCACTGCCATGCATTTGGTGAAGACCCTGGGAGCTAGAGGAAGGCCGAAGGGCATGGCCCAGAACTCGTAGAGGGACCCTTCTGCTCTGAGGCGGAGGAATCGCTGGTGGGACGGATGGATCAGGACGTGAAAGAACCCATCCTGGAGGTCCAGAGAATAGAACCAGATGCCTCGTTCCAAGGATGGAATGATCTGAGCCAGAGAGACCATCCTGAAGGTTCGAGACCTTAGGAACCTGTTCAGGTCATGCAGGTCTAGAATGGGGCGCCAGCCCTCCCGTCCGTTTCGGGACCAGGAAGTACCTGGACACAAACCCTGGGTCTGGTGGAGGATCCGCCACCTTCCTGATCACCTCCTTTTGGAGGAGCAGGGCAATGTCGGCTCAATGGGCCGACAGAGAGGCTGCAGACCCCATAACCCCCGTGGGGAGATGGCACTGAAGGGCAGGGTCTGCTCGAACTCCAGAGGCAGACCCTTTCCTACCACCTCCAACACCCAACGGTCCGTGGTGATAGCGGACCAGGTGGAAAGAAAATGGCAGAGCCGTCCCCCCCACAGGGGGAACCCAGGGGGAAGCGACGAGGTTGGGGGCAACACCCCTCAATCCGTCACTGGGCAGACTTGGAGGAAGGACTGGCCGAGGTACCTCCTGGGCCTTTTCCTCCCGGCTTCCTGTTAGAGGAAGCTACAGGCTTGGCTTTGGGGTGCCAAGTGCGACCCTGCTGGCTCTGATGTTGGTGTTGCTGGGCTGGACGTGTCGCTGGGGCAGAAGGGCGAAAGGACTTATGTTGCTGTCGACGGCCTTTGTCCTTCTGAGCAGACGTGACCGAGTCCAAGGTGGTGTTGGACTTTTCGATTCTCTGGAGGTGGCCTTCCACTCCAGGGCCGAACAGGTCAGTCCCCAGGAAGGGGACGTCTGCCAACTTGTGTTGGGTATCCGCCGAAAAGGTAGATATCCTCAGCCAGGCTCTGCGGCACATGGCCACTGCGGCCGCTACTGACCGGGCACAGGAGTCTCCGATATCAAGAGCCATTTGGAGCTGCTGTTTCACCACTCCCCTTCCCTGATCCCGCACCTGCTTGACCGTAGTCTGCAGATCAGCCGGGAGATGAGGGATCACCTCATCCAGGGAGCCCATGAGGGCGTGGGAGAAGTGTGCCATCAGTATGGACGAACTGGCCTGACGGAGGCCGAGGAGGACACAGCGTATACTTTGCGCCCGGCATAGTCCAGCTTTTTGGACTTTTTTCGCGGGGCTTGTCCACATCCCTAGCATTCCTGGAACGCCGGAAAACGCTGTCGAAAACCAACCCCTCTGCAGAGGTGTGTTCCGAGAAATCGGACAAAGAGCTGGTAGGGACCACATACTTCCTGGCTGAAGGTGCAGGACAAGAAGTCGGCCACTGCAATAGCTCCAAGGCTGGGCCAACAATGGCTTCAGCCACTGGAAAGGCCTCCGTAGGAGAATCCCCTTGGTCCAGTATCTCTGTGAGGGGATACTTGGCCCGCTTGGATAGGGGCTCGAGCTGTATCCTGGTGGACTCCGAGATGAGCCGAAGCAGACCCATGAATGATGATGGGCTCTAGTACATCGACTGACCCCTGGAGGACTCCAGGTCAAGGGGCCTGGAAAACAGGGAGGAGTCGTCGTCAGACTACGAGGAGTCTGCGAAGAGCTGACTAGGGCCTGAGCCACCCTCCAACTGCTGAGGACGGTTGGGAGTGAGGGTGACAGACAACCGGTGGGGCAGTCCCTGATCCGACCGAGAATCCTTGGTCGGAGCCCCTGATTTCGGTTGTGGAGGCGGAGGTTCCATTACAATCGGTGGGGCAGCTGGTTTCAGCCGAACAACCGGCCCAGGCTTGGGCACCTCGACCACCACAAGGGGTTGTTTCGGCCTTTAGGGTGACAGCCACTTAATGGCCGGGGAAGGCGATGGCTTGTTTCTGGACAGAAGGTGCTGCCGCCACATTAAGTCCTCATAGCGTCGACGCAATTTGCGCCGAAGCCTCTCCTCTTCCGAGGAGGAAGACGAGGACAAGCAGCGCTGCCGCTTTCCTCGGTGCAGAGACCAAGACCGTCGGTGTTTCCGAGGGTGGATCTGGGAGGAAGCAGGGGAAACCCACTCCTCCCTCGGCTCGGGAGCCTTGACCGGGGACTCCGGCACAGGAGGCGCAGGCAAGTCCTCGGTTTCCACCGGGGGAACCGGTGATGAAGGGTTGTCAGCTTCACCAGTCGAAAGCCCGTCCGACAGGTCGAGAAAAATCTCGACCGCGTCGATGGGTGTCTTAGCAGACTGACCTGAAGGGGACACCGTGAAGCCAGCGGCCTTAGCCGCAACCTTGACCGAAGTCGAGTGTCGACTGTCCGGGGAAGGGGACCTCTCCCGCTCCCATGAATGTCGATGGTGGGACTTACCCTTCGAGTCCTTCTTTTTTGACCGAGAAGAGTGTCCCAATGGTCTCTCACCCTTCGTGGAGAGGGATTGGCAAAGCTTCTTAAAATAAGCTGTGTAGGAGGATCCCAAAGAGAGCAGGATAAATGGCACGACCGAGGAAGATGAAGATGCGGCCTGGGCCGCCTCCTCCTCGAGGGCGATCATCTGCTCGAGTTGCTCAGCCGAGTCAGCCGCCGCGAAAACCGCCCAACGGGCCTCCTTGGACTTCACCGGCAGATAATGTTTCTTGAGGCACCCAAGCTGGAGTCAGACAGCACGGTCTTCAAGGACGTTAGCTGAAAAAGACCTGCACAACTCACAGGCCTGCGGGTCGTGGTCAAGCCCGAGGCAGTAGACGCATATGGAGTGCGGATCGGTCCTAGACATCTTCTGCCCGCATGGGCACCGCCGAAAACCGGGAGTCAATTTGTCCATCGCAGCCGCGAAGGAAGAAGTAGACCGAAGTCTAGAAAACTTTAAAATTATTTTCGGGTGAACCGAAGAGTTTGGATCCAGTCTAGATGCAGAGCGCTAAGGAGGGAACCTGAGCTTCCCAGCGGTAAGGAAGATCTGGCATCATTGGGCGGAGCAGAGAGTTTTACCACCCAGGTGGGTGGGAAGAGCCAGCTTGAAGACCTTCCAGCAAGATTTAAAGCGGCAAGGAACCTGCCAGACAGTGTGGATGAACAACATATCCATGTCCCTAGAATCTGTTTTTTTAAGGGAAAGAAATGATCTAAGATCAGTGGGGAGCAGAGCTGGAAATCGAATAATCAGGTGGTAGGAGGAGAAGGAAATGATAGTGGAATATCTCAAATGTAATGGGTTACAAGACTCAAGACAGCATGGATTCACAGGTGGGAGGTTATATCAAATGCATCTGATAGATTTTTTTTGACTGGGTGACCAAGGAATTAAATCAGGGTGGAGCGGCAGATGTGGCCTACCTAGATTTCAGTAAGGCATTCAACACCATTCCACATAAGGCACTATCAAGCAGGCTGAGTAGCTTAGGAGTGGGTCCAATGGTGGTGAAATGGGTGAGAAATTGGTTAGGGGATAGGCACAGATGGTGGAGGTAAACGGAGTTCACTCCGAAGAGGGCAGGGCGACTAGCAGGGTGCCTTAGGGATCAGTGCTGGGACCGGTCCTCTTTTATGTCTTTATAGGTGACATTGCAGAGAAGTTGGAGGAAGGTCTGCTTTTTACAGATGACACCAACATCTGCAATAGTGTGGATTGGGAAGAGTGGTGGTGAAAGGATAAAAGAGACCTGAGAAAACCAAGGAGTGGTCAAGGGTATGGCAGCTGGGTTTCAATGTGAAAAAGTGCAAAATAAAGCACTTGGGGCAGAGTACAAACTGGGGGGGAAGTGTTATTAACAACCACCAAGCACGAGAGAGACTTACGTTAGTCATCTCTGATTATCTAAAGGTGGCCAGGCAGTGCAACAAAGCCGCTGGGAGGGCTAGTGGGATAGGGAAAGGTATCACCAGCAGAAGGACAGAGGGAGGTGGTGATGCCTCTATACAGATCATTGGTAAGACTTCACCTAGAATACTGTTTACAGTTCTAAAGGCCACAATCTCCAAAAGGACAAAGAGTGTAGGCGGTCCAGGGGACGGCAACTAAAATGGTGCTGGGTCTGCATCAAAAACCCTATGAGGAGAGACTAAAGGAGCTCAATATGTACACCCTGGAAGAGACGAGGGATGGGGGATATGACAGAGACCTTTAAATATCCCATGGGGGTAAATAAGGTACAGGGGGAAAGTACAGTTACGTAAGAACTTACTGTAACAGTAGATCTTCGAGAACAGCTCTTGCAGCAGGTAACACCATTAGGACTGAAGCCGGCAGGCGTTAGGACCCCAGGGAAAACTTCTAGCTAGTTATCTTCAGCGGGGACCACCCCGACGGCGGTCCGCCTCCCGGTCGGGCGTGAAGTACATAAGGGCGGTCGGCCAGATCCCCAGGTTCTCCGCCGGAGACTCCGGCCGTAGAATTACATCGAAATGGGAGACCAAGGATCCACCGTCAGAAGACAAAAGGTATAAATCCTCGTTAAAAAGGCTTAAGCCATGCCTCCAAGGGGAAGGTGGGCGGTAGGCTAGCGTAAGAGCTGTTCTCGAAGATCTACTGTTACTGTAAGTTCTTACGTAACTGTACTATCTTACTTCGAGACAGCTCCTGCAGCAGGCAACACCATTAGAACTGATTCCCAAGCAGTAGCGCTTGCAAACACTCTGGGAGGAGGAAACTAGAAAGTTCATTCCAGGTCCTGATTCTTAGGACAGGAGACCCTGTAGCACAGCCAGGCCGAAGCCGGCTCTTCGCCGTGAAGCGATGTCCAGGCTATAGTGCCTGATAAAGGTATGTACAGAGCTCCAAGTGGCTGCAGCACAAATGGCCGAGGTGGAGATGTTTCGAAGTGCTGCAAAGGAGGTGGCCACTCCCCTAGTGGAATGGCCCTGGACTGATCCCGGGAGGGGCTTTTGTTTGATATCATAACAGTATGATATGCACTGGACAAGCCAGCAAGAAAGGGACTGTTTGGATACTGGTTGGCCCATCATCTTTTCAGTAAAGGAAAGGAAAAGTTGCTCCAATTTACGAAGCTGCTTAGTTTTGTTCAGGTAGTACCTTAAGCTGTGGTGAACATCCAGGGTGTGGAGCAGCGCATCTCCTCTATTAGAATAATTAGGGAAGTAGACAGGCAGGTCAATGTCCTGGTTGAGAGTGAGTGTGGAAACCACCTTAGGCAAGAATTTAGGATTCGTCCTCAGGGATACTGTCCCGGTGGAAAACCAAATAAGGCTCCTTACACAGAGCATGAAGCTCGAAACTCTTCGCTGACGAACAGCAATCTAAAAAACAACGCTTTCCACGACAGAAACGCAGCTCGCAATCCACGGGCAGGTTCAAAGGGGCGTGAGTTGCTCCAGGACAAAGAGTAAGTCCCATGGAGGCACTGGGTCTTTAATGGGCGGCCTAAGGTGTAACACCCCTCTCAGGAATTCTCGACAGGCATCTAATTGCGCCACTGTGCGCTGTCCCACTGGAAGGTGATAAGCTGAAATGGCACAGAGGTGCACCTTAATAGAATAATTAGGGGAGTAAGCGAGACCCGAACGAAAAAGGGAGAGCAGGTACTCTAACACCGCTTTTACCGGACAACCTAAAGGGAAAGGCGGCGTGATTCGACCATAGACAACAACGCGCCATTTCATGGCGTATGTCGCATCGTTGTCGGGTTTTCTGGCTGCAGAAAGAACTTGCAACCTCTTGCGAGACCCCGTGCCGCAAAATGGCTATGTCTCTAGGAGCCATGCATGCAGGTTCAGAGAGCGTAAGTCCGGGTGGACCAGTGAACCCTCCTCCTGAGACAAGAGATGGGAGCTGAATGGCAACGGGAGCGGAGGTTCCCGGAATAGCTGTATTAGCAAAGGGAACCAGATCTGTCTGGGCCAGAAAGGAGTCACCAGGATCATTGTTGCATGCTCCCTGCGCGGTTTGAGAAGAACTCTCTGGATCAACGGGAAGGGAGGGAAAGCGTAGAGGAATCTGTCCGCCCAGGAGAGGGACAACACGTCTTGCCAGAAAACACCAGGCCCTGGATCTAGCGAGCAATAATTGGGCAGTTTTGCATTGGATGGGGAAGCGAACAAGTCCAATTCTGGAGTTCCGCATCGAAGAAACAGATCCTCTGCTACCTCCTGAAGAAGTTCCCACTCGTGGACTCTGGCCTGGGAACGACTCAGGCCATCTGCAATTGTGTTGTCCACCCCGGGAACATGTACTGTGATCAGGTTCGCGCCGTGTCGGATTACCCAATCCCACACCCTCATAGCCTCCCTGCAAAGGGGGTAAGAGTGTGCACCTCCTTGTTTGTTAAGGTAATACATCACCGCCGTGTTGTCTGTCTGCAGCAGGAGAGTACTCGGTGGGATCTCTGACTGAAATGCCTGCAGGGCATAAAGGACCGCCCTCATCTCCAGAACGTTGATATGAAGGTGAGCCTCCTGAGGGGTCCACGTTCCCTGGGACTTCACCCCATCCAGGTGTGCTCCCCACCCTAGTCCTGAGGCGTCTGTGGTGAGGATTACCTCCGGGGATGGCGCTATAAACGGGACACCCATAGAGAGTGTCCCTGGGTCTAGCCACCATTGCCAGTCTCGAATCACGGCATTCGTGATTCTGACCGGATGCTGCATATGGTCTTGCCTTTGGTCCCATTGCACCTTGAGCATCCACTGAGTTACCCACATGTGAGCCTTGCGAAGGGACGGTCGGAATGGCCGCAGCCATGTGTGTCCGAAGAAGCGAAGGACCCACCGGCTGGGACGGTCTTCGATGAAAGATCCCTGATGAGGGATCTGATGCGCTCCGCTCTGTTGTCTGGAAGAAATGCTCTTCCCTGAATGGTGTACAGGACCGCGCCTATGAACTGCAGTTTCTGCGACGGTACCAGGAGGGACTTCTCGTAATTGATCAAGGTGCCCAGAGACCGAAAGAGATCCTGGGTACTCTGGATAGCCAGTAACAACGCCTCTCTGGAGGCGGCCATGAGAAGCCAATCATCCAAGTACGGGAACACATAATGGCCCTGTCTCCTTAGAGACACGGCCACGACTGCCATGCATTTGGTAAAGACCCTGGGGGCCGATGACAGTCCGAATGGAAGTGCTCGGAACTGAAAGTGGTGGCCGAGAAACTCGAAGCGCAGGAACCTCCTGTGCGCCTGAGCTACAGGGATGTGCAGGTATGCATCCTGCATGTCTAGGGACGCTAAAAATTCGTCCCTCTTTAGTATGGGAATAAGACCCGGAAGAGTCACCATGCGGAATCTTTTGTAGGCGACCGACATATTCAGGTCGCTGAGGTCCAGAATCGGACGGAGGTCCCCTGTTTTCTTCGGAACCAGGAAGAAGTGGGAGTAGTATCTGTATCCTCTGGTTCTCTGGGACATACTCTGTCGCCCCCTTTTGCAGGAGCGCGAGTATTTCTTGCCTGATCAGAGGCTTGTGCTGACCCAAGTAATGGGAGAGCAGAGGAGGCCTCGAGGGTGGCTTTTCTGCGAATTGTATAAAGTGGCCTCTTTCAACCAACTGAAGAACCCACCGATCGGTGGTTATGGACTGCCATCCCGGCAGGTACTTTGCAGCGACCCCCGACCTTGATGTCCCGTTGATCCTGAGGGGCCGGGGCCGGAAAGGAGTCAGGCTGTGGCGGCGGAGGGCCTGCGGGCTGTCTACCCTGGGCTCTGCGGGAACCGAGCCCTCTGTTGTGGGTCAAAAGGGACTGTTATCTCTGTGCCCGCCCACAAAACGCTCTGTTCCTACGAAGGAACCAAGCCTCAGTCGGTACATTGCCTGGACCGACCTCACCGCCTTCCTGGCCTCTTGAAGCTTGGTGATGACCCTCTCAGAGGGCTCACCAAAGAGAACTTCTCCTTCAAATGGGGCATCCATGATGTTTTTGTGGACGTCCGGGGTAAAGCCGGAGACACGGAGCCAAGAGTGCCTCCGGAGGCATACACCTGAAGCTGCTGCTCGGGCCGAGTAGTCCGCGGAGTCGTACATGGCTCTTAGCACTTGGGTCCCCACGTCCGAACCCGTCCGGAGGAGCTGCAACATCTCCTCCTTCTGTTCACCTTCTGGCAACTTCTCAGCCAGATCCAGACCCTGCTCCCACAAGGCATTCTGGACCTGCACCATGTGGGTCAAGTAATTCAGGGATCTGATGGCGCAAGTAGCGGAAGCATACGTGCGCCTACCCATAGCGTCCAGCTGTTTGGACTCCAGGTCCAGTGGCAGAGTGCTCAAATGTTGCGGTCTCTGGGACCGGTCATGAGAGGCTGTTATGACCAGAGTCGGCCTGAGGATGCTGAGCCAAGTACTGGTCTTCCCTTGGAGCCTTGTACAGGCGGTCAGCTTTCTTCGGCATTGCCGGGAGTGAATGTAGACGCTTCCACGCTGCCTTGGTGATGTCCACAAAAGTGTCTACCAAGGGTGGCACCACCACAGGCTTGGGGTCCTTCTGCCGAAGATATTTCGCAAGGCGTAGCCTTTCGCGGTCTAACTCTTCCGCATCCCATCCCATGTTCTCTTGGATGTGTCTCATGATGTCCGAGAACGAAGGGTCATCCGGAGGAGACCTTGGAAGCTCACGTGGGTCCGGAGAAGGGATGTGGAGGGGAGATGGGGATCTACATCCTGTTGAAAACTCTGATCCCGTGTACTCCGTCGAAGGCGAATGGCGGCGTCTTCTGGGTCTCTTTGGGCTGGGTGACCCAGAAGAGGATCTGGACGGAGGTCTCCTTTTATCTGGTCTCCCCCTTGGAGGGATCCTGGGCTCGGGAGGAGGTAACCGGCCTGCAGACCCGGATGGAGAAGGGGGCGCAGGAACCGGAGGAGTAACCGGACTAGGAGGAGGAGGAGGTGGAAGAGGAGGTGGGGTGGGGACCACGTCCTTTGATGGTATCCCACCAGTAAGTGAAAAGCTCATAACCTCTGAGAAAAAAGACCCCACTGACGGACCGGGCGCCAGTGGTCGGTCATGCGGGTTCCGGCGTCGGCTCCACAGGGGCCTCGGGTTGTGGGGAGGGTTCCCTGGGAGGCTCGACAGGACCGGGATCGCCCGTCTGGTCCTCGGGCTGTGTTAACTCCTCCTCTGTAATGGTCTCCTGACCGGCGTCGGTCGGAGGCGTCGGGGTCCTCTTCTCGATCCGGACAGGCACGGACGTCGGCCCCCCTACCGGCGTCCGGGGGTGCGTAGGCTTGGCCGGGGACGGTCGTCTGACGGTCAACGTTTCTGGGGACCTGTGGCGAGAGGTTGACGTCGGGCGGGTCGACGTCGGGTCCGACGGTCTCTTAAGAGAGGTGAGCTCCTTGGTCTTTTGCTGGGGAGGAGGAGGAGGCAAGGAGGCAGACCTGACGTCGGGTTCAGAATGGCGGGAACCCGATTTGTGGTGATGGTGGTGGTCCCCCGACTTGACCAGGGCCTTGGAAGACGAAGGAGGCCTGGAAGTCTTGGCCTGAGAAGAGGAGCCCGAAGATTTTCTCACCGCAGCAGGGGGAGGCTGAGAGCTGGCCCGGGAAGGCGAGCGGTCGGACCTGGAGCCGGAGCTATGAGAATCAGAGGCCCTAGATGGGGACCTGGAAGGGGCCTTCTCCCTATGTTTCTCCGAATGTTTGCAGGCCTTCTCCGAAGAATCCCCCTTGGAGGCCATGGTCTTGAGTTGTTCCTCGAGCAGGAACGCCTGTAGGGCCTTCTGGCAATGGATCCGGGTTCTGCTGTTGAAACCTAGGCAAAAGGAGCAGGACCGGGTGTCGTGGTCTGGGCCTAAGCACCGGATGCAGGCCGAATGCGGATCCTTAAAAGGGATCTGCTTCCCACAGGCGCACTTCGAAGAATGACTGGAGGTTGGAGAGGACATCAGACAATAAACTGACCGAAGAAAAAACAAATTTTCCGAAGGAAAAACTTTACCACGCGTCGCGTGCTAGAACTGGAACCGAAGGGTCGAGACTTGCAAGTCGACGGCGGGAAAGAACTGGGGAAACCCGCTTTGGCTCCGCCCCTTATGTACTACGCCTGACGCCGGAGGCGGACCACGTCGGGGACAGTCCCCGCTGAAGATAGCTAGATAGAAGTTTTCCGTGGGGTCCTGATGCCTGCCAGCTTCAGTCCCAATGGTGTTACCTTCTGCAAGAGCTGTGTCTCGAAGTAAGATCGTATTTTTCTGGAAAAAATGTGCTCATGAACAAGGGGACATGCTATAAAATTGTAGGAGGACAGATTCAGGAGAAATGGGAGGAAATACTTTTTAACAGAAAGAGTGGTGAATTCTTGGAATAGTTTACCAGCCAACATTAAGGGGGTGAAAACAGTGCTGGGGTTCAAGAATGCATGGGATGGATGTAAGAGAATCTTAGTGGAAAGGAACAGGGGAGGGAGAAATTGCCGGAGATCGAGCTGGGTCTGTGGTAGTACTGTAGGTATGAAAAAAATGGGCAGACTGAGTGGGCCAAGTGATCCCTATCTGCCAACAAATTCGATGTTTCTATGAGTCAAGCTTGAAGATTGTTTTGTTGACAGCATTTTCAGAGGAAGACTGCTTAAGAATGGATAGTGAACGGAGTCTTAGTAGTTAGAAGTTTTTATTCCAGCTAGATTTGGTGTAATAAAGAAAGATACAGAAGACCAACAACATGACAGGAACTGTTTGTCACCACAAGCACAATGGTGGCACGTCTTAAGATGTCACAGGTGCAGACTCGCATTTCATTAGCAGCAGCTGATCTAGATGGTAGCCAGGACTGGACTCCGTAATCATGTTTTTTTCTGTTTGTTTTTTTTTTAAATGTAGGGTTTTCTTCCCTGGTTGGTAGTGCATCTTTTCAGGGATATACCCCTCTCTGCCAGACTAAAATTCCATTCCTGCCTCCTGTCAAAAAAGATCAGTCTTGGTACCCTTCCCCCTGGGGTTAATCAAGTCCTGGTGCCCTGCGTCAGCCAGCGGCATACACGTAGCTCAGAGCACCTGTCCTTCATTATACCGAAATGCCGCACTTCTCTAGGAAAAAGGTCTTTCACATACCGAGCCTCACTCTGGTTCAACTCTCTCCAGGAGGACCATCTGTGGCCTCGTACGTTCTGTGCCTTCAAAGTACACCTCAAAAGTCACTTGTTAAATAATTCCCGCTGTGACTGTTGCTCCTAACATCGCCTCCACTTCCTCCGTTACTGGTACCATAGGGTCCCCCCTTCCCTGCCTCCTATAAGCCCCTGCCCACCTCTCTCTCTCCCCCCACCCCCATTGTCTCTTCCCTACCACTCCCTACCCCTCCCTCCTCCCCCATCTCCATGACACTTTCTTCCCACCCCTCCACCGTTACCTTTCTCCATCTTTCGCCACCTTTCCCAGCCTATCCTTCCTGCCTCCACACACTGCCGTCCTCCTTGACCCTCCCTCTTCTCTTGGTATCACCTGCTCCCCTAGCACTTGGCCCCCAAACTTTACCCCTCTCTACTAACCTGCTACTCTGACAACTAACTGGTACTTACCATTAGGTATCTAATACCCGTAAGTCTGCTTTTAGCCCCCCCCATCCCTATTGTTTAGTCTGCGCTGCTAGTCCAATGTAATTCTTTACTACTCTATTTGTATTGTTTACTTGATGTGGAACCTGTACAAAAGAGCTCTGAACGCAAGTGGTTATTCCGAGATTGAAATGAATACCCTGATCAGACCGTACTCAGCCATCAATTAGACAACTACCAGGCTTTTTTCCCTGGGTTTTCTTCTCGTCCGCCTCTGGCGGAAGCAATGCCTCAGTCAGCCTCACGCACATGCAGCTTCCTTCTGCTGCAGCAGCAGGCTCCCTGCGCCAGTCACAGGGGTTTCTGGGTGACGAAGCCTGCCACCAACCCTACCCAGCAGAGACACACTGCTGAGTGGAAGTTGCTTGGCCTGGCCTGCCTTCTGATGCGATGCCTCCAGGTTCGCTAACAAACCATGGTCATCCACTGGAGTGGCTGGACACAGTAATCATTTATTCCGTATTACACCTGTTCTCACTGTATACCCTGGACCTCTTTCCCCATCGATAACTGTTAAATAATTAGACAGCTCTGTTGTGTCTCTCCTGCCAGTATCAAGTATGGAACTATTTAGAAAGTGTCAATTCAAAATCAAAAGAAAAGCCTGCTGGAGGAATGTCACACTGAAGGAAGGATAAAGACACACCCACAGGTTACAAGTGTGTATAGTGAATATCACACTTGGTTACCTGTTTGCTCATATTACAGATCTCTCCCTCAACCACTCACCATGCACGGGTCAGAAAACCAGGCTATGGACAAAGATAAAAGTCTACAATGGCCTGTGACCCACAACTCCCACATTCCAAACATTTTCTGGTGGAAAGATAACAGATACAGCAAGGCTTGCGACAGTGGCAACTGATCATCATGAAATACTGCTGCTGATGCAACATGGTGTTGTGTACCCACAGTTTTCCTTCCTAATGTGATATGTTGTCATACTGTGATAAATGATCCAATACTGTAGAGAAAAGGTTAAGTCACTCGTTATTACAAGATCAAGCTCAAATCACATTTTTCTGCATGTCAGACTCAAGGGCTGGCTGCTTCTTAATTTAACCTTTATCAGAAGGCCTCATAAGGTACCTTGTGAGGAAGAGATATTCAGTCTCAATTACAGATGATCAGTCCCAAATATATGCTGAACAACAACCATGTAGGTCAAAATGTTTTCTATTGGTGCCCCTACTGAAAAACGTTGAAAGCTTTCTCAAAGTGTTTTGTTGACATCTTAAAGAGGACAGAAAAATCATTTCTAACTGGTAGCTGCTTATAAAGTTCTTATTCTCAGAAAATATATGCATTTCCCTAAATTATCCATATTTAACTGTACCTGAACAAAAAGTGATACAACAAACTGTATTTCCACTATTCTGTTTTCGTGGGCAGCATTCTGTTATAGTTCTCTTCATGGAACCAGTGATCTGGAGTTTTAACTATGTCACAAGAGTGAGGGATGCAAATCTTAAAGGACAACTGTACAAAAGATAATGCTCTCCCCCACTGGTGGCAAAGTGCTTGATTTGCATTTTTATGATAAAGAACATTCTTCTGATTCACCTTAAATAGTTAGTGGAGATGATACACAAGTTTGATTAGGCTGTTCTAATTCACGTAATTAGACACTAAATACTATTGTGCCACCCACCTGCTGTGAAGTCAACTGTTCCACTGCCCGCTAAGGTACACTGCGGACTCAGGCAGGTTTTCTTTAAAGAGCAGCAACTGTGCTAAACTTTAACAATGCCATTAAAATAGATTTATGTAGCATTACCTCTGTCTAGGGCAGTCTGCATACTTTCCGACCTTTTATACCGCTGTAGTTTTGAAGCACTGCGGTTGAGTGATGACTTTGATTACAAACAAACAGCACTCTAAAGCATAAAAAATGTAACTCAAAAATAAATGTCACTGCACTGCGGCGGAGCTTTAAAGTTGGAAAGTATAAGGAATAGGGCTGCTGACTCCTCGGAGTCAAAATATGATCCCTTCCAAAACATCAGTAATCAAAAATTCTGGAAATGGCTTATGCCTTTTAAATACAATAGCAAAAGTGGTGCTCTTTAAATAACCCTGAAGGTTTATTTATGTAGCTTCTGGACCTCACTGTGGTGCCGTATAATGAAAGCATTTTTATATTTAACCCTTAGGCTGCCAACAGAATTAGAACGTATAGAAATTTTGGACGGATATATCAGTCCACGGGCTCTGTAAGGGTTAAAAACAGAATCTACTGTATGTATTCCTTTATACAGAATCACTTACCTGAGCTCATATCCGCCAAAGGCCCATAGCAACAAATCTCATAATCTTTCAACAGCAGCTGAAAGAATCAAAAACATTTAGTGAATCTTTAACATGCGACTGCTATTTACATGGTACTCTTTATTGATGCATGCTGCCTCTCAAAGTGTTTTAATATAAGCAGGTAAACACAATATGCATCAGAAAAGCATCCCATTCACTGCAGAGGGCAGCCACACTGTTATCCATTTTTATTAGCCGAGACAAAACTAGAGAGCCAAAGTAACTTGCAATTTATCTTTCAGCTAAAATGTCCAGTAGAGAAAGCTGGAAAGAGTATGAAAACTAAAACAGATGTCTTATAGCATACACGTTTACAGTATCATTTTTATACCACAATCAGTTTAAAACATTTATTCCCCAAAAGACAGCTAATAGGTCAAATGTTATATGCTAACAGATGTGGCTCATAGTTGGAACCCAGTCCATTTTTACCACAAGGCTATTAATGAGCTACCGACGCCTCAAAGTAAACTTAAAAAAAAAAAAAAACATAATTAGGTACAGTTCTGCTTGCATTCCATTTATATTTTATATTTTTTTCTCCATAATTCATTACTAAAGAAATGTGTATGAATATATGATCGTTGTCCCTTAGAGTTCATTTTAAGTTCATCTGCCTCTATAGCTTACTCCCTAATTCCAAGTCATAATCCTCTGTTGCGGCATCACAGTAACTGTGACGTCACAAATAGTGCTCCATGACTTCCGGTAGGGAGAAAGCAGCAGGAATAGATTAACTCTACAGGAGCAAAGATCCTGTTTTCATGCAAATTACCTCAGTAATAAATAATGGGGATGAGGAATACAGAACTAATGGGAAATGCATGCTGGACAGTGCCTAAATATTATGTTTTGTTAAGGTGCTCCTGAACGTGTCACCAGCTCTTTAAGCTTATATCTAAAAGCATGTATTTAAACTTGGATGACTCTGCACAGATGATCAAGTAAGAGTTTTAAAGAGCAACTCTCTATTATAATAAAAAACTTAAAGGAAAGCTGTATAAAACGTGGTCTCCCGCCCCCGAAAAGCTTACCCTCCGGTTTAGCTTTTAACTGCAAGAGCAGCATTTTTCTCGCACTGCAACTTGCTGTATTTAAATTTTCAAAAGTCTGAAACCCGGAAGTATGGAGGATACAGGGGATGCTCCATTTGCTGAAAAGGCGTGGCGCTGCACCACTCACTTCAATAGCAGATGGAGCGTCCCCTGCATCCTTCATACTTCAGCAAGTTGCGGCCCAAGAAAAATGCCACTCTTGCTGTTAAAAGCTAAACTGGAGGGTAAGCTTTTCGGGGGCGGGCCGGGTCTATCCAGTCTACCAGAGTGTGCAGCTCGCAGTATACATTTACTGCAGCTGCCCCCCCACCCCCATCATCTCTACCCCTTGGCTTTTCCCTCCCTAGGTTCTTATCTGTACTTACCCTCCCTTAGACTATCCCACCCCCTTTTGAAACTGTTCGCTGTCTTCAATGTGATCAGTTCTTCCTGTAGTTTGTTCCACCCAGCCACCACCCTTTCTGTAAAGCAATGCCTCCTCATCTCCCTCCTGAATCTTCTCCCTTCCAACTTGAGACTGTGCCCCTCATGACCCTCCCTCCCTTTAAGTAGAACAATCCCCATCTTAACCCTGTTTATGCCTTTTTTAATCATATTTCTCTTTTTTCCTCCTGCAGCCAGACCTGCGATCATCCAGCCACCACTTCACTTCCCTTTCCACAAGTGACCCATAGGCTCGCCCACACACCGGTTGGCATATGCTGTCGTACCTTCAAAACGGACCCTCACCTAATCCCTGCGACAGGCCGGGAACCAATACCTGTATGCGACCGTGCACGACAGGCCCCACCGGGCAAGGAAGTTGCGGCCATCAAGCTGCCTAGTCAATTGCTGCCATTTTCCTCCTTAGATCCCCCTGGACTGCAGACGTGCAATGACATCTGAGGCATAACATGCTGACATCCACGGCACTCCACCCCTGACTGCACCAACTCTGACAGTGCCCCCGGTCATCACCAGGGGCCACTGCAGAGTGGTGAGAACCCTCAACCCTCCCCGGGATAGAAGAGCAGTCCTCCGGATGCTCAATCCTACCCCCCCGCCAACACTTGACAACCCGAGTGCGCGTCCGAACCCAGGTCGCCAGCGTGGCACGAGGTGTGATGTCCAGTGCCTCAACCCTCAGCACAACCGGGCAGGCCCTGTTAATGCCTTTTAAGTATCTGAAGTTCTCTATCATGTCCCCCCTCTCCCTTCTATCCTCTAGGGAATACATGTTGAGCTTCCTCAATCTTCCCTCATAGGGTTTGTCTCACAGACCTAGGATCATCTTTGTCATTCTATGCTGCACCACCTCCAGTAGTATAACGTCCTTCTTTAAGTACCGGCACCAGAAATGCATACAGTACTCCAAGTGTGACCTCACCAGCGATCTGTACAGTGGCAGTATGACCGCTTCCCTTCTAGAGGTGATGCCCCCGGCAGTACACCCCAGCATTTGACTGGCCCTTGCTGCCACCCTCTGGCACTGTGCCGATACCTTCATGTCTCCGGAGACAAGTACCCCCTTGTGGCAAGCTATGCCACTGCCAGTCAGATGTACATATACATGGTGTTATATTATGTTATATTTTGTGTAGGTTTAAACTGCCACAGGGAAAATAGATGACAAGGTCTCATAGGATAGTGAGAGAGACTGGATTTCTTTTAAAATGTTTGACCTTCCTCTGACCTGAGAAGAACCAGCTTGCTTGCCAGGAAGCTGACAATTAATTGTCAAAGGCTTGGGGGTAGCTGATCAAAGGGTATTTCCCTGGTTAACTAACTGGGGGGAACAGAGGTAAATAAAATGTTCAGGAGATGGCCCTTTTTCATCTCAGACAGGATGCTTTGGTCACAAAAAACTGTCACAGTATATTGCATTGGATGAGATGAAAGGAAAGGACAGAAATATCCATTCTGGCAGGCTATTGCAAATTCTCTTACAGGTGTCATAACTATCAGGGAAGTATGACATCACAAGGTAGCCAGAAAACTGTGTTGTTGGGAAAGCACAAGAGTGACATCTGCTGGCCTAAAAGTTAGTACAGACCAGGGATTTTGATACTATATAAAGAGCTTGAAAACCAGGGTCTCGCTTTCATTTTGCTGAGCATCTTCAGGGACACTCTTCTCCCGACACACAAGAAGCAAGACTGCTATCAAAGGAAACTGAAGCTTTTATTTACGTTTCCTGGACTTCAATCCACTATGAAGTTAAGTTAGAACTTAGCTAACAGTTTTAAGGTATTTTTTTGTATGTACATGTCCACTTTTTATCTGTGCTATTCTGTGACCAAATTGATCAAACCTTTTTGTTATAATGTATGATAATTATTTATTTAGTAAAAACATTTTTTTTTTTAAGAAAACCTGTCTGAACGAAATTTTTTTATATTGTGTGGGAACTGTGGGATGCAACAGTAATAATCTGTGACTAAACTGTTATTGCTAAGGGGTGCCATCATAAGTTACCAAATCGAACAAGGGTCTGAAAAGGGAAAGTCCGTATAAAGATAAGGGGGACTACCAAAGTCTCAAGGAAGGGTCTGTGGGGATTTGAACCAGGTTATTGCATGCGTTGTGGGAGAAGGCAGAATCAGTGTTACAACGCTACCCTGAAGAGGTTGTAATGCCTGGATCTTCCCCCTTTGTGTAACAACCAAGAAGGGTTCATATTTGCCTAAAAGACTTGAGACTAGTATTATACCCTGATCCAGAGTAAAGAGGGAACCCTGGGACTTCGTGGTGAGTGTTCAGTTGTGAATTCAGTGAGCGCTATTGAAGGACATGAAGAGGGTATCTTCTATTTCCCCTCCCTGTCACGGACTGCACTTAGGGGTGGGCTCTGTAAGCTCAGTGGACCTGACTCTCATGAGTGGGTCTGTGGCACCCCTAGGCCCTTCTCTTCCTCAGAAACAGATACCTGCACTCCCCAGCCAGTAGCTGGTCTTGGGGTTTCTGACTCCGAGGTGTATGACCTTGCACTTCTTAGCTTTAAACCCCAGTTGCCATATACCTGACCAGTGCTCAAGTTTTGCCAGCTCTTCACCGAGTTCTTGCCTCCCTTCCTCACTGTCACACATATTTTCGTGTCATCAGCGAACAGGCCGAATTTACTCTTAATCCCTTTATATCCCTGATAAAATGTTAAACAAAATGGGGCCACGCAGCGAGCCCTGTGGTACCCCACTAGTCACAGGCCTTAGTTTGGAGCTTCCTCCCTTAAAATTACCCTCTGCTGTCTGTTCTGCAGCCAACTCCTAACCATCCCACTAGTCTCTCCCCGGCCTCCAAGTTCCTCGCTTGCCCAGCAACCTTTTGTAAGGCACAGAGTCGAAGGCCTTAATGAAGTCCAGATACAGGACATCCACAGCATGACCCTCATCAACCGCCCTTGTGACCCAATCGAAGAAGTCACAAGGTTAGTTTGACAGAATCTTCCAGAGACAAACCCATGCTGCCTTTCATCCTGGAGACCATTACTATCCAAAAAGGTTATCAATCTCTCCTTTAGGATCATCTCCATTAACTTCCCTACAATGGAAGTCAAGCTTACTGTCCCAGGGATTTATTTAACTCTAAAAATTGATTAGCGTTTTGCTCATAAAAAGTGCTAAAACATTGTGAAAATTCATAGCACCTGCCTCACTGTGTTTAACAAACATAACACTCCTAGAAAACCTATATAAATACTTTCTGAACAGTTAGTATTGTCCCAAGGAAAAAAACTGCTAATCAATTATTTAAAACCCTGCTGTCCTATAGTTACTCGGTTCGTCCTTGGGTGCACTCTTGTCGAAAGGCACCATATGAGCCATCCTCCAATCCTTGGGCATGCACCCCGTCTCCAGTGAGGTGTTAAACAGGTCTGCCAGATATCACAATCACATCACACTCATATCAATCACGCCATACCACCCAAGTGAACTCCTCGATGGAAATAGCTTGGAAATGGGAATCTTAGATGGATTCGCCAATCGATACAGAACAATGACCCGAGTATGCCAGTCTTCTACAAAAGTTACAAGTTCGCACCAATGGAGGGAGTACGCCTGGAAGCAACTTGCTAGATTTTTTCAGACACCAGTGATTACCGCACACTACCTCCCAGCATCCTCCACATTCTGTTGGAGGAACTGCAGTGAACAGAGGGTGACACACTTTCATGTGATGTGGGATTGTACAATACTTCGACCCTTTCTCGACTCTCTTCAAGCCTGGCTCCGGGAAATATCTGCTATATCCCTTTAACTCACCCCACAACTCTATTTGCTACTGCAATACCCTAGGGGCTGCAGAGACCCCTCCTCTCGCTATCTTCTGGGAATTCTCATAACAGCAGCTAAAAAGGTGACCAGTAAATTATGGTTGGCTCTGACAGTTCCTGATGTTACTACCTGGAGAATGCCAATTAACCAAATTTATCAAATGGAGAAGTTTACCGATTCCCTAAACGACCACACTGAACTTTGCTCTAACCACTGGAATCACTGGCTGGTGTACACCATGAGCAGAGATCCCACATTTGTTTCTTAGTAAGGGGTTAATGATTTTATACGGGTGGGACGTCATCACCACTTTACAAATCTCCTTTTTATGAGGCTGGTCTCCTTGCCTCCTGCCCTATGGCAGGCCCCCAACTAAGGCCCACATTTTAACCTAAGCGTATGGACAGAACAATATTCTAGTGTATAATTTCATTTAAAGTTCACTGATAGTTTATTTCAAACTGAAATATTGTAAGTTTTGTTTACACATACCTCTCCACGCTGGACCTTAGGGGAGATATGGTTTTGCATGCATAGCTGTGTTAAGTGGCCATTAATATCTCTGTATTCTGCCTTCTGTGTCAGACATGTATAACACATACACTGAAATTTGTGCTCCAAGCTGTGCCTTGAAAAATTTCAATAATATTAACCAAAAAAAAAAAAAAAAAAAATACTCAACAGGTGACCACAAATTTCGAGTGGCAGCCATACAAACGCCGTTTTAAAAATATCTAAGGAGAAAAAAAAAAAAAAACACATTGAAGATGCATCTAAGGATGTCAGGAATACAGTTTTGCTTAAAAACTGTACAATGGATTTTTTTTGCTGACTGACAAAAACTGCTGCTTTAACGCACCAATAACAAAATCCTTTTTCATAATTAAGATGAGAAACACAATGTTTCTCCCACTGTTTCACTGACAACATCTGAAGGTACTACCATCGAACCGGTTTCTGCATTTAAGTATCTATGACTCATCCTGAACAGCGCTCTCTTCCATGAGCCTCACACAGCAAACACTGTTAATATACCAACATACTAACTGCCAGCAGATTAGGCCTTACCGTCTATCGAGTCTGCTCGAACCTCAGATCCCTATTTGGGTGCCGAGGCCCTACCCCCGTGTTCCAGAAACCCCTATCATCCATCCCCATCCCCCTGGGGCGAGGCCATCATCTGATACATCCGCTTTCTGTGTCTGTCCCACCCTCTCTTGAAGCCCTCCATTGTGGATCTCTGAACCAGCTCGCCAGGCAGCGCATTCCAAGGGTCCACCAGCCTCTCAGTGAAAAACCTCCTGCTCTTCCCCTCACCCTTCCACCTACCAACTTGAAACCATGCCCTCTGGTGATACCTCCCTGCTTTAGTCTAAAGATCCCCTCCATGTTTACCCTATTTATTCCCTTGAGGTACTTGAAGACCTCAATCATGTCCCCCTGTCTCTCCTCTCCTCCAATGAAAACAGGCAGAGCTCCTCAAGTCTGTCCTCATATGTCAAATCCCCTAGTCCTCGTATCATCTTAGTTGCCCTCTTCTGTACCCTCTCCAGGAGCTGCATGTCCCTCTTCAAGTGTGGTCTCCAGTACTGCACACAGTACTCAAGGTGTGGTCTAACCAGTCCATTGTACAGCAGCAGAATCACTTCCCTGCTCCTAGAGGTGATCCCCCTTATGATGCATCCCAAAATCCTGTTTGCCTTGCCAGCCTCTCTCCTGCATTGCTCAGAGTTATTCATGCATGCATCCACCACAATCCCTAAGTCTTTTTCCCCTGCTGAGGCCTCCAGCACCTCTCCTCCCAGGGTGTACCTGTGTTTAGGGTTTCCCCGCCCAAGATGTAACACCTTGCATTTGGTGATATTGAAACTTAATTTCCATGTGTAAGCCCAGCTTTCCAGGGTGTCCAGGTCCCCTTGCAGGGCCAACCTCCCCTCTTCCCCCTCAACTACTGCTCCCAACTTGGAGTCATCAGTGAAGAGACTCATTTCACACCTATACCCTCCCTGATGTCCGATATGTATGCATTAAACAGGATGACCTAGGACCGACCCTCGCGGTACCCCACTATCAACCTCTCTAGAGTTCGAGAGCTTCCCACCGACCACTACTCTCTGGGTGCGTCCAGCTAGCCAGTTTTCAATCCATCTGACCATCAAAGGGCCTACTCCCAAGCCCGTCAGTTTCTCCACCAGACCATTGTGGGGGACAGAGTCAAATGCCTTGCTGAAGTCCAAGAATAATATATCCACAGGCTTTCCCCTGTCCAGTTCTGATGTTACCCATTCGTAGAACTCTACAAGATTGGTTTGGCATGATCTACCTGGCACAAACCCATGTTGCTGACTATCCAGACCTTACAAATGAGGCTTGGAGCTCTGTATAGACTGTATTCTCTTTTTGTGCCTGCCATAATAAAACTGCTGGCACGGAGTTTTCTCTTTCCAGTTCTGGACTAGTCTTTTGTTTTAGTATTCTGCTATTGAAGGAGCACTGTTCAGAGAGAGTACCCTATATAACCGAACTGCCCATTTTTCATCCCTGCTACCCACCTGCACATATAATAGCAACTTAAATAACTCCATTTAATTGGTTTTCATTGGAACAAAATTTTTATTTTTTTAATTTCTTGGAATATTGGCAAAAAAGTGACTCTGGGTTTGGTCCTAAACCCAGTCAGTAAAATATTTCCATCCCAGGAACAGACAAACCAATACTAGGTCTGCTTATTTATTTATTTATTTATTTATTTCAGTTTGGGATTAATACCTTTGAGTCAAGGACTCATTTTCAAAGGTTCCACGTCAATTGTTAAAACAGACATAACAGTACAAAACATAGAGTTAACAGTAAAAGGAACATTGAATCATATACACAACCAGTAATAGAACAAGTCTGAGATTTTACACATCAATTTAGTACTTAATTACATAAGCCTGATTCAAGGAAAGAGAAGGGGGGTGGAGGTCAGCCAAAGGTGGCATCGTCAGGCGGGGTGTTCGGCCATGAGGAGACATTGTTAGTTACAAGGGGATAGGGTAAGGGGGGGCGGAAGGTGATATTCAGTGGAGTGATAATTGAGGAAAGGGTAGGTACTGGGAGACTGTCGGCTGAGTTATTACCACATTAGCACCAGCAGGTATGGGTCATTTTTGAGCCAAGGAAGGTTCTGAGCCCAGTTTTGAAAGTACTAATCGTGGGTGTCTCAGAGAGGTTAGTGGGTAGTTCATTGTACCACTTCGGTCCCTGATACAGGATGGAGTTTTGGGCAAGTTTCGTCCTTTTGAAGGGAATCATCATCCTGTCAGTGGCCGTACTTTGGGTCGATTTTGTAGGGACAGCCAGCCTAAAGTGGCCTCCCAGTGTGGAAGACGACAGACCCAACAGCACCTTTTTTAGAAGCAGGCATGTTTGATATTGCCCTCGAAGGCTGAGTGGGAGCCACGCAGTGTCTTTGTAGAGCATGCAGGTATGGGTGTCAATGGCAGCCCCCAGAGTGAGGCAGCAGGCTTTACTGAGGAGTGTGCTGATCCTGTTTAGTGCTGTTTTTGTGCCAGCCCCATAAATAGGCAATCCATAGTCTATGGTAGACAGTATTGAACTACTAGTGGCTAGCTGGAGAGCGTCAGGAGTCATTGAGTGTCTATGACGGTAAAGCATGCCCAGCTTTGCATTTGCGGTCTTGATAACTGTGTCTGTGTAGCTTGAGAAGGTGAGGGTGCCATCAAACGTGATGCAGAGATATTTGAACTTGGTGACTTGGTCTAGAAACTCACCCTTTTGGTTATGTATTAGCAGTGGCAGATATTTCTTTTTGCTTCGGGAGGTGGTGAAGAGCATACTCTTAGTTTTTTTGACGTTTAACAGTAGTTTGTTTTCTGTAGACCACGATTCAAGTTTAAGGAAGCTGCTTTGGAGATCTGTTGTGATGGAGTGGAAGTCTTTACCACTGACTGATATTACTGTGTCATCAGCATAGAGAGCTGTGCTCGCTGAGCATGCTGTAATGGTGGAGCTGATGAAAATGCTAAAGAGTAGAGGACTAAGGATTGACCCCTGTGGGACCCCAAGGGTCACCTCATTAGCTGCAGATAGGGTATCACCTATTTTGACTCGTTGTATCCTGTTGGTGAGGCAGCTGCCAAACCAATTTACCATCTCAGGGGATAGACCGGTGGATAGAAGGCAGCTTAGGAGGAGGTTGTGATTTACAGAGTCAAAGGCCTTCGTAAGGTCGATGAAGACCGAACCAACTGCATGCCCATTGTCCAATGCATTGTATAAGTGCGATGAGTAGTCCACTAGTGCGGTGAGTGTGGAGTGCTTTTTTCGGAAGCCATGCTGCTGTGTGCATAGTAGATTATGTTTATCTAGGTATTCCGCAAGTTGCTCTGAGACCATTCTTTCGAGTACTTTAGATAGGGGAGGGAGGATGGAGATGGGTCTGTAGTTGGATGTTTGTGTTTTGTCTACTGCTTTAAAGACAAGTGTGACGTTTGCTGACTTCCATAAATCTGGGAACACTCCTGATTTAAGAGAGGCATTGAAAACCATGGGAAGAGGACCAGAGAGTTCATTGAGGAGAAGACCAACCAGCTTCATGTCAAGCATATCCGCTCCCATCCTGGTCTTTCCAAGGGCCCCTTTAGTGTGTTTAATTGTTTCGGCCTTGGTGACACATTTAAAGTGAAATGGTGGTACCTCTTTTCTTAGTGGGTAGTGAGGGGCAGTTTGTTGTTGTTGTGCTTGAGTATCCATGAAATAGTCACTGGGGAGTACACTTGAGGACTGTGAAGGCGTTGTTGAGCTCATTGGCAATATCGATGGGTTCCTGCAAG